>JBBBDQ010000841.1:1627500-1795000 GCA_037127315.1 Ascarosepion bandense | reverse complement strand
ATTTACTCAGTCAACATTTGATCGGAATCCCCATGAAACAATACCGCCCAGAGAGTAGCATCAGTTTACTATTAATGTGTGGGCTGGAATTTTAGCTGTCTGGTCGGTCCATATGTTCTCCCATCACGTCTTACAGAAGCTGTCTACAGGGACTTTATTTCGAACACACTTTCAGACCTGCTAATCAACAACAAATAATTATCTAATTAATTATAAATAATGAGTAAGAAGTTAAAAACACTATAAAATAACTAAAAATAACCGCATTCGGATCCAGATTTTCTACTCAACAGCCTCTAGATTAATTGGAGACATGACTGTTACTGCCAACATAGTTACTATTAAGTTAATAAAATCGACTATTATCCATACTGCACCATTGATCAGCATATTTAAATAGTCGAACTAAACACAGAACATAGCCTGAAGTTTGCGTTCAAACATGAAACAGAGTGACGTCACTTTTTTGTCCACAGTGTCCATTTTATATTTTGTGTGTATATTTTAATATATATATGTATTACTTCATCAGTCAACGGAATTGAATTGTTGCCACTACATGACACGCACGTTTAAAAGACAAAGTTGATAACTACGAATGCCAAAAGTAGAGAAGCTTAAATATCAGTTTCACAGAGAACGAAGAACGTGGCACCGAAATCTGAACCGAAGCAATATAATCCTCTGATATGGTATTGAATGCTAGACAATTTCCTCATAGATGAAGAAAAGACTGGCAACAACAGTAATTTTGTTATACAGAAAGATGCTGAGCATACCATGGGCGTAAACAACGAAGAATCTTGAGTAAGATGGTAAAAAGGACATTGGCTCAACATCGGAAAGAGACAACTGATATTTCTTGGACACACATTACGAAAATTTTAATGCTTCTAAAACGAAGCTGCTATTTGTCAACCACCACAGGCAGTCTCCTACGCCCCCATCAGCATGGACCAAGCAAGTTTCCTTGAAAGCAATACATTGCGCTTCCTTGGTCCCACTCTCTCTTCCGGCCTCAAGTGGAACCATTACATTGAATCAATAGTTAAATCGACTACTTTGAAGGTTGGGTCACTGTGTGGGGCCAGGAAGTTTTTCCCGGCTGAGTCCATCTGGCACATATACAAATCAAAAATCCGACTGTGCATTGAATACTATTGTCATATCTGGTCAAGCGCCCCTACCATTCATCTCAGGGTTCTCGACAGGCTCCAAAAGAGAATCTGTAACGTGATGGGTCTCGACCTGTCAGCTCGACTCCGGCCACTTTCTCACCGGCGGGATGTGGCTTTCTTCTGTCTCTTCTACAAATATTTTCATGGCTTCTGCTCCGACGAGCTTAGATCACTGATGCCCCCACAAGAATTTACTCGAGCAACCAGACTGGCAACAAGGTTCCACCATTATACAGTCAAAACAAACAAATGCAGCCTTTACTTCTACTCCAGCACCTTCCTTTTTCGCACTTACCGCCTGTGAAACTCCCTCCGTATACTTGCTTCTCTGACGGCTACGTTCTCCAAAAATTTAAATGCAACGTCAATTCCCATCGCTTGTCCACTTGACTCCAATCATTCTCTTGTCCTTTCTCCATCACCTCTTGTATCTTGTTCTTTTCCTTTTTCACTTTACCCTCGCAACTGTCTTCACACCGGTATTCCCATCCTTCTCTTGCCCTGTCTTCTTTCTCTTATGTAGCCCCCCCCCGCACCAGTGGCGGTACCACCTTGCTTGGGGTAAAACGATAAAAAAAAAGAAAGCTTGGATTATTTGATACACACAGTCAGTAAGTTAAGTGCCGTACGTGCTACACGTTTCGGTGATCATGTCTCGAAAGTGACATTACTGATCGGGCAGAATATTTTTTCCGCAGTAGGTTGCCATTACTTTCTGCGGTAGACTTTGCCAACCAAGGCTATAGAACCCAATTTGACTTGCTATTTTACCCATAACTGGAAGGAAGAGATGGATTAATACCTTTCACAACGGTATATGCGCGTAAGTGAATTTAATGAATTAAACTGGAAATCGATCTCGGTTCCTCGATTTCTCGTTCCAAGTCGATATCCACTGCACCGCAACGCACATCCAATACACACAGTACATATCGAAAATAAGAGTGCCAAGGGGAGATAGCAGGCAAGTAGCTTAACGAGCTTATATTATAAAAATGACAAACTTTATTAAGAGCTAAAAAGAATCGGAAGTTGTGGAGAGCAATGATCGCCACGTCCTGAAAAAACACAATGCACAGAAAAGGAATCTGCTAATAAAGCTCTTTTAATTATATACTTGTTGACATATTATACGTTTGTTAACATATTCCAGAAACAAGAAATATATAGTAAATTATGCTCTTTACTTCAGAACTATTTTCTGATAAGATCTTAAACAGATTTTCTCTAATCTAATCTCAACTGACCTAGTTCACTGAAGTCTTGATATATTTAACCCCCTCCATTTATATACAATAATGAAAGTGTGTGAGAGAGCCCTGATTCCTATTCTCTCGCATAAGAATCAGTACACCTTCGGTTTTTATTGTATGCAATCATTTTGGTTGTTCCTCCGCATATTGTTCATTTCACAAAGTGACATCGACCGCTTCCACCAAAAAAAACCAAAAAAACCAAAAAAACCAAAAAAAAAACCAAACTACTAAATGGTTTGATTGTTTCTTGATTAAATCAGAGATGACGAATTACATTTCAATGCCTGAGTTGGGTAAAGACATTTATCCATTATATATTTTTCTGCTGCAAAAAAAAAAAAAAAAAAAAACAGCATATAAATTTTCTTTTTCATTGCATAAAATTCTATACGAAATGATCAGAAAAAAATGAACTTCTCTTTAATCTGAAACAATAGTGATTTTTTTAACAAAGATTCAACAAGAGAAAACCGGATCTAGAAAATGCTCATGTGGAGATCGGATTAATCGTGACTTCTATGTTATTTGATGGCATAGATTTTAAACATTATTTCTCAATACTGTCTAAGAAAAAAACAAAAAACAAAAAAAAAAACCAATCAATTTTTAAAAACGAAAATCCACTTTTAAAGATCGTCCTTTCTTGTACACACATTCATTTGAAATTAACTTTTTTAAACCGCCAATGTTAAGTAATTTTCTATTCATGAAATTTATATTATAACGAGTGGGCTCGTGCCATCAAAAATGACGGCAAAATATTTATTGATACGCCGTCTACAACGGCGGCAACATTTTGATTGATGCACTTACTATTGAGTATCTTACATTAACACAAGAAAAAATAATCCAACCACCTTGAGCGTGACATGAGGGATATATATATATATATATATATATATATATATATATATATAACGAAATTACATGTAAATTTACAAGACTGGTATTAACCGACATATTTAAATTTATTTGTTTGAAATAAAATATCCATTAAAAATAATGTTCAAACACACACACACACATATATATATGTGTGTGTGTGTGTGGATACATATCTATATATATATATATATGTATATATATATATATGTTTTTAATCATCTTACCTCAAGCAAGGTATTCTACTGCCACTGTTGCGCAGGGAGTTACATAGCGGAAAGTGATAAGAAAGAGGGGTTCGTTATAGGAAATGTCAGGAGTGTAATAGCCGAGTGAGGATATCGAGGATGTGGGTGGAGTAGATGGAAAAAGATCTTGTGATAATGGATGCGAGTTAGTGTGATAGGAGATGTCTATTGACCTTACATTTAAATTCCTGGAGATTGTAGCTGTCAGATAAGCAAGTATATGAAAGGGAATTTCACAGGTGGGAAGTGCGTGAAAAGAAGTTGTTAGAGTAGAAATTGCAGTTACACTTCATCGGTTTCACTGTAAAAGGGTGGGACCTAGTTGCTAATCTAGTAGATCATGTCATTTCATACCTAGGGGGCACCAGTGATCTAAGTTCATCGGAGCAGAAGCTGTGAAAATATTTATAGAAGAGGTACATGGAAGCCATGTCCCGCCGGTGAGAGAGCGACTGCAGCCGAACTGCATTGCAGATTCTCTGTTGCATTTTGTCAAGAACCCCGAGGTGAGTAGCAAGGGTACCCGGCCAGATGTGGCAGCAGTATTCAATACAAGGGCGGATGGTAGTTTTATATATGTGCAGGATGAACTCAGACGGGAAAAAACTTTCTGGCCCTGCACAGTGAACCGCAGCGGATGTAGCAATGAGATCAATATAGGCTTTTCACTTGAGGTCCGCTGAGAGTGTGAGGCCAAGGAGGCGTAGTGTTTTACTCTCAGGGAGGCTAGCCTGCTCCATGCTAATGGTAGGGGAGGGTCAGAGCAATTGTCTATGATGGTTAATAGATAGCAGCTTCGTTTTGGAAGCATTACAATTTACGAGCCATTTCTTTCCCCAGTCCATCACGGATTGGAGGTCCTTCTCAATCTCGGCAGCGAGGTTCGCTTTGTCAACTTCAGCAGATTTTTGATCGAGGCGAGAGTAAACGGTGGTGTCGTCGGCGTACATGCCTACTTGGGACCTTTTAACACCGGGGATATCGTTAATGTAGATCAGAAAAAGCGTAGGACCTAGAATAGAGTCTTGAGGGACACCCGCGTTCATATGGTAGTTTTGGGAGGCATGTCCGTTTAATAACACCTTCATTAAGCGATTAGAGAGGAATGACTGGATTAGGTCAAACAATGGTCCAGTTATACCATAGCTCCGCAGCTTGCGTAGAAGGCCAGCATGCCAGACCCTGTCAAACGCTTTGGAAATATCCAGGGCAACGGTTCAAGCTTCGCCATTGTTGTCGAGAGCCTGGTATATATGGTCGTGATGGTCGTTAGCATATCAGCAGTAGGTGTGTGTGTGTGTGTGTGTGTGTGGATTACTAATATATTATGCTTTTATTAAGATTGAGCTCTCTAGAGAGTAAAATTAAAAAAACTGTTACCACTTTTGCGATTTACGCGTTACTCTTCATTAATGAAATGAGTTCTCCGGGTAACTGGCGTGTGTATACACCCCATATATATAACACGCTAAAATTTCACTTCTCTCACTCCATGCGCCTGTGGTTTAACTCTGACTAACACCAGATCGGTCGAGTTTCGATCACAGCTGGAAGTAGTGAAAGTCTAACCACACTGATGAGCTGTGATACAGCGAAATAGGCTTGTATGTTGATGGCTAACAAATATATATATATATTTCACTCTTGGACGACATAATTATTGCTAAAAATAATATGGCACTGATAAAGAGCAAACTCGCGACGAGTGTTTTCATAATTTTTAATAAAGAGAATGAACTGAGCCGACGCTGCTTCGCTATTGTTTCTTTCCTCGTGAACGTGACAGGAGGTATATATATATATATATATATATATATATATATATATATATATATATATATATATATATACCTCCTGTAACGTTGTATACAACGGTCTTTATTATAATAGAGAAGATTGTATGCAAATAAATAAGGGAACATGACTCTGTAATTAACCAACTTCTAGTTATGTTTAAAAATAATCCTACTTATTGCTAATCAAAAAGTGTCTAGTGTTATATGATTATTAATATACACGTTTATAGTAAAAACTGTTTTTGTAAAAAACGGATGTAAAAGAAAAAGAAATTATTTCTATATAAAATGTATAATCAAATATTTTTTTACAAAATAAATATATAATTATTTCACGACTTTAATTACTTTAAATCATTTCTCTTTTTTAATATTTATATGATTTTATTTTTAGATTTTTCCACAAGCACACAAAATATGGATCATTATCATTGGGGTGAGACCAAACACAGAACCAGAAAATTATTATTGTTATTATTATTATTCCTTTGATTTCTGAGTTATTCTCATTTTTCCAGGTCCCTTATCAGAGACGTAAGTTCAGAGATGGCGTCATGAAATTTTCTAAAGTGCTTTTTGGAAAAAAGAATTATAATTTCAAGTTAAAAAGAATTATTCTTCTCAAATTAGAACATTGTAATGACTTTGATCGATCAACTATCTTACGGTAGTAAAAAAAGTAAATCGAATATTCTCAAAGAGTTGAAGAATTCATTGACAGGTTAGAGAAATTGTTTTTCTAAAAAACTACTGACACAGCAAATATATTGTCACTGAACATATAAATCAATACATTTATAACTCGCTACTAACGATTATATTATGCCTCAACTGACTCCAACGGTTTTCTAACGAACACTATAATAACTCACTCGGAACTCTAGGTATTTACCCAAATCTCCCTACTGAGACGAGATGTGTCACAATTCTGGGTTTAACGTGGGGAACCCGAGCGTGTACACTATAGCCAAAACTCAAAATTTACCTCGTCCCCAGAACCGCGCGATCGGTCACTTTGCATTGGCTATTTTCTCAGACGAGTATCACTCTGTAGACAGATCCCCGACTGAGTCATTCTCTATTCGAAGACAGTGCAAAAGTGCTTGACAGTTGCGAGCCTGACAGCAACTGTAAGAACTCTGGGTAGTTCACCCTCCTCCCCACGAAGTCCTCCCACTAAGACGGGATGTGACACAAGGTTTGGCTTTACATGGAGACACTCTGGCCAATGTATATAAGAATTCGCACGTTATCCGGTATACTCTCAAAAATTTCTGTACTGCTTCTTCGCTCACTTTTTTATTGCGTGCCTTTTTGCAGATCTCTCTTTAAAGTATCCACAAACCGTCGAGCTTGTCCGTTTGACATTGAGTGATCCGGCAAGGTAGTAATATGTTCAATCGAAAACATTTTTTAAAATTCTTTGAATTCGTGACCCGGTTCAATGTCATCTGGAATTTCATATCTTGCAAACAGTGGACGTAAAAGAATTCTCTGTAACCATGAAAGTTGTTTTTTGCACTTAGAAATTTCATGTCACTTAGTAAAGCTATCCACTACCACAAGATAATGCAATCTATTAATTGAATCTGAAAAATCTATGTGTAGTCTTAACTCTGAAGTATCAATCTTTGACCAAAAATGTAAATACGTGGTAGCTGATTTTGCTGCTAGAGCACAACCTCTGCAGGTTTTTATTAATTTTTCAATGTCTTGATTCATTTTAGTCCAGTATATATAATTTCTCATGAGAGATTTTATCTTTGAAATTCCTTGATGTCTACTATGAAATTAATTTGATATCTGCTTTTGTAATATATGTTATACTTCTTTGTGCAAACATTAGTACTCTATCACATAGTAAGTGTTCAAATCTTGATTGCATTATAAAAACTAGCTATCTTTCTTACTTTCTTTTAGTCGTTTTTTATTTTTCGAAATAAACATGTCTTGTTCTAATTTTACTTTATTTCTTTTATGGTAAGGAGTAATTCACGGACAACATTCCATAATATATTTCACTAATTTCTATTTTACTTTTTAGTGCTGCAATAACAGCGTCTTCAAACGATTCACTATTTTTTAGTATCAATCTTGATGAACCATTGGCATGTCTTAATTTTTTTTGGACGATTGGTAATTCATTCTAAAATCGCAATTTAATAAGATGATCCCGAAGCGTAGCAATCTATTCACTGCATGCGTAGGAATTCCTTTTTTCGAAACAAAAATTTCTAATATATGCTTGTAGTCTGTAAACGAAAGCCCCTTTCCGTGTAGAAATTTGCAAAATCTTTCACTGCAAATATATTCTCCATTGGCTTGATCCAATGTTGTGCACGGTACGATTCGTTTCGGTTTAAATACTGGCGTTGACTCTTTTGAAATTTGAAATTTGAAATTTTGCTTTGACTTTGGAACATCGACCTACCCATCTGACAGAACATCCGAAAAATAGTTTTTCAATTTTTCTTTAAATTTTCACATGTTTTTTGTTTTAAACTGGTCATTTGTTTACTTATATTTTTGCGATAAATATTCATAGGTAAATCCTATAACTTGAACAATTCCATTCAGTCAGTACCAAATAAGTTTGTAGTATTTTTTAATTCATAAGTCTTATCATTTACACACTTGTTACGAAATGAAACGTTGCAAGTCATTTCACCAAGCAAAAATAATTTATCAATAATTTATTTGATTTTCGAATTTATTTTTAATATGCCTTTTCCGTTTTTTTCTCGATATAGTTTCGCTGATTATTGTGATATCACTACCAGTGTTTAGTTGCATTTTTACTTCCACATTATTAATTTTCACAGGTACAAATTCTCCTTGGTTTTCTGCAATTATTTTTTATCTCAACGCTGTTTATGAATTTTCTTTTGTGATAACTTTTCCTTGTTTTAGTTTTACAGTATAACATTTTATGCACTACTTTTCTACACTTGTAGCACTTTGAGATGACTGTCCCTTGAAAACTTCAAAGATGTAAGCTTTCAAATCTGAAACATAGATTAATTCTTCTTTTTCACACTTTTCTTGTGTTTGTATATATGCGCATTCTTTTTAATTAGATCAAACATTAACGGAGTCAGCTCATTTAATTTGAATCTCCCACAATCCTTGTTGACGGTTCTAGCGTATGTGACAAAATCTTCGTCTTCTTTGTTTGTGAGATTCAGACACTTCCAACGAGTATTGAATAATAGACTTTTCGCGATAAAATTTTTAATCAGAATATTTGTCGTTTTTCAAAGTAAATTTCTTCTGGTTTTCTCGGTAGTACAAAATTACAGTATTTTTCACGTTCTACTGACGCTATGTTTCTCAACAAAAGTTTTGTTTTTTGTCTTCCCAATCTCTGCATTCTTATCTGTAAATTTTCTCGTATCTTCTAAAATAAGCAGAAAAGGTAATTTCATTATCTGAATTGTATGTAAATTCAGCTATTGCATTTGCCAAATATCGGGAGTGAAAGAAATTGGAGAATTTCCAGTTTTTATTCTAAATTATTTCTATTAACTTTTGTTTTTGTATCCGTAGTTCCAACAACTGCTGTTGCTGCATGTTTAACACTTGGGCTAATAATTCTCCCATATTTAAGAATATCTGTTTTTTTCTTTACGCACAACAAAGAAAAAACGGTGCTTACGTATTATCGGGAGGACCTTTAAAAAAACGACTCAAAAATTAAAGTAAATTATTTATTGAAACGGTTAAAACAATAAAATAACATTACATTTGTAATTCCGGAGGCCAGAACGTCGCAATTGCTTCCAAAAGTGACTCAAAGACATCAGTACAGGCAACATGCTTCCGCCACATGAATTCGGCCAAATACGACTCCAAATGGTGACGTGCAGTGCCACAGTGCTTCTCGCATATACGAATTCCAGTCAATTGTAGTCTTATCGGCCATGTCCAGTTGTTCTTCGCACCATTTGATTGAGGTCAAGTCCTTGGCCCAACAGTAGAAGAAACGGACGGCAGTTACGAACGGCAAACGACTGTCGGCAAACCAATTGTTCAAGGTCCTCCCGATAATACGTAAGGACCGAAAAAACACCAGTCTGGTTCTAGTTTATCTATTACTATGTGCGCCGCAGCAGAGAAAAGATATTTTTTTCGTTTCTGTATAAGTTTCTATTCCTCGTCGACACTGTCATAACTCGCTACTAAGTGTTAATACATTATGTCTCGACTGACTCCAACGGTAATCTATCGAATATTCTATCAGAACGATTTTATAACTATGCCTCCGAACTCTCTTGGACTTCTTTATTTAAGTCGTCTTGCCTAGTTTATTTATTTGTGTGACCGGGGGTGTCTTTCCTTACTCCACAACATATTTAGAGTGATTCTGAGAGTTATTTACGTACATAATTATTTTAGCACCTGGATATAAATAACATGAATGGTTATCCATACAGCTAGCCTATATATGGTTAATTCGATGTTATTTGTATGTTGGAGACTTGTCAGCTCATTAAAGATGTCAGACGAACAAAGAGTGGCAGGGTTGAAGGCAATTATGCAAATCAAATTAGATAAATACTAATGCGTGGCACTAAAATGAATGTAACCCAGTCATTGCCCAGTCACGTTCCTCAAATACAAAACTAACATGAGAGGCGTGTTAAAGGTTACTGGTAAAAAAAGAAAAAGAAAAGTACTGTTGTTAGTTGCTAAATAATAAACTCTGTCAGCATCAATTTTTTTTATGCTTCGAAAACAAAACATAAAAGATAAATGAAAACCAATTCAAACAAAACCCAATATTCCGTTATAGATTTTTACTATGTTTAGCAATGTCTAAATCATCAATTCTATTGAGGATATAAACTCATTATAATAGGTAGGTACTAATGTTAAAGTATGCTTAAAGTGGGTTATAGAAATTTCTACATTAATAACAGTGTACGAGATAAGATTAGTAAACATCAATATTATAAAATGTGAACTGAATGTGAAATTATTAAATACTAAATACTTCAAATACTCAGGTGTATGGGTCACTTAATAGCACATTTAGTATAAGAGATTAAGAAATTGAACGTAGAGCAGGTTGTGCTAGGGGTAGTTTTGTCCAACATTGTAAGATGCTACGCTGTGTAGCGATAGCAATTGTCAGCTGATATCCTGTTAAGGATACAAATGCAGGATGCTACAGAAATCGTTGGTCAGAAAGGTCAGTTAAGTGGTGCGGACCTCTCAAGAAATAGATCAGCCAACCTGAAGGTCAGCTCAAGAGTCTCTGGGCTCTTGATGACGTTTTTTTTAAATGAAGGCTGACAGAACAACGACGGTTTGTTCTCTAAAAGACTGTGGTTTCTAGCAGTCTAAACAAGAGAACCGTTTGCGCGCCACATGAAAGGAAAGTCCACACCGGTTAAACTGTTCGTCCCCTCACCTCACTTTTTCTTGCTTGGCCTTTACGGGAAGCTTACCACTAAAGAAAATTTGCCGACAGTTACAATTTTGTCTCATGGTGTTTTTTTTTAAGCTAAAAGAGGGTAATTTCTAGAGAACCGAAATTACTGCATTAATAACAGTCTGTAAGATAAGATTAGTAAATATCACTATCATACAACGTGAATTTAATGTAAAATTAATAAATAGTAAACACTTCAAATACTTCGGTGCATAGCTCAGTTATAACACATTTAGTATTAGAGATTAGGAAATTGAACATAGAAGAGGCTTTGCTAGAGGTAGTTTTGTCCAACATCATAAGAGGTTACAAAACCAAAATATTAATCCAAGAAGTCGTGTAATGTTCTTAAATAACCTCGACAGATATAGATACTCATAAAGACAAATCGTAGAATTGTACAAATTGATCAAAATTAATCCAAAATTCCGAAATAATTTTCTAAGATCAATGATTAAAAAGGGTTCAAGCTAATTAAGAACGTATGAATATAACGCTCTATCAGATCTCATAGACTGGAACTACAGAATCACAAAGAAACTTAGTTGATAACAGAAACCACATCATTTGAAGAATTTCAACAGCAACAACAACTGAAATGAATAGTACATGTAACTGGAATAGGTAATAATGACAATCAAAATGTTGACTTTCTACACCACTTACGGCAGAAAAGGGCTGAAGTCAAGATGTCAGGTCAGGACCAATAACATTAAATATTCTTTTTTGTACTTTATCAAGAATCTCTACATATATAGCAGGAGCACCAGATGTATTAATGCTATGACTATACAACACACAAATGATTATCCCATTCCATGAATTCCTTTTCTTTATTATTTGTGAATTGCTATACATTTTTGGGAAATATAATGGAGTGGTTTCCAGGCGTCTTTTTCACAGTTTAGAATTAAGAAAAACTGGTTGTCAGCCCCGGCTAGTAAGACCATTCTGCCCATGGCTGGTGGGAGAGAAGATGGATTTATGTCTTTCACAAAGGCATTAGTGTAAAGGTGAACGCAACAGGCTAGACTGGAATTTGAATTTGGATCGTCGATTTCCCTTTCCCCGCCGACAACTTTACATTTATATTAGGAAATCTTTAAAGCACTCTTCCAAATTTAAGTATGATTTTCCCTCTTGCAATTGTTCTTGTAATACTGTTTCTCTTTGTTAAGAACAGGAATTGTGAATTCGATTATATATATATATATATTAATAAATATACATATAATCCTACGTCAAAAGAGCAACATGGAATTTCATGTACTATGCAATCATAAGGTATGCATGAAACACCGAGTTGTTCTATAGACGTACGATAATATGTGTATTTATTAATATGTAGTTAATATCTTTCTTTTATTACATTGACCACTTTTTCATTAACACGAGAAAAATATTTATATAGGTGCGAATACCTGCGTGTATATATATATATATATATGTTATGGTGCCCTATCTACATTGGAATGAACACTTCCTCCTGCATAAATACTAAACCTGCAAGACTTCCTAGAAGAAGCAGTCGAGACGTAGTGTAACTTAACAGTTCGGTCGGAAATTTCTATCTGCTGACTAATGACACTCTTATTTTGTATATATGTTCTCTTATTCCAATACACTGATTTAACCTACCTTTTTCTTATATATATATAATTGGAATATATTTTATGCACAGAAAAATGATGACAGAAATCTTGGCTACAAAATGCGTTTCAAGTGTTGAGTTTAATCCGTTTGCAACTGCAACCCCAAATGATACTTGCTGTTAACGAAGATATGCAACGACAAGACAAATACAGAATGAACAACTGCGAGTGAAAATATTAAAGAAGAAGAAAAAGAGAAATTATAACGAATATTTTACAAATTATATTTTAGGTCAGGTCAGGGTTTTACTTGCTGCTGTAACTCAGTACAAGTACATGGAACGAGAGCAATCTACTCCATTGATTGAAACAAAGCGGTTCAAAATTCCCAATCACCTAAAGAGGTAAAAGCGTACAACGGCCAAAACATCGTTAGTATTACAATAAAGATAACGACAACAGTCCAAACAATATAAATAATCAATACAATTAGTTGTATATTACTTGTGGAGGAGACCAGATCCCCGTCAATTAACCTCCATAACTCTCTGAGATTGCATGAAGGAGAAGTACTCGGCATTGTACCCAGTTGAGGTAAACGTTTACATTCATGTTATGGTATCCAATCTATAGGAATTAACACTTCCTCCATCAATAAATACTAACCTGACTTCCGGGGACGCAGTTGAGTGGCAGTCAGGACGCTGTTTAGAGACAGTCGATACGCAGCGTACCCAGTTTGGACTTACAATTCTATTTGTTGACTATTAACATTCTTACTTGTATATATGTTCTTTTATTCTAATACACTGTTTGAACGTATATTCTTATTTTCCGTGTCTTTCTTCCTGGCCCCAAAAGATCACATCAAATTGGCGACGAAGATTCGCCACAACAATTCATAATATTGGTGTCCAAATGAGCATAAAATTACAAATATCTGTCACCAGAAGATTATTCTCTAAAACGGTTTGAACTAGTCAATATGCTGCTTACCAGTGATATTAACAAGCTACGAATAAACAACGGAAAACAATCTCGTTCTTGCCTGACAGTGTTTCCACATATGCAAAAAAATATACCACGTTATCAAATATCCTATGGAAATTAAAGTGAATAGTGATTATAAATTTCTTTTTTCACGGCGTTTAAAAATGATTATTATTTATTAACACTGGTTTAATTACAATCATGATCAAATAGAGTAAACAAGAATTCTATAATATTTTGTTAAATTTCAAATATGAGGTTAAATTTCTAAATTTGGTTAAATTCTTTTTATTAATAAATTTTATCCTGGATATATTTTTTATCCATACATTAAGAGTTCAATAAAATTTCAGAAGTAAAAATAAATTTTCTTGAACAAAGCAAAATAAAAAATATATTTAATAGTATTTTTATTTTAATTTGCTTTTTATATTTTTAGCTTAAAACATAATTTAATTAATTTTTATCTTTTTTCAAAAACATAAAGTCCCCAAATCCTAAAAAAAAACCCCAAATCACCACAGCAAAAATACATCATCATTATCAGAAGAAGAAAAAGATTTTAATTCCCTAATAAATTATATTAAAGTCATTTAAATTATTTCCCCTGTTTTATTTTACACACATTTGAATAAATAAATTCAGTTATAGATGCAACAAAAAAGATTTTATTTGTGTTTCTAATCATTTTTCATCCCCAAGCAAGGCGATAATGTCTCTAGAACACAGGGGGTTACATGAAGTGTAAGTGAAAGAGTATGAGAAGTCTGAGAATCGAGAGGATTGAAGAAAGGACAAAAAAGGAACAGGGTTTGATAGAAAATAGTTTTCTAGATGTTTGACATGCGACTGTATCGATGTTCTTATTTTACTTTTCTTAATATTTTATAGCTAAATTTTTAATAAATAAAAAATATGGACAAACAATAATATCTTTGTATATACTGGACAATAACATGCTTTTAATATTAAAACCTTGTATACATCTTGTTTTCAACAGTAAAATATTTATTAAAGTAAAACTAAATATACGAAATGCAAGAGACTTTTGGTAATGATTGTCAGTCTATCAAAGAGCTTACGAATACCTACAAAATATTTACACAACAAACTCTTATTGTTCATGCTAGTGTATAAGACATTATTTACTAGGTTAAGTTTTGGTGCAAATACACAAGACTGAAGATTGAATTAACTACTCACTTGTGATTGTCAAAGAAATGAACTCGTTAACCATTATTTTACACATGCTCAGGAATAATAGTCGCTGCGAGTTTGGATGTGCCGGTGGTGTAATGGATAATGACTCGGAATTGTTAATCAGAGAACCAAGTTTCAATTCTAATTAAGTTCTTTATATTTACTTACACGAAAATATACTTGGGAAAGGTATGAATTCATCACTTCCATTTCCATCCATTGGTTAATTAGTAAGATTTCTATTACTTAGCCGTTATTATCTCAAAAGAATTCTTACAATCTAGAAATACTTATTGGCTTTAAATAACCTGCAATGGGTTGATAAACTGTCGAAAACGAATTAGTTAATCAATAATCTTTAGTACCACAAAAAATTCTGGTGCTAGGTAAAACAACTTCAGTTACTGATCCTTGTAATGATTAATTTTAGGTGAGTATCAAGACAGTTATGGCTTCTATGCTAGAGTTTGAAGCGACTTTTTAAGCATTAAATATCTTGAGAAAGAGGAAATCGAAAAATTCGACGTGTATTAAACTATTGAGAGATCAGAAAAAATTGGGGTAGAAGAAAAAAGAGATGTGAGCCAAACACAGAAGTTTACTGATACTAATTTATGTGATAGTTACCTATAAATACACTTTGCAAATTCTATTTTTGTTGTCTAGGTGCATTAAAAATGTTAGGGTTAATTATGAAAATCTCTTTATGAAACCCAAATATCGAGGGCGGATTTTAAAAAATCAAAATACTACTGCTAATAATAATAATAATAATAATCAAGATCAATATCAATAATAATAATAATAAAGATCAACTAAAGAAAAAATAAAGCAAAAAAATACAACTGAAGGCTCAAAGAATAAGACGCTATGAGAAAAGAGCAAGATTTTACAGACAAAACAAGATTTTTCAAACCGATACAAAGAGATTTTACAGGGAAATAGGTAAAAAAAGAATTGAAGTGACAGTCCCCCCCAGAATGGAAGAAGTTACACAGTTCTGGGAAAAGATATGGGCTTGCCCTAAAGAACATAGCAAGGAAGTACATTGGATTGCACAAGAGATAGAACGAATGAAAAATAAACCAGAACAGACATGGGCTGGAATTGACAGAAGAGGATGTTAAATTTGCACTAAAAAAAGCACACAATTGGAAATTCCCAGGTATAGATAAAATTCCTAACTTTTGGCTATATTATTTAAATACAGCACATAAAAAACTAGCCAAAGAACTTCAAGAAATGGTTGACGATCCCACTAAAATTCCTGCATGGATGACCAAAGGAATTACATTTCTTCTACCCAAGAATGGTGACACAAACAACCCGAAAAACTACAGACCAATTACATGCCTTCCGACAGCATATAAACTATTAACATCTATTTTAACAAAACAGACATTTTTATTCTTAGAAAGAAATGACATGATACCGCTTGAACAAAAAGGGTGCAAACGTGGCTGTTATGGATGTAAAGACCAATTGCTAATTAACAAAATGATCCTGGAAAACTGCTACAGTACAAAGAAAAATCTTAGTACTGCCTGGATAGATTATCGAAAAGGCATTCGATAGTGTGCCACCTTCCCTGGATTTTAAAGACTTTAAATATATACAAGATATCGCCCGCCATCATCAGTTTCATCAAACAGTACATGTCTATATGGAAAACAACCCTTTACCTCAATCATATAAATGGAACCTATAAGTCTGATGAAATAAACATCAAAAGAGGTATATTTCAAGGTGATTTTTTGTCTCCTTTACTATTCTGCATATCATTAATAGCACTAACCAGTCAACTTAATAAGACAGAATGTGGTTATAAAATTGGCCAAAAGAAAATAAGCCATCTATTTTACATGGATGACTTAAAGTTATATGCTAAGAATGATAATGAGCTGGAAGGTCTTCTGCAAACTGTAAAAGATGCTTCAGCGAAGACACTGGAATTAAATTCAATTTGAATAAATGTGCTAAAGCTACAGTTTTACGTGGATCAATACAAGAAACATCCTCAATTAGCTTAGACCCTTGCTGTAACAATAAAAAAATTGAAACCAGAAGAAGCTTATAAATACCTAGGTGTAAATGAGAGTGAAAACATTCACCATAAAAAAATGAAAGAAATAGTGCGTAAAGAGTATTATAGAAGGCTACGAATGATATTAAAAACTGAATTGAATTCTCAGAACAGAGTTATGGCCATTAATAGCCTTGCAATCCCAGTTGTCCAATATAGCTTCAACATCTTAAACTGGACTCTAAACGACATCAGGCGAATGGATTATAAAACAAGAAAGCTTCTTTCTAAGCATAAGATGCATCATCCAAAGGCTGATGTAGACCGTCTATACATATCTCGTAAAGAAGGTGGAAGAGGTCTTATTCAGCTGGAATTGTCATACAAGACAACAACTATTGGCTTACTAACATACATAGGAACAACAAAGGATTGGATGATACAATTAGTAAGGCAACATGAAGAAAGAAAGAAAAAATATTCAATAATAAAAGAAAGCAGTAAATACAAACAAGATTTACAGTTAGTAGATTATGTAGAAAAGCAAAACAGAAGCCAAGAACCAACTATTGCGGCAAAAAATATGAAAATGAAAGCCAAAGGATAAAGCTCTTGAACAGATGAAACAGCGCTGGCAAGACAAACCTCTGCATGGCCAATATCCAGAACGTGCCAATAAATCCAATGTTGACAAAGTTAATACTCATCGATGGTTACGTGCATCTGGATTAAAGTCTGAAACTGAAGACTTTATTCTTGCAGCACAAGACCAAAGTCTTTTCACTAGAAACTTTCAGGCAAATATTATGCATAATAATATGGATCCAAAATGCAGGTTTTGTGATAAACACCAAGAAACAATAGACCACCTAATCTCAGGCTGTTCTGTGCTTGCCCCAAATGAATATAAAAATCGCCACGATAGAGTTGGGCAATATTTACATTGGGCAATGTGCAAACATTATGGAAAATCTGTAAACAAACACTGGTATGAACATCACCCAGCACCGGTTACAGAAATAGAAGATGTAACCATTCTATGGGATTACACCATCTACACAGACAGAAAAATTTAAGCAAACAGGCCAGACATTATTGTTAAAAACCAGAAGGAGAAAACTTGTCTATTAATTGATATGGCTTGTCCAGCGGATTGTAATATAGCAATCAAGGAATTTGAAAAACTGTCAAAATATAAAGACCTGGAAATTGAAATAGAAAAAATGTGGAAATTGAAAACAAGAGTTGTGCCAGTGATAGTAGGTGCACTTGGAATGATAAAAAATGGAACAAAAACAACACATTGAAAGAATCCCTGGAAACCCCAGCTTAAGAGATATACAAAAAATTGTCTTATTAAGTCCAGCCCACACACTAAGGAAAACTTTATCTATGTAATGCTAGGGGATGATAGGGAAGATAGAAAAACATGAAATGGAGTCATAACAACACGCCACTACCTGCCTTAGGTCTTCCCCGCAGACTTGGTTGGTAGTGAGACCAAAGCAGAAATCGAAATATGATGAAAAATGACATAATAATGATAATAATAATAATAATCTAGTACCACAAAAATTCTGGTGCTAGAGAAAACAACCTGAAGTACTGATCCTGTAATGATTAATTTTAGGTTAGCATTAAGACAGTTACTACAGCTATCGTTTAAACAGTAGAGCAGGCTGGGTCATGTAGTCTTGATTGACAACCATATTCCACAGAAAGTAACAACACCTGAAATTATTTTACCAAGTCAATCATATATCGAAAAGAAACGTAATTAACCAAGCTCGCATCACGCATGGTAAGGAAGATTTGCGCTAGTTATGTAACAGAAAATTTAACTCAGTAAATAAAGATTTTTATCTTACCATCATCAACAATAAAAGCAGCAGTAGCCACCGCTAGTCCATTATGTAAAGCCCGTGCAGAGGAAAGACCTTTCATAATTCATTTAACTGTGCTATTATTGCTCATTTCTTACGAGCAAACCTCTATATTTAATCTATCTTCTATCTGTTATTTTTCCAATGCGCTTGCTATACACTGGCTAAAAACAACCTTTTACTCCACCTGAAATTATTTCTTCTTGCTATATGTCTCGACCACATCCTTTTTAGTTTCCTTAATTTTGGTGATTTTGATATGATTTATCTATACATTTGCCACAATCAAAATAATAAAGACAGGAATACTCGGTTGTAGAAATGTTGAATACTTTGTTGTTAGAGAAGACGTACTCGGATAATTGTAAAAGCATTATCGGTGGCAAATGATATTTTGTGTCCTACAAGAGATCAGTTCTCGTTATATAAAGTACATTTGTGATACTACGTTTGGACGTTAGTTTTAGTGTGGTGTAATATTATTGCCTTAGTACAATACTGTATTACACTGACACTAATATCTATGTATTTAAACTCTCTGAGTGTAACCATTTGATAAAAGTAGTGATCTTTTATTTTGTCGGGATCGTTTTATACATCGCATATGAGCTGTAACATTACAGGAATATATATGTCGACAAATAAACTGGATCGTTTTAATCACCGTCACATAGAGTGAGTAGATGAAACTCATATTACTAAAAAACAGAGTAGAATTGTAAATGTTAACGTTCCGTTTCTTAGGATTTAAATACAGCACGGAGGAGATTGTTGTGTTGCTTGCTTCGTTTTGGTATAATTAGAAGATAACACAAACTTGAATTAATGATGTTTATTTTTGGTATGAAACTTTAGGTTTTGACATCAAATTACAACCTTAAAATTTTGTGTGGATACAGGAGCAGACTAGCTAAATTCTCTTCACTAAAGGATGTTAGTAGTAAACGAGTCTATATCTTCTGGACTCTAGTGGTCAACTGACTAGCGTCTTCTCCTACACAAAACTACTGTCGTTAACTCCTACTTCTTACTCCTACTCTTACTCCTCCTCCTACCAAAAGAAACGATTCCTTATTTTACCGCCCAATTTTGAATTCTTGGCGTCAGTGTGTCTACCTTTTTCCATTTTTAGAACACTCGCCATTTTATAAACCATAACAAGATCTTGAAGTTTGATCTCCGGTTCTAATATGAATGATATTTAAATAGTAGCAAATGTCAGGATGTATTTGATTAATTTGTATACAGTTCAATCATTTTTTTCAGTTTCATATTTGCATATTTAAAAAAAAAATCACCACCCCTCGCCTACCGAACAAGGTGTTAGTGCGTCTAAGATGCAAGAGACTGAGAGGGAAAGAAAATGTGAAGACAGTACGATAAAAGAAAAGGAAAACAGAATATAGTAACTGACGTTGCATTTAAATTTTTGAAGATTATAGGTAGCAGGGTAATAAGAAAGCGGAAGAAAGTTCCATGAACGAGAAGTGCGAAAAAATAAACTATTATTATAGAACTTAAAGGTACATCTATTTCAACAGTAAAACCAGTTTCCAATTTAGCTGTACTCTTAAAGTCATTCGGTCAAGATATCAAGGAGAAAAGATCATAAGAACAACGGTCATGAAAAATCACAAGCAAGTCACAGCGGCGGAAAAAGTTAGTGATGCCAAGTCAGGAACGATAATATTACAGACCCTTCTTTGGATTTGTCGAGATTATCGAGATATATAACAGAATAACGAGACCAGATATGGCAACAGCATTCAATGCACAGACGAGTGGTAGATTTAAAAACGTGCAATATGGATTTTGTCGAGAAAAATTGGCTGACACGAAACAGAAAACTAACTTCCCTAGCAGCAGACCTAGCAAGTGATTCTATATTTCTCCAATATTCAGGTCGGTAGATGAAAATAAATATGCTGTTTAATAAATAAACAGAGCTTCTACTCAAATAGCAATACACTGTCATAAAAGGTATGTGACGGAAAAGATGGTTCGTTATTATAGTAGATCTTAGTTACCTAACATGCTTTTTTCTCCCTTTTTTCAAGAATATTCATTTTATGATTTACAGAAGGAACTTCATAACTTCTTTTCGGCATGTCTGAATTGACAGTAACACTATTTCGCATTTTAAAACCACAAGTAAATTTTGTGAATTGTTTATTTTCGTGTTTTACCACGCGAAACAGAATGGGATGCTGTCAATTTAATTTCTAATTTATATCAGTCAGTTAAGTGCCATATGTGATACATGCTTTGGGCGATCATGGCTCGAAAGAGACATGACTGACTGGGCAGAAGATTATCCTGCAGTAGGTTGCCATTGCGTTCTGCGATAGACTGGTTGCCAAACAAGGCTACAGAAACCAATCTGTCCTATTATTTAACCTATAACTGGAGGGAAGAGACGGATTAATACCTTTTCCAAGCGTATTTGTGCGTAAGTGAATGCAAGGAATTCAAATGGAATTCGAACCCGGCATTTGTAGTTCCGAGTCGATATCCACTGCACCACAACACGCATCCCTACTTTATATACTAAGCTTAAAAGACAGTAGACAACTTATGTCATGCTAATGTTGAGTCAAGTGTTGTCTTATCTTCAATATATAAGAGGAAGCAATCTGGTGTTGTTGAATCTAGCAATTAAAATTCCGTCGAAAGTCTACTTTATTTCGTGTTTCGTGATGTTCATATTAATTTATCCACGTGCTTAAAATAGAAAATACTACTAATAAATAATTATCTATCTATCTCTGATTGCATTTGTTTTCGAGTAATCTTCGGTAATAACCCCAGAACTATTTACCTGCTGTCGCTAATGATGACATAACAGAATTCATTAAGTATTGTCGTGAATAAATTTGTGTTTCTTATAATTGGTGAGAGACGTTATGTGTAAGTGAAGTACAGCTGAAAGCAAAAGTGAAAAGAAAAGAAAAATCGATTTGAAAATAAACACAATAAATATGAATAATATAATGAAAATCCAAATGGTTTTACTACTTTATATACCGCGTTACTCAGTAAGCGCGTCAGGACAGTTAACCATACAGCTATCTGGACAGCATTACGTTATGCTCTTTGAGTTCGAAATACCCCAACGGTCCATCTGACCATCACCTCATTCCCTCGAGTGTGACTCATTCTCCATGACACATCACTTCTCTAGCCGGATATTGCAGAAAAGGGAAATATTTCTAGTTCCTGTCTTCTTTTAGAATAATCTCCCTTAACCGGATGTAGCCTTAAAAGAGACATTGATTGGTCCTCAAATATTCTGTATGTATCTCTTGCTACCGGATGTAAAAACAATTCTGTATTATCTAACATTTTCAAGAATAAACCCAGAATATCCTTACGCCCTTCGCGTATCCTTTTTTTCGTTTTCATTTATCTCGTATCTTTATAAATTTGACTCACTAAGAACGGTAATGCTGGAACATAAGGCCTTTAAGGTTTACCAAGAATCGGGTAACAGAATATCGTTAACAGAGGAAAAGACAATTTATGGTTTCCGAACAAATGAAAACGTAACTTCTCTCTCTCTCTCTCTCTTTAATGTTCTAAAGATATCGGGGGCATAACAAATATAATATCTCAGCTCCAAAGGGCTTCTACTCCAGGCAATAGCTCCACATTTCACTTAATATGGTGAACTAATGTTATTCCTTGATGCCTGTGATATTCAATTGCCGAGTAAATTGAAATACTTTTGTCATCTGTCCCAGGTACGCAAGGTGTTTCACTAAAAATTTTCTTTTGCTATATTCCGTCTCTGTCGGAGGATATTAAAATGAGGTGATGTTGAAATTGTTTTAAAAAGTATGTTGTTTGCTAATTTTGTTAGAATCTGAGGGTCAGGCACAAATCCTTTTCAAGACATCTGTTTTGTTTCACCTGGGCTAAGATGAAAGAAATTCTACCAGAGATGGTTGATTTTGGTTGCTAGTATGCTTCCCGGAGAAGGATAAACATCTTCAGTGGATAAGCAACTTTATTAAACTGCTCTAAAATCTTTCCAGAAATTACCCAGAATTTTGACAGAAACCGTTCAACCTCTCCCCCATAAGCGGGATTTAGCGAGTCTCTTAATGCGCTATCGCTACTTCCATGTAAACATTCATTGGTTCTGCCAGGTCTAACCTTTACGGCTAGAACCTGTCATGCCACTTAAATAGATCAATTACGACTGAGTAATATGTGTTTTGTGGAGTATGTGCGTTGTGGTGCAGTAAATATCGGCTCGGAACGAGAAATCCAGGAGCCGAGTTCGAATTTCAGTTGAATTCACTGCATTCACTTACGCGCAAATACTCCTAAGAAAGGTATTAATCCGTCTCTTAATTCCAGTTATGGGTTAAATAACAGGACAGATTGTGTTCTATAACCCTGGATGGCAGCCAGTCTACCGTAGAAAGAAATGGCAACCTACTGAGGGATAATTTTATGCTCAGTCAATCATGTCTCTTTCTAGACATGATTGCCCAAGCATGTATTACGTATGGCACTGAACGAACTGACTGAATGAGTTTGATCTCTGCTTTCGGGCTTGTGTTACATTTAAGCTACGCTTAGTAAATCACTTAGACAATTCGGTGTGTAATGGTTAACAAGCTTATCTCCTTGGAACAATTATGAGTGAGTTTCTTCATCACTGAGTGCTCGATACTTTCGACCTTGTGTCACATCTAACCTACTCTTAGAGAATCATTGGTCACATCGATCTTGAATAATGCTTGTCCTGCAAGATCAGTTACAAGTGGGTAATGAGTTCAATTCTCACTGGGTTCTCCATATTGAAAAGTTATGCTTAGTAAATCGCTATATAGAACATGTCACCATCATTGTCATCATAATTGTATCATGTTTATAAAACACCCTGTGTATATTAAAAATATATTCAAGGCATGTTTTAAAGAGACTTAACATTCTCATTGTAATAGTGACTGCTTAAAATTAACTCAAATACAGAAGCACTTCTTCAGATACAGTAAATGATTTCGATTATTTTTTACTTTTCCTGTATTTGCTGAGCTGGCAGCAATGTCAAAATTCTACTCCATATTGGTTTGTCGTTTTAATATTGTTTATTGCTTTGAGATATTAAAGTCAAACGTAATGGTTGTTAGCAGCGTTAATTACAGAAAGAAATCTCTTGAGCTTTTGTGACGTCAGCTTCCTTCCATATTTTCTTTCAGATCTAATCCTTGTAAACAAATAAAGAGTCAAGATCATGAGGACTGGTAACAGGTATGGGAATATTACATTCTTACATTGCTTAAGACATTAAATGCAGAAACAACTAAGATCAAAGCATTTCGAAAACTTTGATGATTCAGCATTTATCAATCTCTTTTTCTGTAACATATAAATGAACTTTAATGTATTTTCATCACAGAATTATATTTATTAAATATTGTGATCAAGTGAATGGTTTAAGAAATAACAAAACATGTGTTATAGAAATATATAATACCTCAGCTCCAAACAGTATACAAAAGAGCATTACACGTCTAGTGCGTGTGTCGGTTGTTCAGCGTTCAATCAATTCAACTGTTCCCACAACATTATGTTAATTCAGTAGTCCATTATTGCCGAGAAACAGTATAATAACAACAACAGCAATACAAAGAATGAAGGCTAACGGCCACATCACATCGAAAAACTCGTTGAGCTTGGCTAGTTTCTTTATGCATAACTGTTTGGGAATACCAAGTATGGTAAGTTTAGATGTGCGGATGGTATACTGGATATTGGCTTGGAATTGTTAATTGAAGAGCCTAATTCCGATTCCAGTTGGGTTCGTTATATTCAATTTCGGACAAATACCCTTGGGAAAGGTTTGAATCTACCTCTGCTCCCCCCAGGTATGAGTTAATTAGTAATACTGCTGGTAAGAAAGTTGCTTCACTATGCCGTTCATGACAATTTTTTCTCATCAGAGTGTATCTTACATATTTACAAGTCTAACATTCGTCCTTGCTTAGAATATTGCTGCCAAATTTGGTCTGGTACTCCTGCTATATATTTAAAGTTTATTGATAAAATGCAAAGAAGAATCACCGAAGTTAAGCAACGTTGAGCCTGGTCAGTACTTACGTGGGTGACCACTTGGGAATACCAGGTGCTGTTAGCGTTCACGGATGTGCGTTGTGGTGCGGTGGATGTCGGCTTGGAGGGGGAAATCGGTGAGCCGAGTTCCAATTTCAGTCGAGCACACTGCACTCACTTGCGCACTAGTACCCTTGGGAAAGGTATTAATCCGTCCGTTCCCTCCAGTTATGGGTTAAATAACGGGGTAGGACTTGGGACCCTGCCCTTAAACAAATCCCAATGAGACTTGCTCCGTCAGGGAGGAAGCCCGCTCAACCCGACTAGGGTGAATGCGGCATACATACATACATACATAAAGAAGAATCTGCAATGTTATTGGTTCTGACCTGGCATCTCAGCTTCATGCCCTTCCTCACAGCAGTAACAAATTCCATGTATCTTTTCTATAGTTTGATGGCAATTGTTCTGATTAACTTTCTTTTATAGTAAATAGACTTTATGATTTTAAGTACAGTACTAGATTGACGGCAGATTCTAATTCATTTACAGTTGAAATGGCTAAATGTAACCGCATGTTTTATGCTAACAGTTTCTTCTAACGAATATTTCGCTTGTAGAAATCTCTTCTGGCTTGTTGCTTCTAGTCAACTTTGATCTTAAAAAATTAAATGCAATGTCAATCGTTATATTCTATCTTCTTAATTCTTATTTTCTATTGTCCTTTCTTCTTAATATTAGTTTTTTAATATTCTGAAAAACTCAGTACTCTCTTGCATCCTAGTGGCTGAACTGATTACAATAGATTTATATCAGTAAATCATTATTTTAAAAAAATCTTACAATCCAATCCAATTCTAATTGGTTCGTTATATTCATTTACGCTTAACTACGCTAGGGAAAGATATGAATCGTCCTGGGTATGACTAGGAGGTTCAAAGGGGCGTGGAACCATCTCTTAATTGCTGTTGTCCCCAGGTCCACTCTGGCCTGATCGGTAACACATGTTAGATCCAAGCTATGGGCAAATATTTAACCCCCATACTGGGGTCAAAACACTTGAAAAATATAAAAATCAATTTTAAAATATAATTTTCACCAGTATATTAAAAAAAAAATTTAAAAATACCTGCAATAAATTAGACTACCGGTAAAGCTTTATTTTAAAAAATACGTGAATGAAACCTGATCTACAAACTGATTTCTCACAAAGAATACATATTCTATTCATACCAACCCATATTAAAATCTTGGCAGTACATAACCAATGGAAGGTGATAGGCTGTAAAATAAAATAAAATAAACCAAACGAAACCAAACGAAACGAAACCAAACCAAACTTCTTTTGGTAAGTATGGGTCGATTAATAAGACTTGCATCATTTAACTATTATTATCTCCAAAACAAATTCTTACAGTTAAAAAATATTTTTTGTATTTAAATAACGTGCAATGCCGTAAAAAAAGATTCAATCAGTCAAAAAAAAAAAAAAAAAAAAGAAGAAGAAAAGAATAAGTTTAGTTGTTCAATCAAATCTTGGAATGAGAAGAATTATTATAATACGAAGATTCCACGTTCTTCTATGTAGAAGACATTTGGAATCAGGTGTTTAACTATTGCCCACAGAGGAGAACTGCAAATGTCTGAACATTATTCGGTTCTTGTGCGCTGTTAAAATTCATCGAATTTTGGCGTCGTGCCACTCTTCAGCTTGTTTTTTTTAAATATATAGTTAAAAACAATTTCCTCGTTCGACTGAGAAATTATGTCGCAGTAAATCAGGTCAGAAAACATTATTCCAATAGGAATGTTTAGACAGAGATAATACATTTTCACAGGAAATTCTGTCGGGCCAAATATCTAGTTCCTTAAATTAGACACATAAGTACATCAGACATTTGCACTAGCATTGCCTGTAAAAATTCACTGTAGTTATGCATGCGTAAAAAAATGTTGAGGTTTTTTATCAAGTTTTATATAAGATACAGATATAATGATAATATTAACCGTTTCTTTATAAGGAAACGTTTAACAGTCATTGGTTGAGCAGTCAGTACCACTGTTGGTTGAGATTTATAAAATATTTCTCTTAAAACAATTTTTCAGGAAAATATATTTCTTAAGTCCAGTAGCCGCTATCCCTAATTTCAGTAACGAAGCGAGTTTCATTTCCAATCTTTTGTTTGAAGTAACGTGGAACGTCATCATCTTCATTCTGTCACTATTTTCTCTTCGAGTTACAT
Source organism: Ascarosepion bandense (assembly GCA_037127315.1). Lineage (NCBI taxonomy): Eukaryota > Metazoa > Mollusca > Cephalopoda > Sepiida > Sepiidae > Ascarosepion > Ascarosepion bandense. Next base: position 1,768,212 of record JBBBDQ010000841.1, on the reverse strand, counting down.
ATGATATCCATTTTAGCAGTTACTGCTGTTGAAAGTCTTCAAGCGATGTGGTTTCTGTAATTTGATAGACTTTGGTGTTTGTGATACTGTGACACCAGTTCACAATGTCCAAAGAAAGATGGTACTTTGCCAAGATCCTCAGTCTTCACTTGTTCAAAGACATTTTAACCATTGATCTGAGAAAGCGAATCTATAGCAGAGAGTGCAGATATTTCTGAAGGAGTTTGCCACCGTGCATGACATCAATATAAAAATATCAGTCTGACGAAGATATGTAAGTGCAATATTTATATAAGTGAAAAATATCAGTCAGTTAAATGCCATACGTGATACACGCTTACGATCATGTCTCTTTCGAGACATGACTGATTGGGCAGAAAATTATCCCGCAGTAGGTTGCCATTACATTCTGCGGTAAACTGGTTGTCAGCCGAAGCTATAGAACCCAATCTGTCCTGTTATTTAACCCATAAGAATGAGTCGACTACCATCAGCCTGGAAGCGCAATCTGATACAGCATTCACTTTTATTAGCCCCTTTCGTCTAAGTTGTATTATGGTCTTGATTGGTGTGAAATATATATATATATATATATATATATAATGGTGTTATGGAGCCTTATCTATAGGAATGGGCTCTTCTTCCGTCAATAAGTACTAAGCTGTGTGACTACGATGAGGCAGTCAAGTGACAGTCTAGAGACAGTCGAGACGCAGCGTATATATAAGGTTCGGACTTACACTTCTACTTGGTTGATTACTAACACTTATTATTGTATACATGTTCTGTTATTCTAAACAACTCTTTGAACCTACTTTCTTACTTCCGGGCAATACAGGCCACAACATCTTGACGACGAAGATTCGCCACAACAATTGTTTTATATTTAGTTTACTTGTGATGCATTTAGTTCTTTAAATTTGTTATGTCGATACAAATACACGTTCGCACGACAGAGGGATGTTGATAATTTTATTTTATTTTTTTATCAAGCCGAATTTATTTAGAGTTGTTTTAATTTTTCTTCTAGTCACTTTTGTTAGTAGTTATTCCACGCTTTAATATTAGAAAAGCTAAAACAATCAGCTAAAATCTGAAGGAGTAGTTTATTCTATTGCATGTAATAATTGCCACAAAAATACAAAGGAGAAACATCAAGGAATCTAAATAAAATATAAAATGAACCCAAAAGGGATATTTTACAAAACGATACATCAAATGCTTTGATTGCTCCACAGTAACGAGACTGACTACAATTTTGACATATACAATGCTATTCTGATTAAAGGAGAAAATAATTCACTATGACGTAAATGCCTAGAGAGTACCTTAATGGCAAGGTTATCTACAGTAAATTTGCACCCTAGTTCTTAAGCATTTTACCATTCCAGCCAGATCATCTAATATCGCAGTGTGGAATGCCTGCTAACAAAAGTGATGAAAACAAATTACTATTGGGGCATTATAAGTAGTAAGGACAATTATTTACGGTTATTGTGCTACTCTAACAGCCATTTGATAAATGGGAACGGTTATATTTTTAATGTTTTTAATAACAAGGATATAACTGACAAGAATGCCGTTATTTATCGCTATTTTATTGTGTTGTTTGTTACCTATTAACTCATAACTTACTTTAGTGTATTTTGTATTTATTCACTAATTATTCACTGTAGATTATTATTAATAAATTTACTTAGTTGTGGTTATCCATAGATTCCTATAATTTGTTAATTTGTTTAATTAATTTTTTAATTAATTTCACTAAAGTTTGTTAATTTGTGTAATTAATTTATTTCAGTAATTTATAATTAATCTTTTTGGTGGGTATGTGATTATTTCATTTGTTTGTTTACCTGAAAAAATTGGTTTTGTTTAAATAATATTACATTATCTATATTATACATATTGCATATATTTTTCTTGGTGAGATTTAACAAGATATCCCTTTTAATATTCAGATTTAAAGTAACGCAGTAAAAGTTTTTGTCTCTGCATTTTGATAATATCCATATATATATATATATATATATATATGTATATATATTCAAACACACACATAATATATACATAGAGAGAGGGAGAGAGATCTGGGGAGAGATGTGGAGTACCATGATCGCCTAAGTCCTGAAGAGACACAGCACATAGAAGAAGATAAAGTAGAACTACATTGATATAATTTTCGTATATTTTTTCAAGAATATGAATGAATATATCAGTAGTAACCACTCGTCAATAATTGGAAAATTTTGGCCATCGAATTTCAATTTTAAGTCTTTTTTACTCTCATGTATAACGCACGCGCGAGCGCGCGCGCGCACACACACACACACACATAAACGTTCACGCCTATGTGATTATATATATGGTCATGCAAGAATATACAAATGGACACATACAAACACACAAATTTATATAAACAAGTACAGAAACTGTATCATATCCATACACTCACACACACATATATATATATGTATACAAATCCGCAAAACTTTACTTGAATGTATTTACATAAACACTCACATGTACTTATATATATATATATATGTATGTATTAGACACATACACACCCACAACACTCTTTATCTTTCTCTCTTTCTCTCTCTCTCTATATATATATATAATAGTTTCTGCATGCATACAACCTTTGGAATGGTAGGCAAGGGTCGGTGATAGTGAAACATTTGTAATTTGACAATGCACTGCCAAACTTTTACACAGGCCGTCCACAGATTTCGGTCCAGAGATAATGAGATATCTGTCCTTTTCAAAACACTTATTTTTGGCATTTACCAGTAGAACTCTCTTTAACGGCTGGCAAGGCGGTCGATAACTCAGAAAACCAACCGGTGTATGAGCAAAACACAAAGAAAAAACATTCTCATCGGTTGCTATACGGCGAGTCGAAACGCAACAAGCGTTTTATTGTAAACAGGCTGACAAATGATTATTTACAAAACAAAATGGGTTTCCAATTTAAAGAATTAACTGAAATAAGCTGGATGCATTAATTATATTTTAATAAAAAGATATGTAGTGCTGTTTCTGACATAAGCCTGTCCATAGTCGTTCGTAGATAACCTTGCGAAAGTGAATTTCATTTGAAAAAGAATACAAAGTGTTGAGAAGCAAGAACTTATTTAATTTTTTAAAGCAATGCAAATGAAGATTTGTTTTTGTAAAACTATATATATATATATATATATATATATATATAATTTCTACCCAAGCAAGGTGTATATGTCACTAGTACGCAGGGTGTTACATGGAGTGAAAGTGAGAGAAAAAACTGAGTACAGGGAGAACTAAGAAATCGAAAAACGATAAACGCTATTGACGTTGCATTTCAGTTTTTGGAGATTGTACTTATCAGGGAGACAAAATAAACGGAAAAGAATTACATTCTCAGGAAGCTATTGGAGTAGAAGCGGCGGTTGCATTTAACTATTTCAACGGTAAAAAGATGGGGCCTAGATGCCTATCTCGTAACACGCTTCAATTCATGTAGTTGGAGCACCGAGGAAAAAGGCTCGTCAGAGCAGTTGTTGCGAAGATATTTGTAGAAAAGGCAGAGGCAAGCCACACCACGTCGGTGAGAAAGTAACTGAAGTCGAGATGCCAAGCAATACGTATAACCTACTTCAATTATATATATATATATATATAGTGTATTGAGGCAGCAGGTAATTTTCTAAACCTATACTGTAAAATATAACAGACAATAAATGTGTATTATGTTTAATCATGAGCCGTTCTCAACATCGTATTTTAGCTTTAATTTCAGGTGAAAATAAAGATATAAATTTTACAACATTTGAATAATTTTCATGTGCTGGTTCTAATATATATATATATATATTGTCATCCGTAGACAGATCTGTTTCGCCGTATCACAGCACATCAGTACGGTTAGACTCCGATTGCTTTTTTACCCAGGATTGAAACCCGACCGAAATGGCGTCAGTTGGCGACTCTATCCCTGGGCTATGGGTGTTCGGTGGAAGTAGGCAGACTTTTTAGCGCATATCATTATACGCGCCCAATATATATATATTATTTTAAATTCCAAAAAGATGAGCAAATAGGTAAATCCCAAAACCCGATCCTATTAATCTTTTATTAATATTAAAATTGATCCAGGTGGAATGGTTGATGTAAATAGTATTATCTATTTACAGATATATATATATATATATATATATATATATATATATATACACGGCATCCGCACCAACTTCCCCAGCGTAGATTCTTTCCTCCATAATAACTCACCTGATATATTAGCCCTATGTGAAACTAATCTTAACCCTTCTATCCCCTCATCTGAGTTCTACGTTCCTGGCTACCTTCCCCTCTTCAGGAAGGACTCCAATGTTCATATGCATGGGCTTGGTGTCTATGTCAGCGAACACCTTCCCTTAGCTAGGGTGTCATCTTTTGAATCACCAGATCATTCTTTCATGTGCTTCCGCCTCTCACTTCTCAGCTCGATTTGCTATCTCTTCTTTCTCTACCGCTCTCCTTCCTCCCCTGACTGTTCGTTACTTCACATCATTTCTGACAATATTGACAAAGCCATTTCTTCCCATCCCTCTGCCCATGTATTTTGTGTTTGGTGACTTTAACGCCCACCACAACAAGTGGCTGAAGAACGCTGTCACTGACCCTGCTGGTGTCCACACCATGAACTTTTCAATCACCCAATCCCTTACGCAAGTAGTGGACTTCCCCACACGTTTCTCCGACAACCCTAACGGAAGAGACTCACTTCTAGACCTCTGCTTCACTTCCATCCCAGACTCTTGCACTACCAGACAACTCTGCCCACTCGGAAACTCTGACCACACTGTAGTGTCCGTCAATATTTCACTCCACTCCCGCCCGACCCATGAAACTCAAACGAGTAGAATATCCTACTGCTATCAAAGAGCAGACTGGGATTCGTTCCGAGACTTCCTCTGTGACATCCCTTGGAACAACATCTTTAGTCTTCCCATCGAAGAATGTGCATCCGAGGTCTCCTCCTGGGTTAAGGCTGGCATCGATGCCTTCATCCCTGCTAGGAAATTCCAGCTTAAATCTCATTCGTCTCCATGGTTCTCACCCGCTTGTTCGGCTGCCATTGCCCACCGGAATCATTTCTTCCGACTCTATCGTAACTACGCGTCGGACCAAAACAGGCGCCTTTTCACTTCAGCTCGTAATAAGTGTAAAAGGATACTTAACGAAGCTAAGATGTTGTTTGCTGCCAGAATGAAGCAACGCATAGCATGCTCTAAATTCGGCTCTAAAGACTACTGGCGACTCTGTAAAAGAGTACTTAACAAGAGCAAGTCCACAATACCCCCGCTAATCAACAAATTTGAGATTCTCACCTCCCTAGTAGATAATGGCTGGAATGCTTTGCCCGCAGATTCTCGAACAATTCGAGTCTGGACTCGTCTGGAGTTTTTACACCCGACCTCACCTAGAACCGAAGCACAACTGAATGATGTCCACATTACACCTTCGCTTGTCTCTAAGATAATCTTAAAACTTGACCCTCACAAAGCGAGCGGTGGTGACGGAATCCCAACCATAGTCTTAAAGAAATATGTCCCTGAACTCTCCTCTGTCCTTTCTAAGCTCTACAACCTCTGCCTATCTGCTTCCTGCTTTCCTGCCCGTTGGAAATCTTCCTCTGTAGTTCCTATATTTAAAAACACTGGAGAACCCTCTGACCCTGCAAATTACCGCCCTATCAGCCTTCTTCCGATCTTTGGCAAAGTGTTTGAAGCCATTATCAACGCCGAGGTGGTTCAGCATCTCACAGCACAGAGGTTCCTCTCGGACAAGCAATATGGTTTCCGCTTCACCAGGTCTACTGATGATATGCTAACGACCATCACCGAGTACATATACCAGGCACTTGACAGGAATGGCGAAGCCCGAACCGTTGCATTGGATATATCTAAGGCGTTCGACAGAGTTTGGCATGCTGGCCTTCTATGTAAACTGCGGAGCTATGGTATAACTGGACATTTGTTTGAACTAATCCAGTCATTCCTCTCTAACCGCACAATGAAGGTGGTATTAAACGGACATGCCTTTCAGAACTACCATACAAACACCATACAGGTGTCCCCCAAGGCTCCATCTTAGGTCCTGCACTCTTCCTGATATACATTAATGATCTCCCTGATTCCATAAGAGCCCAAATAGGTTTGTACGCCGATGACACTACAGTTTACTCTCGCCTCCTACAAAAATCTGGTGTAGGCGTCAAAGCTAACCTCGCAGCCGAGATTGAAAAAGACCTCCAATCCATATTGGACTGGGGTAAGAAATGGCTAGTAAATTTTAATGCTTCTAAAACGAAGCTACTCTCAATTAACCATCATCGACAATCTCACCTACCTCCCATTAGCATGGACCAGGCTTGCCTCCCAGAGAGTAAAATACTGCGCCTCCTTGGTCTCACACTTTCAGCGGACCTCAAATGGAATGACTATATCGAATCCATTGCTAAATCCGCTGCTATGAAAGTCGGTTCTCTGTGTAGGGCCCGGAAGTTTTTTTCCGTCTAAATCTATCCTGCACATTTATAAATCTACCATCCGCCCGTGCATTGAATACTGCTGCCATATCTAGTCGGGTGCCCCTGCTGTTCTCCTCGGGCTTCTCGATAAGGTTCAGAGGAGGGTCTGTAATGTGATAGATACCGACTTGGCAGATCGCCTGCAGTCTCTCTCCCACCGGCGCAACGTGGCTTCCCTGTGTCTCTTCTATAAATACTTTCACGGCTTCTGCTCCGATGAACTTAGATCACTAGTGCCCCCTAAATACGAATTTGAACGAGATACTAGATTAGCAACTAGATCCCACCCTTTTACAGTGAAACCGATAAAATGCAGCCGTAACTTCTACTCCAACAGTTTCTTTCCTCGCACTTCCCGACAATTCTCTTCCAAACGATTGCTTCCCCGCCGGCTACAATCTCCAGGAGTTTAAATGTAAGGTCAATAGACACCTCCTCACACACTAACCTGCTCCCATTCTATCAAACACTCTTCACATCTGCCCAACCCTCATCATCGCTATCCTTACTCATCTGTCACCTTCCTCCTGACATTCCCTATGTCTAACCACTCCTTCTCTTTACCTTCCCCTATGTAGCCCCATGCGCAATAGTGGCAGTGGAATGCCTTGCTTGGGGTGAGATGATTAAATATATATATATATATATATATATATATATATATATATATATAATGCTGGTATCAACAAAACAATGCTAGATATAACAGAACATAGCAATTAAATATATAATAAATATACATATTATCCCTCACCGATAGCACTTGTCGGAATTTTATGCACAAAGCAATTAAGTAATTAGTATAGACTGACAATTATGAAATTTAAACTTTAATAATTAATATATATATGGTAATTGCAATGTTGGCGCAGAAATATATTATACGGGAATTGCAATTTTATTTAAAAATTATATAAGCCATTTAAAACAAACAGGATTTTTACACACGCACACACACGCACGCACACACACTTTAGAATTTTGAATATTCATTTTTTATATTAAGCATAATGGGAGATTACTGGTTCTTAAAAATCATAATTTACATTAAAAAAATAATCAGGATCAACGTATTACAGCAATTTTTATGCCTACATATAACCCCCCAATTCATTTATCTTGTTTAATAAGCTAGGATTATTTATGTGTTTTAAAATAACTAATTTTTCAACAAGACATTAATTACATCTATCATCTCTTCCATGGTAAGATTTGGCTTCAGTTACAATATCCACGTAATAATTACAATCCTTTTTTAATTGCCAGAAATATTTTGAGGGACAAGTGCTGTTTATTTATAATGCCTGAAGTAATTCAATGATGGTAGAAACAAAATTTTCAAAGATTTTCAGTGGAACCAAAATAAAATTTGACATCTTTACCGGAATGTATGCTATCTCGGTATATAAGATTATTGTTTTAAGGACAGATCATACTTTTTCAGCAGTTGCATTTAGTTTTATTTAAATTAACTTTGTTGGACATGTATCTGTTTGATACAATATTGTAATGTTGGGATATAGATTTATTGATATTATTAATTCAGCTGTCACTGATCTTAACATTATTTTTGTTACAAATCTTTTTAGCGCTGTTGAATGATTAAAGTGCCTATGAATTCAATTTAGGAATATACTTCCGCTATTCGTTTGAAAATAACGATTAAAAGGTGAATTAAACCATTTAATGTTACACCTACGGTGTTTACTTTTACCATTTTTGATTTTTCTAAATACTCTCAATGTACTTTATGGTTGTTAGTTTTTGAAGCACATATATATTTAATTTTACTATTATCATATATTTTCTTATTGATGGAGTTAGAGATACTTAGTGAACTGATTTATGTAAATTATCTAAAAAAATATCCATTCCTTTCTCAGTCAGTCTATATTTCTTGAAATTGTTTTATGAAGGAGAATTACACCATCCTCTCTTTAGAGTTCCGTGCCTTTAATGTCGAAAATAAATTCCCAAAATTACAAGATTTCAGCAATTTCACATGTTTCCACTGAATTATATGTGTCACAGAATGCGAAGGCTAGGACTAGAATGGTCAGCGACTGGCCGGAAAGCCTCGTGGGCGGGGCATTCTGACAGTGATGGATTGCCTTTGTATAGATTTTGAAACGGCACAAATTTGACAGAGGCTCTCAAGAAAACTGAAGCGTCGATATACCTCCCACACACAGGCACACGACCGGCTAATACCATCCGCAGAAGCACGCTGAGCCAACGTGAAACATGCGTACCTTTGACGTCATTCCTTCTATCACGTCTTAAAATTCACACTGTCACTCACAATAAAACGAATACCAAAAATAAATTAGCCTTTTCATTGAAACCTTTTTATGTAGTAGTGTGGGGATCCTGAGATTACACAGACCGCTCCTATAGAAATGTTGACTTCTCTGTTATTTCTTTTGGTCCACAGATAATCATTATGAAATAGGTTTTTGTCCCAGCGTAATGATTTTGATTTCGCTATCAATAATAGCCTGTAATTTTTTGTCAAATTGATAGCCGACATTAGTAGTGATGGACGAATAAATGTCACAAATATTGAACTGGATAAACGTACATTTTTTTCGTATTTATATTAGTAAATCATTCTATTGCTTTTGAGGATTTATATGAGTAGAGCATCTTTTGTGTATTTGCATGCTCTTTCAAGAATATTTCTGATGATTTTACTGATATTAACTATAGTTGGGTATTGTTTGTTCTTTAGGAAAATTCGCCTTGTGGTTTAAACTGTGATGAGTGCTAGGTATTTGTGAAATTTTTAAATCCTATAAACAATTTTTAATTCAGAGGCTATTTTCTTGGCTTCATAATTAATGTTAATTTTCTCAGTTGTCTAGGTACCTTTTTACTAAATTTATTAACTTATATGTTAATAGCTTTGTGGGGCATATCCACATCGATTTTGTAATGACTACCCGACTTTGATATGATTTGATTTTTTGATTATTAAAACATACTTTTACATTTTTGTCGTAGATTGTTAGTAGTTTTAGCGAATTTAATTTTCCCTATTACCGAGAATAGATTTTTCTCAAAGTTCAGTAATTGTTTGTCACATGGTGGGGTTTTCGGAGACCTAAATGCATAAACACCGGCATATATATATATATATATATATATATATATATATATATATATATATATTTTAATCATTTCACCCCGAGCAAGGCGGAAACGCCATTGATGTGCAGGGGGCTATATAAATGTAAAAAAGATTAATTAGAAAAGAGTGAGGAGTACAAACTAGTTAGAAAGGAACAATAGAAAGCTGAGAAAGCAGGTGCGATGACAGATACATAGGTGGAGATAAAGGGAAGGTTATACGGGGATGGGGAGAGAGCTAGAGTCCAGTGGTTAGTAGATGAGTATTGACTTTGCATTTAAATTTCTGGAGGTTGTAGCCGTGAGGAAAGCAAGAATACGGGAGCGAGTTCCACAGGCCAGAAGTGCGAGAGAAGAAGCTGCAGGAGTAGAGTTGTCGTCTGCATTTGGCTAACCTGACTGTGAATGGGTGGGACCCAGTTGCTAGTCTGGTTGCACGAGTAAACACCTGTTGAGGAGGCATCAGTGACTTAAGTTCGTCTGAGCAGAAGCCATGAAAGTATTTATAGAACAGACAAAGGGAGGCCACATTTCGACGATGGGGAAGTGGCTGCAGTCGAGCCGCTAGATCAGTACCTATCACATAACAGACTCTCCTTTGGAGCCTGTCAAGAACACTGAGGAGAACGGCAGGGGCACCAGACCATAAATGGCAGCAGTACTCCATGCACGGACGGATGGTGGATTTGTATATATGCAGGATGGATTCAGGTGGAAAAAAAACATCCTGGATCGACATAGTGACCCAACCTTCTTAGCAGTAGATTTGGCTATGGATTCAATACAGTGGTTCCATTTGAGGTCTGAGGACAGGGTAAGTCTGAGGAGGCGTAGTGTATTACTCTCCGGGAGAATCGCTTGGTCCATGCTTATGGGAGGCAGGAGAGGTTGCCTGTAATGGTTGACAGACAACAGCTTGGTCTTAGATGAATTGAAGTTGACAAGCCACTTCTTGCCCCAGTTCACCACAGAGTGTAGATCCCGTTCAAGGTCAGCAGCGAGATTATGTCTGTCCGCCACGAGAGGTTTCTTATTGGTAGTTAAATAGTTTAGAGAGGACAGGAGAAAGTTCAGGAGCACACCTCTTAAGGACTATCACCGGGATTCCATCGTCTCCACACGCCTTATGGGGGTCGAGTTTTGAAATTACTCTGGATACTACTGTCGGGGTAATATATACGTCGTGCAGTTTGGCCTCAATTCTAATAGGGAAGTCGGGTGGGTGTACTCCGGACGAGTCGAACGTGGAGTTGGATGAGAATCTGTGGGCAAAGCACTCAGTTTTGTTCGCAGATGACGTGAGAACCTCAAATCCATGGATTAAAGGAGGTATTGAGGATTTCCTATTCTTGTGCACTCGTTTACAAATCCTCCAATAGTCATTGGAGCCGAATTTGCGGTCAGCTATGTGCTGTCGCATTCTCTCAGCAAACAACTGTTTGGCGCCATTTAGGGTTCTGTTGCACTCATTGCGAGCAGATATGAACAGGCGCGTATTATGATCAGTAGACTGTCTCCGGAATAGACGGAAGTAATGGTTCATGTGGGCAATGGCGGCTGAGCAGGCCGGAGAGAACCATGAAGAGGAATGAGGTTTTAAGCAATACTTCCTGGTGGGTATGAAGGCATCAATGCCAGCTTTCACCCATGACAAGACCTCAGAGGCACAGTCATCAACTGATAGGTCGAACACTTTTCCCCAAGGGACGTCGCAGAGGAAATCGCGAAAGGCATCCCAGTCAGCTTTTTGGTAGAGGTAGGAGGTCCTATAGGTAGGGCAAAGCTGCGAGACTTGACAGGCGTCAGGCGCAGAGGTGAAACATATATCTAGTAGTGAGGAATGACCCGAGGGAGTGCTTGGGAAGCGAGTGGGGAAGTCCACCACTTGCGTAAGGGATTGGGAAATAGCAAAGTTCATGGCGTGAATGCCCGCTGGCGTTTTCAAGCCACTCAGAGTGATGGGCATTGAGGTCTCCAAATACAAATATGTGGGCGAATGGGTGATAGGAAATAGCCTTATCTATGTCGTCAGCAATGCTATCTAGTAGGGAGCAGTCAGGAGAGGAGGGAGAACGGTAAAGAAAGAATAGGTAACTAACCGAACTGAGGAGAGACAGGCGGAGACATATGTATTGGTGGTCAGTAGATTCGAGTGAAGTCACTCTAGCTATGGGGAGGTGTTCGCTGACATAGACACCCAGCCCATGCATGTGGACAGTGGAATCCTTCCTTAAAAGGGGAAGATAACCAGGGATGAAGAGGTCAGAGGAAGGAATAGCTGAGTTGAGGTTAGTTTCGCAGAGCGCAAGGATGTCAGGGGACTTTTCATGCTGATTTTGGTCTGAAAACGCAATCTGATACAGCCGTGCAACCTCGCGTCCATTACCATTCGCGCGGCTGTATGTAAAAATCATTTCTGCCTGCACACGATATGAACAACCTGCCAATGTTAACCAGACCACTTCTCAGTTAATTCACTACTACTCACGTTAAAAGTTGATGACACACTAGCTACAAATGTACACGAATGACAAATATAACCTAGTCTACATAGCAACACAGAGCTATCAGCCGTAAACTTTTCTCTAAACCTAATAACTCAAAAACGAATTATTTGCGGACATACGTTTATATGGTCATTTGTTTTATTTTTCGAGTGAAGAACTCGAGCCCACAGTTTGTAGAAGTAATTTTGATGCATATTTAGGTAGCACTCTTTCTTTTGTTAACGTTTCATCAAACGTGAAGCGCGAGGAAAATTTTTGTTTATTCAGCTTTTCTAACGTTCTTACAGTTTTACCTTTATGATGAATATGATGACTCTTTTTTTCAAAATCAGTTACCGTGAGACAATAATCATTACGGACATTTTCTGCATTCCCGTACTCTTCATAAAAGAAAAAACTGTAAGGACATTAGAAAAGCCAAACAAAAAACTTATAAAATTTTACTTCTCCGTCACATTCAATGAAACACATAAACACATACACACGGAAACACACTCGGACATATGTGTGAAAGGAAGGGATTTGTTAAATAAAATAGATGTTTATTATCTTTTAAAATATTTTTTTCTAATTAAAGGATTAAATTTCATATGTTTGCATTGAAATTATGCAAAAAGCCGCCCATAGTTCATGCTTGATTATTGACTATTAAACTATTTCACCCTTTTGACTGATTTCAGGTATTGCCATAAATTTAAGTAGTGTCGTAACTTAATACATCTATTTAAATGTTATAAATTTTGAATGGATTCAATGTTACGTGAATCTGATGTAACCTTTTAATATAAAAGTTGGTGATGCCATATAAATGTGACATCATACGCCTATATTTGGCCTATTATACCCAGCAATTCTGGATGTGACACAGTGTCGTTTCAACGCGTACTTATGCATATGCATATGGGTGAAGTACAAAAATTGTTGTTTTGTATAGCCTCCGTGTCCACTGTCATACCGGTAGTGGTATTACACCGACTATCTCTTTTACTATAACGAGGAAAGTGCTGCCACAGAATTTGAATCCTCGAGGCTGAGCAACTTCTCCCATGTAAAATGAGGAGAATCATAGCTCCAATTACAGCGATAGACACGACTGAATCAACCCTCATTGGCAATTGTTAACTCCTTTGCTAGGTAAATGACATAATCAGTCAGTCAGTTAAGTGCCATGCGCGATACACGCTTGGGCGATCATGTCTCGAAAGAGACATGACTGACTGGGCAGAAGATTATCCCGCAGTAGGTTGCCGTTGCTTTCTGAAGTAGACTGGTTGCCGACCAAGGCTACAGAACCCAATCTGTCCTATTATTTAACCCATAACTGGAGGGAAGAAACGAATTAATACCTTTCCCAAGGGTATTTGCGCGTAAGTGGATGCATGGAATTCAACTGGAATTCGAACTCGGTTCCCCGATTTCTCGTTCCGAGCCGATATCCACTGCGCCACAACGCACATCCTCAAATGACATAATACAGGTTTTGAAAATTGCAAAACATTTTAACTTGTGTTACTGAATTTTAAGTAATCTTATTAATTATTCTTAATTTTAGCTTAACATGAATAGCTTCTAAATTTTTGAAGTTATTATCAGCACCCAATTATCTTATTGTAATTGCGTAACATATGTCACTGCATAGTAATATCATTGGATATATATATATATATATATATATATATATATATATATATATATATATATAGCAAGTTAGTCTATATGAATGGGTTCTGTTTGTATATCCTACATAAAATGTTGTTGACATAAGTATTTAATGTTGATATATGTTTATATATATGTATATAAATGAAAATTTGCTAAAATTAGTAGGTGACATATTCCTGCAATAGAAATCTTTTAACCGGGACAAAAAAGCAATAAATCGTCATTTATGTTATTCTACAAAAAGAATTTAGGTAGGTTGTGGCACATACTATTTTGATGAATTAGGAAAAAGGATCAGACTTTATCGCTCACATATATATGTGTGCACATACTAGCACAAGCACATACAAACTGATATTTATCTACACATATACATAATCCAAACCCATACATGCAAGCATACAGGCATATTAAGTGGCAACAAATCATAGCAGCATCGCTGTTTCCATCATTCATATACCTGTAATAGAATAACTCAGATGTGGCGTAATAGGTATAGATATAATGTAGCTATGACAGTGTTACAGTGATGGAACGTCGACATGATTTTACGCCGTTTGATCGTGGAATTAATGTTATGGACAGAAATATTGGACATTCTATCTCCGAGATAATAATTACCTTCAGGTTTTCTCGGAAAAAAAGTGTCAAATGTATCCTAGAAAAGTTTGAATTTCAGAGAGTGATATCAGTGAAAAGACGGTACTGGCGATGGCTGACAATTATAGTAAAGAACAGCACAATTGTTTCATATTACATCCCAATACAACGCTGATATATCTCAACCTATCAGTGGACAAACTGTATAGCGTATACTGCATGAATTAGGTTTCGTAATTGCTGACCAGCAAAGGGTACGATTTACTGGGGAGGAAATTTCAATTTTTCATCTACTGAATTAGATTTGACAGCTAGTTTTATGTAATTTGGGTGCGCTGAGAACGAAATTTTACTCAGTTTTGTTGTTACAGGTCTTTTTGCTCAATAGCCCTCCTCTTTTGTCGTATTCATAAAAAGGGTTTTTCTTAACAGTCCCTAAGCTTTTTTGCCGTTAGACATTATGCAACCATGATTTTTACCTAGGTATTTGTACTTGTATTGTTGTATTAGGTATACATTTATGTGTAACACTCTAAAAATATGTTTAATTTTGTCATTTTTAACCTATTTTAATATTAGTAAATTAAGCTAAAAATATCATAGAATTTTCTCGAGCGTTCTTGCTTTCTGTAGAATATTCTAGAGGGACAACTAAAATATATAAAAGTGACTCGTTTCCGGAGTTAATCAGCCAGTTCAATCAATCAGTTAATTAAGTTTGAGCATTAATATAATTTTGAAATGATATGTTATTTAGTGAGTAATTTTGCCATTGTGATTTAATAGTTGATTTAATTAGACGTAATTTATACTGTGCCTACTTATCCGTGTTTCTAGTTTAATTTCATAGATTGTAAGTACCTATTTCATAATAAGTCCCTATTTAAACCAAGATGGAACTTTTCGTACGGTCTACAAACAAGAACATTAATTAATGACATCAATTTTCCTAATGTCATAAATGAACGCGAACAAAAAAAAAAATGCCCGTTTCTCGTTCGTAGACTTGTTAGAATATTTTTAGGCAATTATGGTGCGGATAACTATGAAGAAATTGTAAAAGGTTTTGTGAGGGACTGCAAGATGTTCGGTTGCAATATGAGCGTAAAATATATATTTTTCGGATAGCCGTCTTGATCAATTTCCAAGTAATTTAGCTGATGTAAATGGCGAACGAAACAGTTGTGGTACAGTGGGTATCGCTCGGGGGGGGGGGGGTGACAAATCGAGGAGCTGAGGTCGAATTCATTGCATTTACTTACGCACAAATATTTTTGGAAAAGATATGAATCCATCTCATCTCCTTCCAGCCATGGGTTAAATAGCAGGACAGATTGGGTTCTGCAGTCTTGGTTGGCAACCAGTCTACTCTAGAAAGTAATGGCAATCGATTGCGGGAAAATCTTCTGCCCAGTCAGTCATGTCTCCTTCGAGATATGATCGTTCATGCATGACACTTCAATGAAATTACGAACAAGGGGAGAGATTCCAGTAAGATATAAAAATTATGGAGAAACGGTACCAAGGTCTCTGGGATTCCAACATGATGGCCGATTAAAAAATGGTGCTTGAAAAGAGGCATGCTATCAGCAACGAAATGCATTAGAAACTCTTGTAAAATATAAAAAAATGCCACAGTAAAAACTTCATATAATTTTTGAAAATTTCTATCGTTATAATGTAATTTTACTGTTGTTTGAACTGCTTGTATTCATGTAACTTGAAACTAAAATTAACTCAGGACTTAATTTTTAGTCTTAATTTAAAAAATCTGCAAAATGGATCAGGACGTGATAGAGCAAAACATAGTTGAAACTCGTATTTAGCGCATCCAGATTACCTAGAACCAAGCGTCAGATATAATTCAGTAGAATACGTGTTCCCCAATAACTCAGTGGCGGTTACAGATCATTTAGTTTCATCAGATCGAGATTTTCATATAGACATTTTGCATGTCATCAAATGCGTTCAAAAAAACTGTCAACTGGATACGGTTGCTTTTTAAGATCAAAAGTTAAAATGGCTTCGGGTGAATAACAACAGTAGCTATTCGCGAAGACCATTTTTGAACCTCGCAGACTGGATTAGTAGAATAGCTAACAAAGAACTGTACCAAATGACAGACCCCACATATCATGAGGAGTTTCAACAGAAGCAGCAATTATAATTGATGCCACATGTCGTCAAACTCGTTTAGAAATACCTAGACTATCAGCTGTACACAAGCGCTTTCTCAGATCAATGACTGAAATGGCTTGGAGTGAATGAAGCCCGAATATCTACGTGGACTCGAGCTAGAGAATCCCAAAGAATTGTACAAAATAATAGAATCCCTATCACGTAAGGACTTTAATCGGCAGCCACAACTAAAATGGATAGCATACGTAACTTGAAGAGAAAATAATGACGTAATCAAGATTCTGATGCTCCACCCTACTTCAAACAGAAATTTAGGAAGAAAACCCCTATCAGTACCAGAAAGAACGATAAAAATTAGCAGAAATGAGAAGCTTATTTTCTGACAAAGTGAAAGCTTTTTAAGATTACTATCGAATGTAGCACTGGCTGCTCGTTTAATGAATACCAATTAATTCCTTATAAGGAAACCGGCTAGTATTATCATTACCATTTTCTTTGGAGTCTGTTAACTGGCGCCATATCACAAGATTAGATAAGTTATGTTTCCAGTATTTCAAACAGATTGTCACGTCCTGTTTTGGAAAAAGCCACATGAGACTATAAGAGTCAACTCATAAGAATAGTATACTGTACACTGATTGTATCTCTGTAATGGTGTAAGTTTTGATAGAGTTCGTAAGGAACACAAGTGAATTTGGAGTCTCTCTTGATAGGTCTGGAATCTACATATGTTGTCGCAAAATCTGGATATCTTTTATGATCATATTTACCGCTGCCAATGATCTCTCGTGAAGATAATGCGCAGGTAGCGTGATATTGGTTTCAGAAGCATTTGACTATTAGCATTAGGTACTGCACTAGTTTATACAGTCAGTAAATTTAACCCTTTGTTGCATATTGGTTACAATATTTACACACAAATGGATAGT
This sequence comes from Ascarosepion bandense, assembly GCA_037127315.1. Lineage (NCBI taxonomy): Eukaryota > Metazoa > Mollusca > Cephalopoda > Sepiida > Sepiidae > Ascarosepion > Ascarosepion bandense. The sequence goes on along the minus strand of JBBBDQ010000841.1, from coordinate 1,750,669 downwards.
CGTGCAACGAGACTGGACAGATCTACACATGTAACAAACTTGGCCATCTCGTTAACACGATGCTTCCGTTATTCAAGCGATGGGAGTTCTGTTTTTTTTTTTAGGTATTTGTTTCTTTTTTCAGTTTACATAGTCACGTTATATATATATATATATATATATATATATATATATATATATATATAACAGAAAAACAAACGGATCTTGATATATAGAGTCACAAATTTATTCGCCTGAAGAGAGTCAACTTTAGACTCGGAACACTTGTAAATATTATTATGAAAACTTAATATACCATACAAAAAGCAAGTAATATTAATAATAACAACAATAAATCTACAGTTTAAACAAAACTTTCACGGCTTCCCGCACTTTTTTCTTCTATACCAATTTCTCTCATCAGAACAACCCCTATTTCTGTTTTTAATATATATATATATATATATATATATGTTCTAACACCCACCCACCCACATTCATATTCACATTAAAATGACAAAAGCATACATGTTAGTGCACATCATTACACCCATACGCATAAACTCACATATACACAAATATACACTTCCGAACTGCCACAAATGCACAGGCATCGATACAAGCTTCAGTGCCTATTTACACACAGACATATACACACGCAGACAAACGTGTTATTACCCACATAGAGTCATATATATATATATATATATATATATATATATATATATAGGTGTAAGTTTGTAACCCTGGGTTTCACGCTTTTGCGATCGTCAGACAAACTGATTAATTTTTTAAAAAAAGATTGGTTATATTCGTGTATTTTTGTGGAAGTGGGGGAAATCTCTCGTCATGACAGACGCAGACATATATATATATATATATATATATATATACACATTTGTTCACCCATCAAATCGCGCAAGGACACACACACACACACACACACACACGCGCGCGCGTTCGGTCACTGAGGCTTGCATAAACATACACATGCGAATCGTGCGGGGTTCGGTATATATATGTATATGTGTGCCGTTGCACACGTACATACTCATTCAGTTGGTGTATTCGAATATATATATATATATATATATATATATATATATATATATGTATGTATGAACATATACACATCCCTCACAATCACATTTATAGTTGATTTCCTTTTTAAAATTAGGCCGTTTTTTCCATACAGCAGTTTCGAATTTGCGTGAAAAAACACTGCTTTGTCTGATCGTCTGCTTATTTTCTCATCCAATTCAAAATTGTGAACTTGGGGTTACTTCCACTCTTATTATTGCCATTACGAAAATTGGCGTTCAACTTTCCAGAGAAACTGGTTCAAGCGAAGAAAATGAGTTGAAATTTACCTAATCTGGCTGGCATAAGAGAAAGGTTATTATCTCCCCCTATATCTACAGCCACAAGCACATATAAAGAGAAACTATTTGTTTAATTATTTTGAAAAGTCTTTTTAACAATGACTACTACATCTCCGCTCTTCTCAAATTGGTTCAAAAGGCTATTTTGGTATAAATAGATGGGTTCAGAATCAATGAGGAAGAATGAATACAAGATACATAGATATCTTTTTATTGCCTTATTTATTTATCAGTATCTACCCATCAAATGCATCTATATAATGCGGATATTGGTACGAAAAGTGGGATTCATGTGGCAGGTTCAAATTTCAACAAGGGGCGTTGCGTTTGCTTTCACAATAATACTCTTCAAAAGATATACAATTATTTTTCTCTGCTCAGATAGGGATTAATAGCTGTGTAGACTTGGCACTCTAGCCTTAATTGACAGCCATTCGAAGAGAAAAATAACTCTGAATTTAAGATCTGATGGGTGTGGATCTAGCAACTCCGCCGTGTTAAAACCCTTTTGCTCCAGAAGCAAGACAGCAACGCCCAGCCTGGCAAAGGTATGGTGATACACTATCCCATTATTACACAGTGAAGTCGACAGAACTTAATCATCATCATCTACGGTTATACTTAGATAGATAGATAGATAGATAGATAGATTTGCAAAGATTTAGAAACGCACGAAATAGAAAAGAGAAATAACAGATATAGAAACCTACGGTTCTGGACATGATATCTATAAATAAGACTAAATGCAGTAAGGCGTAATGGTTGTCGGAATGTAAAGTAAAACTAGAGAGCCGAGTTCAAATTACGGCTCCGCCTGATGTGTTCACTTTCACTCACACGCCTTTTTAAAAAGGCATGAATGCTTTTATCTCCCCACTATGGATTAAATGGCAATATAGACACACCCGAAATTAGAGAGTCCAGTCAAAGTCTAAGAGAAGGACAGCTCTAAATTTCAAACCATTGAGAAGGCAGTCCACTATCTTCTCCGAAGGCTGCATGTAAATTTGCAGGCACAAAGAAAATAGAATTTGTGGAAATTCAAAATCACGTACGCACTGAAAGACCATGCAGTTTTAAAACATACTTGCATATACAGAGATTCTAGAGAAAGAGTATATATATATCTCTCCCTCGATATATATATATATATATATATATATATATATATATATATAAATATTTGTATGTATGTATATATATGTGTGTGTGTGCATGTGAGCGTCTGTGTGTTCGTTCGATACAGAGATTAATAATTTTATATAACTAAACCGGGATAACTTCAATCTACTTAACAAAAATGTGAATTAATGACCACATAAAGTCATAGAACATATTTAAATATTAGACCCAGATTAATATTGATTCCCCAATGCGTTTTTTCTTTCTCACTCCCTAGCTTTTCTCCTTCTTCCCTGCAAATACTATTTATAATTAATAATTATGAATTTCATCTCCCTAAGTTTTAATAATTACTTTAATTTAAATTTAAATTTTTTCATCCTCATGTAATTTTTGTCTTTTCATATTATCATCATCATTTATCCATCACATCCAATGGTGCACAGGGCAGCAACATTTTGTTGCTGTAACAATCTTTTACGGGACAAGGTTATTAACCCTGCACCCAACCCCCAAACCTGGAGGACCGGTGGACCATTCTTGGTCCTTACGTTTACAGCACCTAGTATTCCCAAACGGTCACCCATTTAAGTACTGACTAGGCTCGATGTTGCTTAACTTTGGTGATTGGACGGGAACCGGTGTATTCAACACGATATATCCGTAGACCCTTTTCATATTATGCTCTTGATAAATTATAAAATAGTTCCTTAACATTATAAGATTTAACTTCCACGAACATCGCATGAACTTAAATTCAAATCCTTTCAAATATAGACCTGATGATTGCGTCATGCCACCGACGTAGGATAATGTGTATATTTATTAATATATATAAATAATAGATGTGTTTATACTATATTGAGCACTGTTTTATTAACATCTGGATAATATTTTTATACACGTGTGTATTCCTATATGTATATTTATGAATTCATATATATATATATATATATATATATATATATATATATAAAGTTAATTGGTTAGTTTTTGGTCATAATTAAATTAAACCGGTACACAGTTGTATTAAATGTGTTCAATATAATTATATTGTAGAATATTTAAATACATTTTATTTGGAAATGACTTATTCCGAGACCAAGGTTTCTATTTACTGAAAAATTGTCTGAAGACGCCAAAAGGTAGAAACCTAGGTCACAAAAGAACTCATTTCTAAATGAATAGGTAGATATATATATTAAAATAAATTTTATTCAATAAAATCGTCATTGGCTTCAACCACGACTTCCATATGATTTCGGAAACTCCTGAATTTGTTCCGGACAGTCTCCTTGTTTAAGATAGTAAATGCTGCCATATTCCTTACCTACAGTTCATCTTTGTTTTTTCAAGAAGATTTGTTGGTCTCTCGCCCAATTGAGCCCTATACATAATAATCAAGGGCTTTTAGTCTGGAGAGGGGAGTTAGGTGGACAGATATAATGCCTGATATGGTCGTAGAAAGTTTTTGAGAGCCATGACGGTATTCTCCTGTATGTGTAGCCTAGTACAGAGCACTTTTACAAGACATAGGGTCTTCTAGCAGTTCCTTTCTTTACCCAGGACCCAGGATAGCACATCCTCCTCAAGTAGCTTGATGTAGGCTATTGTGTTGAGTTTGAGGAAGATGAATGAAAGTACAGTGAATACTTCAGATCCCTTGGTAATTACAGTTAGAATCATCCAATAATTTCTAAACACCCTGCACTCTTCCTTGAATGAGATCCAAACACTCTTAAATGTTTGATGAGGAAGTCTTCAATGCAAAAACAAGCAGTACATCATGTAATTTCAAAATTTCTGGTGTAGTGAATTGCATCATGTGGCCATTCTTTTCACAGACGGTACTCAATTGGCTCTATTATACTGTGGATTTGACAAAATCGAAAAAAAACAAACAAACAAACGTGAATACGTAAAATTAAAAATACTATATATATATATATGTGTGTGTGTGTGTGTGTGTGTGTGTGTGTGTGTGTGTGCATATACATAGAGTGAAAATGTAAAATTAGAACAAAAACATGGCAGAAGAAGCAATGTTAGAAGGAGAGAGAGGGAGAGACAGAGAGAAGGAAAGCGAAGAGGATAAGACGAAAAAAGAAACAGAGATGGGGACTAGGAGCAGAAAGAGTGACAGAAAGAATTGAGGAAAGGACAAAGAAAACTAAAGCAAAGGATTTAAAAAATAAAGGAATTTTTTTTTATTTTTAATAAATCGCCTCAGAACGCTTACGGTGTCCTGGTGGCTGGTAAACGAACTTAGTGTTGCTTCCTTTGGGCCAAAACTGAGATGTCATTGCAAATAAACATTGCTATCTATTTCTAGTAATAGCTCTCTCTTCAGAACTTGATCCCCAAGAGTTCCAGTTCTGCGGATAAAGCGATCAGATCTGTCGGATGAAATGCTGAGAAACCCGTTATAAATTTACTTGCTTGGGACCACGGGACTCCTCGAGTTTTTTCGCTTATTTGTTTCTTTTTTATGTTTTTGTTCTTCAGATGTTTACTCTTTCTCCACTTCCACCCTATTTACCCGAAAATATAAATATCCAAATGACGGAAAAGCTTTATCTGAAGGCATATTCATATTTACAAACAAGCATGGGAAAGAACCCTGAATAAATATGACTGCAAAACACTTAATAACAAACAAGTGAATATTGGACTGACAACTAAAACAAATTTGGCTTGTTTTGAACGAAAATTAGTTAAGTCTCCCAAACATGTTTATCCGAAGCATTCATGACAGTATGACAGTATCTTATTTGAGGGGACCGTTTAAGATCATTATAAATGATCAGTCGGCAAAGGACTCTCTCTAAATTCAACTATATCCAATTTAAATAGATCTTGAAGAGTTTGGATATAATCACTTCTGATCTCCCTCTCTCTCTCTCTCTCTCTATATATATATATATATATAATACTAATATTAAAAGAATAAACCCCTCCAACTGTTCAGAAGAACAGGGAGCTGTGTGAAGCGGACGATAGCCGAACCTATTTAATTGTATTAGACATATACTGGGTGTAAAGGACCAGCAATTTTTATTTTATACAAGTTTCATAGAAAGAAAAAAAGCTCCGTTTGGATTATATTTTCATTTTTCTTTCCAACATTTATAATATTTTTTGTTTTTTATTTCCGGATAGTGTTGGAGTATGAAATTGCCGATATCTGCTGAAAGTACTCAGAAATGAGAAATTTTATATCTCAATGCCAACCGAATAATAATAATAATAATAATAATAATAATGTGTCACATAAAGACACCAATAATTCCAGTTGAAGTTATAACCCTTGGATTGATAAAAAAAGGTTTTGATCGACTCATTGAAGGATTACTGGTAGACCAAGCTTTAAAGAAATACAAAAATGCACTTACAAGTACAACCCACACCTTACGAAAAACTTTATTTCTGTCAAATATGGAATCTTAAGGGATTTCTTTTGTTTGTCAATGAAAAATGTCATGATACCATCTCTTAACATTGGCGTATGATACATCACACGCTAAAAAAACCTGCCTCCTTCTACCGAGCGTGCATAGCTCAGAGGTAGAATCGCCGACTGACGCAAATTTGGTCGGGTTTCAATCCTGGGTAAAAAGCAATCGGATGTCTAACTGTACTGATGAGCTGTGATACAGTGAAACAGCTCTGTCTGCGGATGACTATATATATATATATATATATATATATATATAGAGAGAGAGAGAGAGAGAGAGAGAGAGAGAGAGACAAAGGGAGAGAGCGAGAGAGACAGAGACAGATGGAGAGGGAGAGAGAGAGAACAAACAAATAGTAGACGACCCCAGGATATCCCCAAAGAAATCTGGTTGACTATCATAAGAACATAAACTAGTCAAAACGATAACGAACTAGGTAAAATAATAAGACATAGAAATATATCGTTAAAATCAAAGAAAAGAGCGCTTAATTATACCATATTTATTCTTCTGTATGATAATAAATGCTGCATAATTTTTCATGAATGAAATGAAATTCTTCTGTCAACAAAGGAACCAATTTTGACTGGGATAAATAATCAAATGGACCAGTATAACACTGCACCCGGTTGGCCTACTGCTCCCTAGACTATCACTGTTGCCAATTATGATGATGACCGGAACCTGAGTCAGGGTCGATACTGTCGAATAAGGCACCAATTATGACGACGCTCTCGGGTCGCTAGTCGTGATGGTCTTGTCACAGTAGCTGGTCCTCAAGGTGTCTATTACAACGGTGAACTTCGCTGCCCACGCTGTGTATTTTGACCTCAAGAAAGACACATTGAAAACTCGGTAGCCGTTTCTTTACCACCTCAAACCAGACCGGATATATAGTCGAATTCAATTTTCACGACGGAGCGAAAGTTTCCGTTTAGATTAATCAGAGCTTTCAATTTTCCAAATTACATTTAAAAAAAAAAGTCCTTTCAGGGCTCTTTACCAAAGCTTTACGGAAATGGCCGAAGTGGGGTGTTTTGGCGACGGCGACAGTAAATTCGTCTTGTCTCTTTTCGCTCGGCATCTCCTACTGCTAGTTTAACACTTTCTCGGCTCTTGTTTCTATACATCCTCAGCCATGACTCTATCGGAGGCGCATTATTCGACTTGAACTTTTTTTTAAGTCGGGCGGCGGCAGGCTATTCTACGCTTTTTTACATTTTCAGCCAGGATCTCTATGGGAAGCGACCAGTCTTCTTGGTCATGGCTCCCGGTTGGGAACACTTTCCCTCAGTCGTTACATCTCAAGGGCGATGATCGACTGGACGTTGACTGCTTAACCAACTCGGGTCTCGTTTTCTTTTTTTTTTATGCTTGTCCCAAATTCTCTTGGGAGGTGCGGTATGGACCCGGGGTATTCATGCAAATCAAATCATTGACCAATTAAATTACTTCCACCTTCACATTTTGAGGTGAGGAGTTTGGTTCAACCAATGGGGTAACAATATTTCCTCTGAAGTAATTTCTCTTCCTCTTCTTGATTCAACTGATTACGTCAGCAAATCTAACTTGGAAATTTTTAACTCCAGTGTGATTTATAATTCGTTTTATTCCCATAGTTAAAGCTTTAACTTTCTTAACCTCATCAAAGATTTTTGACAATCTTGTTTTGACTATAGCTATTTTTCATTTCCACCGGCCGAAAAACTCAAAGCTTCTGATCGACTTTTGAATAAACAATGCAAAAATATATTTTTCCTTTCTATTCTTTTCAATTTTCAGCTAGTTTTTTTTCAGATTTGACAAGTTTTGCAACAAATCAGATTTTACAAGTTTTTGCAATAAATCTTCTGTCAAACTCGACTCATATCGTGATTGACAACACACTGCGAAATCAACAATACTACTAACAATAATTTCTTTCGCTCCGTCGTATTAAACTTAGGATTACATTTCTTTTCATGCAATTTTACAAGGCAATCTTAAACATGGCAATTACGTTTTACATAAGTATCTTAAGCAGGCCAATTACGGGTTTATGGTTATCCAAAGACATGGAAGATGATGGCTCTCTACATTTTCCTACCATTTGTTCAATTTTTACCATTTTCTTTTTTCTGTCATTCATTCACACAAACTTTTCAAGTAAATACCCACTGTTTTAATATTGCATTTGTATTTCTTGCATTTTTTGTTCTAGTATATTGAACAAAGCCACACTGTTCTAACCGTATTTCTAGTTTAACTCTTTTATGAACTGTATTCATTCGAAAGTTTAATGATTGGTTATGTGGTGCGTAAAATCCCTTGACTTCTGCAGTTTTAATCATGTACATGTGATTTCTTTGGTAACACAATGGAAATTAAAGTTTTCAGCTATTTCACCACATTTATATTTCATTTATTATTTTAGTAACCTTAACAATCCCGAAAATATCTATGGCTGTCAGTATCTCTGTTACGTTCGCATATGTTCTTCCTCTGTTCTTCGACAACTTGGCCAGGTTTTTTCCTCCTCAGATTAGTTGAGATTTTAATACTGTGGAATCTTCCATGTTTTCATATATAATAGGTTTCTCTGTTGTTATGTAAGATATTTCCGATGTATTCTTTTCATCACTGTAGAATTTTTCTCATTATGATTGTCACCGTTTTATAATATACTCATCTAGCAGTTTTTTTTTCAATTTCTGCACACTTCCCGTTGAGTCATTCGTCTTTTGCTCGCTTGTACTACCTTTTGCTTTTGCTTAGCATCATTTATTATGTGACATTTCTTCGCGTTATTTATTGTCTTTCAATATATCCAAAATTTCACCTGCCATTAATTTCCTATTTGCTAGTTTTCTTCCCCAAAAATAATTTCCTTTGTTGTTGTAATCTAGTGCTTCTCTTAAGATACTCCACCTTCTGTTCCTCACCTTTTACAAAGTTTGATGTTTGTTCTTAGTTACGGCTGCATCTATTTGTTTGAAAATGAGTTGTTTTGACGTTTTTCCTATTTTATCATACGCGTTGCTTTGGGTTACTCTATTTTTTTATTAGTTTAATCTTAGTCTGCATGTAACCGAAAGGTAATAATTCCCGGAAGCGATTAGTCATGCTTTAAAGTCTAATATTGGAATTCTAAATATTTTCTTCATGGTTTGGCATTTCTTTTTTATATATAGCTCCTGGCGTGCTTTTCTATAACCGGGAAACCTTTTGAATGTTTTTCAAACCAGATATTGGTCATTAGTTAATCATTCGCTACACAGAAACGAACTAATTTATTTCTCGGTCCGTGACTCTAAGTCTTTGCTTACCGACTAATTCACTTGTTCTCTTTGCTTTTACATTAAAATTTCAGTAAATACTAATCATTAATTGTGATTTGCACGGCTATTTATGATGGTGTGCTGTTAAAGTTAACTAATTATTTTTTCTGACGGCTGTGATATCAGTATTGAATGACTTCAATTTCAGTTTATGCCTTTATCTAATATTAATCCTACTCATCTTTTCTTTTTCTCTGTCAGTAAATATTGCAAAATCTCGACTGTATTTATATATATATATATATATATATATATATATATATGTGTGTGTGTGTGTGTGTGTGTGTGTGCGTATAAAGAATTCAGCCGTATTAGGGTTCAGCAGCTCAATTCTTGAAACCAAACAGCCAGACTACTAGCAAATGTGATTTCATTATGGTGACGAAGGCTTGTGAAGAACTGATGACATTTTTTAGAAGGGGTGAATGCAGATACTTGGCGAATATAATGTGCCAAAGTTCCCCAAATAGCCGTTCTCAGGTTTGGAATTCAAAGTTGCCCTAGACCGGTTTCTACCTAAGGGTATAGGACACAGTATTTTCTGCTATTTACCCATAGCTGGGATGTGATGCAAGTGAACATAAGCGAATATAATGAACTTGGCTGAAATTCAAACTCGGCTCTCTGATTTCTCAATCCATTAATTTCTCTCGCTATCCAATATTCCACCGTGCAACACACACACACACACACACAAGATACATGCGTACATATAAATTCAGAAATTATAACATGAATATGTTATATTATCACTATAAAATAGCTACTTTTGTAGTGATATTATAACATAATCATATAATTTCTGAATTAATATTATTAGCTCTATTTTGTATTGAGCACTTTTTAAGAATAGCGTTTCTTCGGTTACGGAATATTATTCTGTCCATACGTACCCTATACTTGGATATATATATATATATATATATATATATATATATATAGTGATTGTTTAATTACTAAGTTTCTGGTCATAATAAGATTAGAAGAGTGCACATTTGTATTAAAAAATCTTCAATACAATTATATTGTAGAACTTTTGAATATTTTCCATTTGTAAACGAGTTATTACGCGACCTATGTTTCTACCATGAGTGGTGTCTTCAGGCAATTTGCAAATAGCCTGAAGACACCACTCATGGTAGAAACCTAGGTCGCATAACAACATGTTTACAAATAGAACATATATATATATATATATATATATATATACACTACAGTCAAAAAGTTTTGAACCACCCTGCATTTTTTTAAAGAAGAGGCAGAAATGGGACGTTTTTAAAGTAAATAAGTAATTGATTTGATTTTTGCAAAACATGAGCAATTAACTGAAACAAATCATCATACACCAGTAATAATTTGTTTTTGTCAATAAAATGGGTATTAAATTCAAATACGAATCGCGATTTGAATTTTTTAATATTTAATATAAGAGTCTGGGGAAAGACTTAAAAAATTATATACATGCATGAAAGTTGCAATAAACGTGGAAAGTCGTTTGGATATTTTTTAGCGGAGATATATAGAAATAGTTTGGTAGATAAGTACATTCGAGAATTGATATGTAGATATTTCTTACTTGTTTGACTGTGATAGAGCTTTTTTTTTAAATCTATGACAATCTAATTTTAAAGCAAGATGATAAAAAATTAAGCTCCAGAGTGTTGCTGAGTGAGAACGGATCCGAGAAAAACATTATTGAAGGGAGAAGACAGTAAAAAGAGCAGGCTTTTAGGAGATAGATTAAGCCGATTAACTTTTGCGTGTAAATGTTTGAAGATCGTAGTTGACAAGAAATTAAGATGCTAGAAGAGTTTTTAAGCGATACAGATAGTAATATAGATCTTGATTAAAATTCTAATATGAAGTATTTTTATTATTACAAAAATTATTCATACTTATTCTGTTGCTTTTACCATATTTTACGGGGGGAAATGCGAAAAGAGCACATGTAATAGAAAAAACAGACAGGATACTGGTTCAAATAATTGCTCATAACTAAGATAAATACATATGAGAAAAACAAACAGAAATTAAGACTGATAAATAAATATATCTCGTTTGCGTAATCCCGTAAAACATTAGGTTTTTATAATCATTTCACCCCATGCAAGCACTGGTGCACAAGGGGTTACAGCGAGAGAGTAAAAAAAAGGTACATGGGATGTCAAAGAAAAGAAAAGAGATAGATAGGAATCAATGTATAAAAGATGATAATTGATATTGCATTTAAATTTGTGGAAATTGTAGCTATCGGGATCCAATAAATAGAAGTGAGTTCCACTATCGCGAAGTGCGAGAAAAGAAACTATTATAGTAGAAGAGAGGTTACATTTAAATAGTTCGAAGGTAAAAGGGTAAAATGCCAATCTAGAGGCACAAGTAAATATATGTGGTCGGGATGCCAGGGAAAAAAAGCTTGTCAGAGCAGTTGCCACGAAGAGACTTGTAGAAAAGGCAGAGGGAGGCCACATAACATCGGAGAGATTTTGACTGAAAGTAAGCTACCAAGTCAGAACAAATTATATTACATATTCTTCAGAATAAATAGCAGGAGCACCCGACCAGATATGGCAAAAGTATTCAATGCACGGACGAATGATATGTTTATAATTGTGCAAAAAGGATTCTGACGAGAAAAACTTCTTGGCTCGACACATTGAACCAACTTTCCTAGCAGTAGATGCAGTTATGGATTCAATGCAGTCATTCATGGGTAAACTTACAGATCTTTTCATACAAACGCGGACGTCTCTCAAGTCTCTATTCTAGCTCCTTAACTTTTTTAGGATCTTCACCAATGATCTTCCTGATGCAATCAATTCCAAAGTTGGCATCTAGGCAGATGCCACCACCATTTATGCCTATCTCTGTAAGAAGTCTGCCAAGGCTGACAAAGTAAACCTGGCCGCTGCACTTCAAAAAGACCTCCAATCTGTGATTGAATGTGGTAGACAATCGCTAGTAAATTTTAATGCCTTCAAAACGAAGCTGGTTTCCTTTAACCACGATAGAGTAACATTACTGCCTACTATTAGAATGGATGACGCTAGTCTCTTAGAGAGCAACGCACTGCGCTTCCTTGGCCTCACTCTCTTAAATTACATTAAATGGCATGACTACATTGAATCCACTGTGCATGTGGTGCTCCTAAACTCTAATGGGTTATACCACGTTCAAAGTACCCATTCTCGTACGTCGAACCTAATCAGTGCCGTAATGGGTAACCGCTTGGGAATATCAGGTGCTGTAATCTTATATGTACGGACGGTGTAAGGAATAGCGGCCTTGAATTGAAAATCTGAGAGCCAATATCCAATTCCAGTCGGATTTCTTATATTCATTTACACGCAAATAGCCTTAGGGGCTTTTTAGTAGAAATTGTATCAGTAACATTATCATCATTATCCTCAAAAATGCTTATAATCTAAAAATACTTTTTGGCTTTAAATAAGCCTGCAAAAGGTTTGGTAAGCCGTAAAAACAAATCATTCAATCAAGAAATATGGCTACTGTTTCGCCTGATCTACCGCTGATGTGCTAACGACTATCACTAAATATATATATAATGCTCTTGATAAAACGACGAAGCTCGAGCTGTTGCTCTTGATATCTCGAAAGTATTTGACAGGATTTGGTATGCTGGCCTTATTTGCTGACTTCAGAGATACGATATTTTTGGACGATTGTTTGATTTAATTCAATCATTTCTATAAAATAGTGAAATGCATCGTTTCCGTAACAGCACTGTTGTGTCTCCAAACCTCTCCAGGTTGGGTTGAATTCAATTTTTTTAATATTCTACTAGACTGGTTATCACCTGAGGCTATAGGGTCTAATCTGTTAGTTTACCTATAACTGAGGTGGGAAAAAAGAAATGGACTTATAAATCTCCAAAATATATTTGCGTGTAAATGAATGTAACGGACTCAACTGGAATTTGAACTCGGCTCTACTATTTCACATTCCAACTAGCTATCCATTACATTATCCAAGCATTCAAATTTAAAAAAAAGCCGTAATCTATTCTACATAAATAGCTATGTATTAAACTTAATGTAGACACTAAAAGTGGTTGATATTTTTCAATCAATGATATATTTTTAGCGTCGGGGAGAAATTGGCAGACTTTAATCATGATGAGAAAAGAATTTCCAAAATAACACATCGAAGTTTATTTATTTGTATTTTTATTCAAAGGTCAAATAAAATACAAGCCAATTATAAGGTATTTGATATTGAAAATATATCTGGCGTTTGAGATGGACCGAAAGAACGTAGATAATAAAAATATAATACAATGAGGGGTGATTATTTCTGGCTTACTATCTCTCCACATGAATGTACACTTTTATATTCTGATATCACTGGCGAAATCACTATATCATATACAGCTAAGATATTATTACAATTACACTGGCGTCAATTGCCTGGCAAATGTTAATTCATTTCTGGCAGACCGACTAAATCTGGCTAGTCAAACACGTGCGCTTGTTTAATCTGAGTCCTAATTTTATCAATTGGTTGCATGCTATGGAATCAGATTGAGCAAAATGGCGGCTTCTGTATAGCAGAGGCGTACTTCGAAATTTACTTATTTATTTATTCTTCTTGTCACCGTGCAATTCACAAGGAAACTAGACAACAGTACCCATGTGTCCTCACACACACACACACACACACACACACACACAACCACAACAAAATAACCTATAAACAGCGCGCATATCATCAAATGATGAAAAGTAATAACGTTTATAATACGTTGAAAATTATCCGGGTGCAGCAAAGTTCATTTTACTCAGAGTCCAAGGATAAAAGCTCTCTCACAAGTCTTTTGTCTAGAACGCCAGCCTGAAGGTAACAATTCACTACTACATTATGCCTTCTTTTTTCTCATACGTCCAAAACCATTCAGCTGGCTCTTTGATTGCAAGAAAACGTTTCTTTATAGTTCTTATTTGTCTAGAAGTTCTAGATTTGTCGAAAACTCTATCGAACGTATTTGCAACATCGGTCAATATAAAGATATACCGATTATCTGAAGTCTTTTTTTTGTTTTGCTTTTATAGCTTGCGAAATTTTCCAGCTTTTATTTGACATATGACGAGGTAAATATCACATAGCCGTTCAGAATATATTTATTTCTGGTATTATTTGTCGATAGCTTAATACCTTACCATTTCATTATTCCTATGTATCTTAGTAATTCTGTTAATAGTTGCATTCCTGAACATATTTAATTTTGACGTCCCTTGTGTGTAAGACACATATTTGTCACTTTTGCACCTCGATTTAACCCTTATACATTTCAGTTGATATCTGTTCTCACGCTGTTATGGTACCCTCCTACGAGGAATGAACTTTTCCTCTTGCTATATACCTACGTGACTTCTAAGGAGCAGGGAAGAAAAATCGAGATCATTTACGAGCAGTTAAGTTACGAGCAGTCAATACAGTTACTATTCAGGCAGCGTAATAATACCTTCGGACTCATTTCTATATTACTATTATTAGCACTTCTTTGAATATCTTGATTTCTTGTTATACTAATACAATGTTTTGAACCTACCTTCTTGTTCCGTGTTTTACTTCCGGCACAAACCGGTCACTACAATTTTGAGGCGAAGTTTCGTCACAACTACACAACAAATTGGCGACAAAGATCCACAACACACGCATAGAACATCGTTTGGAATATTAAGACGTTTTTATTACAGAATATGCATCGAGTATCTCTTCTTTGAATTTCTTAGTACTAAATATATCAAGTAATTCAGTTTAATAAATATATTATTCTCTTAAGTACCTCAAAGAATGCGTTAATAAAACTTTCCACGAATTAGACAAACGATGCATGCACACACATAATATACATAATAGTTAAATTCAAACGCCACTTTTACTCAAAAAGTTCCCAAAAAACGATCTGCAATGCAATCGGTCCTGACTTGGCATCTCGACTTCAGTCACTTTCTCACCGATGTGACGTGGATTCTCTCTGTTTTTTTTTCTACAAATATTTTCATGGCAACTGCTCTGATGAGCTTTTCTCCGTAGTGCCCATCCACGTAAATTTAAGCATGCTACTAGATTGGCATTTAGGTCCCACCTGTTTTACCGTTAAAATAGTTAAATGCAACCTATATTTTTACTCGAACAGTTCCTTTTCTCGCATATCCCACTTGTGGACCCCCTCTCGTTTATTTGTTTCCCTGATAGTTACAATCTCCAAAAATATAAATACAACGTCAATTGTCTTCTATCTTCTTGAATTCCGTTCTTCTTTTATCTTTTTCTCTTTGTCTTCTGTACCCAGACTTTTCTCTCACTGTAAACCTCTTGCTTGGAGTGAAATGATTATATATATATATATATATATATATATATATATATATATATATATATATATGGGTGAACTGCCGACTTCGAATTATAGTGGAGTTTATTGCAATCACTTTATGAAAGACAACTGAATTCAAACCAAATGCCTCCTTATAGGCCTGCCCCTTTAACTTCTGGGAAGAGGGACCTCAACATCTCAGGTGAAAAAAGAGCCGTTAAGTAGTTGTACTATTCTGCAAAGAATGTCACCTAGGACCATGAAGGAATGCTGACTACAGCGGCGCAAAATGCTCTGAATAAATCATGATTAATGAAGAATTGAAGAATTTAGCACTTAGAATATATTTTGAAAGCAAGAAAAAGGCAATGAATTACTTACTGGGGCACCTAAATGAAGTAACACGTACCATAAAGTGAAAGACGTCCATAAAAGAGAATGTATTGCAGAGAACAACTAAAGAAAATAATTTGTGGGGAGTTTTTATTGGCTATGCGCTTAAGAGGTGGCACATAGCGAGTGACAACCTAGTAAGTTTAATAATACATGTTTTGCCTTATATTAAATATATTAGTTTAAGTTTTAAAATGAAATGAATGATTATTACATTCAATATATTTGTATCCTAGAGTCATAGTTGGGCGGAACAATTCAGACCAAAACGTTGTAAGAGGAGGAAGTTAATTAGATAGCACATCAGTCGTTTTATCGCCAAAACACAGAAAATAAATAAAACTACTAGTAAAGCTTGGTTAAATTGTTTTTTTATCGATCGATAAAGTCTTCATGGAATATTCTTTAAAAAAAGTTCTACAAGATCCAACCTGCAGAAAGAACTATTCACTGACTAATAAATTCTTGTGAAGTCGGTTTTAATTTCGCTCTTCTAAAGAATCTACTGTTCATGCTAAAACCAAAGAAAACTCCATTGCAGTTATTTTTTTTTTCAGTTTCTTTTTAGGAATAAGTAGGTTCTTCAAAGCGCCACCTGGCGTTTACGCCACTCGAGCATCCTGCGGAAGCGTCCTTGAAATCGTCACCTGAATCACGATTCATACCAAAATTCTACATTAAATTGAACACGTGCTTGTTGCACGTATTTCGATCGATGAAGTAAAAGATAATTGTTTTAAGAAACTATGGCAGACACATTAGTGAAAACTAAAACGCATTCAAAAGGCACTTAAACACGTTCCTCTCTCTCTCTCAATATATACACACACACACACACTATATATATAATTTCTTGAGTTATGCCAGATATATTAGTGCAAACCTAAACGCATTCAAAAAGCAATTAAACATGTTCCGATCTCTCTCTCTCTCTCTATATATATATATATATCACTCGTATTCGAAAATACCCATCTACTTGGGCGATTAGCTAATCCCCATTGTAGACGCCTGCTCATGAACATTTGCGTTGGTTAAACACCCACACAGACTACATGTGGTTTATACTGCACCTATGCTGAGCGGACCTTAGTTACAGTTACTGGGAGAGGGCGCGTTATCTTGCGTAAACAACAGTCTGAACAAGGCCAAGTCACAATGACTTCTGACTTCGTACTATCAAAACTTCAAAAGTGTCCATATTTATTTTTTATATTTATATCAGGAATAGAGCGTATGTAAATATAAAATATAAATTTGGACACTGGGGTCAACACGGAGTGGCAACGTATGTTTAATGTTTGAATTCAATTGTGTGTCTGTGTATATAATTACATTTGTATAAATTTATAGTCTGAAAAGTCAGTTTATGCGCATTAAACTAAAAGGAAAGTAATCTGACACTTACAGTATTGGTATAATATAAATTTGTAGATTTGTAATATAAATTAAAGCAATAATTGTGGGAATTGTATGAGTAGATCAGGTGGACATAACCTACCAAGCAAGCTTCGGTAAATAGATGACGTGACAAGGAGAGATAAAAAAAGAGATAACAAAAAAAAAAAACAAAAAAAACAAAACGAAATATATTTAAAGCAACAGAGGATAGGGAATTGAAGAGAGCTTTGATGGCCAAAGTCCTGAGAAGACATGCTACAAAGAAGAATAAAATCACTTGGCAATTCGTTTAAAAATAAATCCATTAGATGGCTGTCTCAATCCTTGGTTGGTTGTGAATGCGAAGGGGTGTAATAGATCGGAAAGCCGAGGTCGAAATACAGTCGATTTCGTTACATTCACTTACGTGCAAATACCATCGGGAAAAATATAATTTCCCCCAGTTATGAGTTAAATAGTAAGACTTGTATCCGGAAAAATAATTGCTACTCACAAGAATCATTGATGTAATATGTACACTTAAAAAAAAATATCAGTCCAAATATATGTATCATACCTATCACATTACCCTCATATGTATCTATCTCTCTATATATCTCATTACCATCATGTGGATCTATTTATCTATCTATCTCATTACCCTCATATCTATCAATCTGTCTAACTATATATATATATATATATATATATATATACACACACACACACACACATATATATATATATATGTGTGTGTGTGTGTGTATATATATATATATATATATAATTAGTTATTACTTTAGAAAATGTGCAAACTACAAATTATTACAAATCTGGACATTTTGTTTCGACATTGAAAGAACAATGTCTCATCCTGTAGTTAATAATGATGGCAATAAACGTTTTATTTAAAACAATTAAAAAAAACACCATTTCTCCTTATTTTTGGAATATTTTTTGTACGAGTTTAAAAGATATTAAAAAAGTGGGGAAAGTAAGACGGAAAAAAGATCAGTAAATAAAATGAGAAATCAAGAAAAGGAAAATAAACGGGAAAGGGAACGATATAGAAAAAATAGAAAGTGAAGAGGAAAATAATTAAAAAAATATAGAGAGAAAAGAGCCAATGGAAATGGCTAAGAGAGAAATTTTAAATTTTGTCCGGAAGTGAATTGCAGACAGATATTGACATTTGTTACACGGTGTATGGACTAAAATCATTTGGCCTTAAAAAAAAAAAAAAAAAAAAAAGAATTGTACTTCTATAAAGAAAAAGAAAAGAAAGAAGAAAAATAAAAATACAGAAGTAGTAAAAAATGAGGGGGAAAATAAAGAGGGGAAAAAGTGAGAAAATGTAGAAAGTTAAGAAAGGGGAAAGACAATTGAAATGGACAAGAAAGAGAAATTTTAAATTTTAACCGAAAGTGAATTGCAAACATATAGACATTGGTTACATTGTTTCAAGTGAAATCTTTTGGCATTTTTAAAAAAATGATGTAATCACATACACAAATAGAAAAAATATTCATAAAACGTAAAATAAAGGATATTTAAAAACATAACACGAAGATATAAATTCATTAGACCCAATATAATAAATTGGAAAGATAAAATAAAATAAATTAAAATTAAAATTTAAATTAAAAAAAATAAATCAAATTAAATTAAATCAAATTAAATTAAATCAAATTAAATCAAATTAAATTAAATCAAATTAAATTAAATTAAATCAAATTAAATTAAATCAAATTAAATTAAAATTAAAATAAATTAATATAGCATAAATAAATAAAATAAAATATATAATAATAATAATAATAATAATAAATATAAAATATATAACAAAATAATAAAAAATAATAATGAAAATAATAATAAAAATAAGAAAATAAGAAATTAATAACAAGAAATATAAAAACAAAAATAAAAATAAAATAATTAAAATAAAATATAATAAAAATAAAAATAATAAATAATAATAAATAATAAATAAATAAATGTAAATATAAATGTAAGGTAGTACATGGCTAAAACTACTAACAGTAATTAAGTAAAAATACTTAAGGCAATAAATAAATCACAAAATAGAGATAAAATAACATAAGAGAGATCATAGGTAAAGTAAATTATCATCATAGTAAGGTTTATACTATAAAATGTTTACAATTGCTATAGTTTCATACGTTGGATTTTTATTAATACTAGCGGGATTGTAAGGTTAATTCTTTAATATATTTACATTTTACTGCAGTTTCATGCATTTGATTTAGTAATATGTCAATTTTCATGTACTTTATAATTTCCATTTTCTCTTGCAGACAGAGGAAATATGGTTCGTTCAGAGATTCTAGCTCATTTGAGAATTTTCTATTTAACTTTAGGTGTTTTATTCTCCTCTTTTAACTTCCGAAAATATTTAAAAAGTAATGCCATATTTCGTTTCTCCTTATTAGTAAAAGATGAGAGATAATTGTAAAAACGGTTTTTAAAATGGTTCATTGTATTACTAATATAAAATAAACAATTCAATAGTAGCCCTTGAAATTTCTACTGATGTGACAGAGCACATATTTTTTTTTTGATCATTTCACCCCGAGCAAGGCGGAAACGCCACTGATGTGCAGGGGGCTACATAAATGTATAAAGATTAATTAGAAAAGAGCGAGGAGTACAAGCTAGTTAGAAAGGAACAATAGAAAGCTGAGAAAGCAGGTGCGATGACAGATACATAGGTGGAGAGAAAGGGAAGGTTATACAGGGGAGGGGAGAGAGCTAGAGGCCAGTGGTTAGTAGATGAGTATTAACTTTGCATTTAAATTTCTGGAGGTTGTAGCCGTCAGGAAAGCAAGAATACGGGAGTGAGTTCCACAGGCGGGAAGTGCGAGAGAGGAAGCTGCAGGAGTAGAATTGTCGTCTGCATTTGGCTAACCTGACTGTGAATGGGTGGGACCCAGTTGCCAGTCTGGTTGCACGGGTAAACACCTGTTGAGGAGGCATCAGTGACTTAAGCTCATCCGAGCAGAAGCCATGAAAGTATTTATAGAAGAGACAGAGGGAGGCCACATTTCGACGATGGGAAAGTGGCTGCAGTCGAGTCGCCAGATCAGTACCTATCACATTACAGACTCTCCTTTGGAGCTTGTCAAGAACACTGAGGAGAACGGCAGGGGCACCTGACCATAAATGGCAGCAGTACTCCATGCACGGACGGATGGTTGACTTGTATATATGCAGGATGGATTCAGGTGGAAAAAACATCCTGGCTCGACATAGTGACCCAATCTTCTTAGCAGTAGATTTTGCTATGGATTCAATAGACAAGAGAAATAAAGGGAAGTGGCGTTTTTTAAATAAAAAAAAGTTCATTACCATCATTATTAACTACCTCATGAGACATTTTTCTTTCAATGCCGAAACAAAATGTACAGTTTTGTAACTGTGTGTAGTTTACACATGTTTTATAGTAATAATTAATCACAAATATTCATTGCTCTATTTTTATATTTAGCAGTGTTTTAGATTAATGTTTTGAATGTTGAAATTATTTTCTCGTTCTTATTCATTTATATATATATATATATATATATATATATATATGTGTGTGTGTGTGTGTGTGTGTGTATTAAAATTTCGCTTCCCTTATTCCATGCTTAGAGAGTAGCGACTCCGACTGACACCAAACTGGTCGAGTCTCGATCCCAGCCAGAAGCAGATGGATGTATCTAGCCACACTTTATATATATATATATATATATATATATATATATATATATGTATATACAGAGCTGCGAAACAGTCTTGTAGGTAGATGAATAATATGCAAGCCTGTTTCGCTGTATCATAACTCTCTCTCTCTATATATATATAACTCACTAAAGACTTTTTGAACCACAAGACTAGCGTGCTAAGCAATATATTTTGATCATCGTCTATGCTTGCAGCCATATAAATACACTCTGCAACTGACAAGAGACGTAGAAACAACAATCCAAAAAATTGATTTATTGTGAAACTGCTTCAACTATATTAATGAAGACAATAATCCCGGAGCAAAGAAGAAAGCCCACTTGGTGAGTGTTCTTGTTAGCCGATCACCCAATCGATGATACGCGTTCTCGATAGGCTCTTCACTTGCTGCTGATACTCAAGGCAAAGTGGCCGATGAGGGCAGTCCTTGTCACATATAATCACGATTTTATGGTGACACGAAAGTTGGGAACTTAAACAAACCCTGAAGGTCAGTAGACCTAAAATTCGACTGATGTCTGTTCCTTTAACTAATTAGATTTTGCGGTCTCTGGCATTTCGTGTTGGTCAACGTCACTATACAAAGCCTTCTCCTTTAACAGAGGCCAAATATATCCGGCAGAATTTCAGAGTCCTTAAATCTAATATTAGTGAATTACGTCTTAGTTACAATGAGTTATGAACAATGAAAGAAAACGATCTAACGAAATTAAGAAATTTATTCATATAGAAGAGGTTCACAGAGGAAAATGTAGAAAATTGGAAGAATGAAAAAGGAATTGAAAAAAAAGACAGCAGTTTAGTGAGTCTAGGAAATTGTTTAGAAGAGGACAAAGCAAGATATAAGAATTTGTATAAGTTACAAGCGTAGATAAAAAGTCAAAAGAAAAGTGATAGGGAAACTACAATAAAGTCGAAAAAAAGAGCAGCAGGAACGATAGAGTTAAACAGTGGTGAAAAAATCAAAATAGTAAAAAGGGAACTTTAATGAAGAGCAGGGTATTCGATGAAAATAAAATAGAGAATAGAAAAGCTAGAATTACTCTAAATTTAAACAAAAAAAAAGAGTTTAAGCAAAAAGTGATTGGGAATAGTTAAGAAACTGGACAGAAACAAATAACGCATAGCAAAAAATAAAAATGAAAAAGTCTGTGTTGCCCTACATCCAATTGTGAGTAAGGTTTGCGAGGAAAGCTTCATGGCATGAAAATCTCAATAGAAACGAAGAAAAGAGTGCTAGACTGCTACGTGATGTCAGTTCTTCAACACGGCAGTGAATGCTGGATAATATCATCGAAAATGAGGACAAAACTGGAAGTGGCCGAAATGTGGTTCTACAGAAGGATGCTACGGATATCGTGGACTGAGCATGAAAGCAACGATGAGGTGTTGGAAAGAATGGCAACAAAAAGGAAATTTATGCTGAGCATCAGGAAGAGACAACTAAAGTTCCTGGAACATGCAATGAGGAAGGAGAGCCTGGAGAACCTGATACTGACTGGTCAGATAGAAGGAAGGAGAGACAGAGGAAGGCAGCGGATAACATATTTGCAGGGACTGATCAGGTGGATGACGGAACGGGGGTTAACAGGAGCAAACATACTAAGAGCCACAAGGGATAGGGAGACGTGGAGAACCATGATCGCCTACGTCCTGAAGGGACAGGGCACATAGAAGAAGAAGAAGTGAAGAGAAGATGCGCTACAAAATAAAGAGGGGGAAAAGGGAGACAAATAAGAAATAAAAACAGACAGACAGGGGACATAAAAATGAAGACAATAGGAGAAAGAATGTTAAGATATTACAAATTCATAAGAAATAAAAGATTACTTTGAGCACGGATAACCTCAATAAACTTAACATATTTGTGCGTTCTGTCAATTCGTACCGAACACTACCATTTTTCAAATTGGTACGAAGTAAGTGAGCAATGTTCAAAGTAGTATTAATGAAATACAATTTTTGAGAGAGAGAGAGAGAGAGAGAGATTTGATAACACCCACCCGATTTTACAAGGAATAAATTTTTTAAAAAAAAATCTGATGATTGCATAACGCATAAAACCCCGAGCCGTGCCATCGACATAGGACAAATATTCATTGAATAATATCGACAAGCAGAGGAGAACAAAAACTTCAAGAGTTGTGTTAAAGTGAGATAACTGATACTGAGATATCTGGAAGAGATATGAACCATGTAACTAAAACAATCTACCCCGGTGAATGAAATAAAGGGTTTATTTGTAAATTCCAATCACCTGAAGAAGGTCGGAGCGTAGAACGGCTGAAACTTCGTAAATATGAAAAACAAAGATAAGGACAACACTACGAACAATGTAAATAGCGGAAATAATTGCAATACCTCATCTCATAAATATAGACAAATATCGACAAGTTATGTTGATCCAATTTCTTATTAACTTTTACAAATTTCCAAATTAGTTGTTTTATATAATAGGTAAATTTCTCAAAGTTCATTTTAATTTTTGTTTTTCTTCCTAAATACTTTTGGATGCTCATTCCTTTTAAATTTTTTAATACACACTTCAGTATACGATTCTTTATGGAGAAAGATACCGAATTTAATGTTGGCTGTTTCCCTTGCAAAATAAATAAAAACAATCGATAGAGAGAATTTGTGGATATTAATTGGATAGACAAAATGGCAAAATACCTCATAAATCATAGACTATTCCGTTTTGATCGCATGGAAAGATTATCAGATTCGCTACTTGGTTTCAGTGAGAAAATGAAAGAAAGAAGGAAAGGTAGTTCTGTTTAACGTCTGTTAAAACACTTTCGTTGTTTAAAACACTTTCTTCTAAGGTATTAGCCATTTTCAAGGATTTTATTCATGTAATTTATAAACGGTGTATAAGTTACTGATGCATAGACATGGTTTTTAATTCTTAAACACGGTTAGTACATTATGACCGTATTTTTAGTTTAAGGGTTGTTTTATATGATAAATGTTTCAATTATTAAGTGTTAATTAATCAGGACGAGAACCTTTCGGAACCAACTCAAATTATGTAGCTATTAAAGCACACCCTTCATGTCGATTAAACTCTGCAGAGTGAATATATGACCTCATTACATTCAGTGAGCTCTTATACCAACATACAAATATCATGTATGCATAACTATTTTTATTACTGTAGAGGCAAAGTAAAAAAAAAAAAAATGGCGTAACATTCATTATTTCTCACATTTAAAAATGTCAGTTACAGATAGATTTATATAATATATACTGAGAAAAACCTGACCTAATATGTGGTAGACCCCTCGTCGATTTCGACGTAGGATACCCCAGTAGTTCAGTAAAGAAACGGACAGTTAGTCTACCCACACAGCATTTGATTACAATGGTGATGGTTTATGTAAAAGCTACGATATTTTTCGCAAGAAATGATAATAGAAAATTCGTACCCAGTTTGCCATGAAGTCACTAAACTGCATTTCTCAGTTTTGAATTTAGTGTTTCTTCTTTTAGATTGGTTGTCACACAATGCAAGTGAGTTCATTACATCTTGCTATTCAGCAAATAGCTGGAAGAAGACCGATTCATGTCTTTTCCAACGGCTTTCTAGGGAATTAAACGAAACAGAACCGAGTGAAATTTGAACTGGGCTTGGCGAATTTACTTTTCCTGCAGATAAGCGGTAAAATAACTAAACAGAGACGCACGCACACAACTCGAGTAAAACAGCCAAGATGGCACCTGCCCGAAATCCATGATAATAATTAAGAATGTGGAATTAATAAACATTAAATACTTCAAACACCTCATTTTATGGATAAGTTATAGCAAATCTAGTATAGGAAATAAAGAAATTAAACAAAAAATAGCCTGCACTAAAAGAGTTTCACTAAAAACTGCAAACTGCTTCTTCTTCTTCTACTTCCTTCTATATACCGTGTCCATGGCCTTTCCACATCTCCCTATATTTTGTAGCTCTTAAAACCCCTTCGCCTGTTACCCCTCTCAAACTCTGCTCCGTCATCCATCTGCTCAAGTCCATCAAGTATATTACGCGTTGTTTTCCCCGATCTCTCTTTCCTTCTGTCTACTCCGTGCGTATCAGATTCTCCAAGACTTCCTTCCTTATTACATGTCCCAGGAATTTTACATGTCTTTTTATGATGTTAAGTCATAGTTTCCTTTTCGTTTCCATCCTCTCTAAAACTTCGTCGTTGCTCACATGTTCGGTCCCTGGTATTAACTTGTAAAATGCGAGTTATCTTCTTAAATGCCTTAGTCTCATCGACATTTTCTTATGAATGTCATGCATGGCGCCGAAAGAGTTCAGAAAGTGTCAGCATTATACAACGGCTTCACCGGATTAATGGTTAAGAATGGCTTTGACGAGTGACACCTGAGTGTCTTGGCTAAGATCAACCTTCTTCTAACCTTGTGAACTGGTGCTATAGGATCACAAAGATCTGTACTAAATAACCGAAACCACATCACTTGGAAACTTTTAAAAGCAGCAATGACTAAAATGGTTAGCGCATGTCATCATCCTTTGAACCTTGTAGAATGGTGCTACAAGATCACAAAGAATTTTACCAAATAACCGAAACCACATCATTTGAGGACTTTCAACAACAGAAATAGCAAAATGTATATTACATGTAACTCGAAAACAAAATATACATATGTATATATATAATTTATACATATATAATCAGTATGTTAACATTGCACCCTACTTCAAACGATGCAGAACCTACGATAATTTTCGCAAGAAATGATAACAGAAAATTGGTGCCCAGTGTGCCATGAATTCCCCAAAGGGCTTTTCTCATTTTTGACTTTAGTGTTCTTTCTTCTTGATTGGTTGGCACGGAATGCAAGTAAGATCCAAGGAAATTCTAATCGATATTAGATTTGAGAAACATATTTTCTTGAAAAATATTTTAAGAAACATTTTATAAATTCCTGCCGACAGTAAGGTGGCTGTTTGCTCACTGAATGCCGAATGTTTCCTTATAAAGGAAACGGCTTACATTACCATTAACGGTTGAAAGGCGAGAGAATATCAAAAACTAATTGTTTTATAATGAGAAACTAGCAGATGTTGTTTTTCAAGAAAAAAATACTTCCGTCCAAAGTCTATGAATCAACAAGAATCATTTTGAGAACAAGTCCATCTGCTTTTGTCCTGGCTAGATTACGGATTTTAATCCTATAGAAAATATTTGCTTTCACATCAAACTTAAAATTACGGAGAAACTTTTATGAACTACATGTGATTATGTTTGAAAGCGTCAACATTGAATAGAACATTGTCGACTATCCTCCATGCAAACATGCATGCGTCCCCTCAAAGCGTACAAGTTTAAAAGAAATCATTGTAAAGTTATTTTATTTATTTGTTTAATCCTTGCTTATTTCTTAACTAATTGTTTGTTGTTAAAATCAATAAAATATTTTACTATGTTTAGCGTTGATCATTTTTTGGACGAGATTGCATGCGCACGCACACATGCCTATATATTTATACACAGAATAATTAATAGAACATTTTTAAGGAAGAGGACATATCCTTGAATTTGTAGGAGAGGCGTTTCGAATCCTGCAATATATATCACGTAGTTATGTATAATTTTACATTGTTTTAATTAGGAATATAAACGTGTGCACTTACCTTTAACGCAAGCATATTCGATACTGATCTCTGTTTTGAAGGGCTCCAGCCGGTTACAGGCGGAATTCTGCAGCTGTAATCTGCAGTATGATTTATGACATAACTTTTTCAGATATTTCAGACAGCTTTTAACAAATGAACGCCGTATTCGTGATATTAAAGAGATGATGACCACTGAACTGCTCTGGGTGCATCCGATAGAATTACTGCTCAGACTGGCTGTACATGTGGGGATTTTGAAGTTCTGTCGAGGCTCAAGAATTGAACAACGTGGGTCATCTGTAAATAATAAGAAGAATAAAAACAGAAATTAACTTGTGCCTACTAAAATGTAATAAAGCATTTTAGCAGAATAAAAATATTTTAGAAAATCATTATAGAATAAAAGAGCTGAAAACAAATTAAATAACCCATAAATGGTATGAAGCATCCTCTAAGGCCTAATTAGAACAATTGTACAAAAGCGAAAAACTTTCTAATAGATTAGTGTTGATTCTATAATTAGACAGTCACTGAGGGTACTTTGATGTGGTGTAATGATTATCCTGCTAATGTCACTAGATCTATTTACGATTGAATAGTGAATCTGATCCTCACTGTGTGTTCTATACTTTCGCCTTTATGCCAAAACTAAGCTTAGTAAATCGCGATATAATTTGATATTGTTGTCGATAGGAAAGTAAAACAAAACCAAGCTTTTAACACAGTTATAATAAATATATTATAACGTAAAAGTGAAAAGTTGTATTACTGCTTAGTTTTGAGAGTAGTTTAATGGTGATGGTGAGCGGATCGGAACAAGAAATCAGCATGCCGAGTTCGAATGCTGATTGAATTCGTTGCATTCGCATTTGCATAAATACACTTAAGATTTGTATCGTTCGTTTATTTCCCCTCCCCATCCACAGGTTAAATAGGAGAACAGACTCTTTGACCGTGGTTGATAACTAGTCTAAGAGGGGGAAAATTCTTAATTCAAACACGATACTAATAATGCTTATGCTGTACATCTCTGAAAAGGTTTGTGTATTTCACAAATAATTGTAGCGAGGAGATTTGGGCACTATGACCTTTGGTAAGCAAAAAATAAAAGAACTGAGAAAATTTTACTAGAAATAGTAGAGAATAATAACGAATTTTTATGTAATATCAAGATGGCAATAAATGCTGAACTGATGAAGAAGAGACTTGAAGCGACAAAGTTGTAGTTCTACTAATGAATGGACAGAAGATGAAACAACAGAGCAACGAGGAAGTTTTAAAGAAAATAGGAATAAGAAGAAACGTTTGTATGAATTTCCTGGATCAGGATCTATTATTTACACTACTTATATTTGGACTATTCTCCACCTCACTTTAGTTGCTGTTATCAGACCTTCGACCTAGATCTCGATCTGGGCAACATATAGGGCATTTCGCACTGAACCCATTATTTAATCTACGAGAGTAGACTATTCTCGTTTCTCTTTCCTTGTCTAGATATATCTCCTTTCGTTCTTATTTTTAGTAATGCTCAGTTGCTGCTCGTCCGTTTCCATTAAGTCCAAGTGCACACTGATCAACACAGTGATTGAACTCACAATTACTATGTTACCAAATTCATGAACAAATATTTTAATACACTAGGATATTGTAGTATAGGACAACAAAGATGGAGACAATAGTCCGAATATAAAGAGTGTAATTAAGAAGAAACGTATTCTTATGATGAGATACAAACAACTGAACTTTCTAGAAAATATAATGAGGAAAGACGACTTGCCGAATTTAACACTCACAGAATTCCTGAAAGCAAAACAAGCAGAGAGAAAAAGTGAATAAAAGTTTGAATGATTGAATGGCAGCACAGAGACAATGAAGGATGATATAGCATCAAAAATTAATTTATGCAAAAAAATTAAGTTATTGGGAGCTATTATTGTCGACATTTCTAAAATACTTGGCACATTTAGAAGTTTTTTGTATGTTTCTATAGAATTTTTCAAACATTACGCACTTAAGTTCTGTAGACTCTATACTGGTGGGGCCAGAGCTCTCAATGGCACTAAGTGCAGTTGTTGTAGTTGTTTTTTTGTTTTTTTTTACAAGATGGAGTTGCTAGCCTCTTGCCAAATCGAAAGGTTTTCAATTCATACTTGTCCTTCACCCAGGCTGGTTGCCAATCAACGCTAAAAAGCCCAGCCTGTCCTGCTATTTAAATCATAGCTTGGGCAATAAGAGATAGATTCCTAGCGTCCCCAAGAGTATTTGTGCGCAGGTGAATGAAACGAACTCAACTGGAATCCAATCTTGTTTCGGCGATTTCCAATTACGTGCCGATATCCATCTGAACATTCAAACGTCATTTCGGACAAAATTTTCGTTTCTGTTAATGTGACTTCGCTGAAATTTGCTTCCAACGTACTAAAGAAGTTTATTTTTGAAAAAGCGCCGATTTTAAAGCCAATTTTTAAAAATATCTGTATATGTAAGATTCAAATATTTTGGAAAATAATAAAATAGGCACCTTTTTCAGAACGACTATAAAATAGACTATTTATAAAGAAATACAATAAAACAGGTGATTAAGATAATGCTTCGGTATGGTAGAAGCAGATTTCGGCCAAATCATATGAACATGATATTTAATGAAACTTCTGTGCAAAAGACCTAACTTACTCTATATAAGACATCACAAATATTTAATAACCTCAAAATAGTGTTAATTTCTACGAAATTCGATCGAGAATTGATGTGTTATACATTTTAACCAGCTTTTATTTCATCTTATCACCGCTTAAAAGGTTGTTGAAAAAATAAAACATCAAATTAAAAAGTAGTCAAAATTGAATAATTTCAGAACTTCATTTAAGAAATTCCGAAAATTAAAAATAATCTGAATTCAAAGAATTACTTTTTGTAGGTATTCATAAAACAATCTAATAAAACAACGACATATAACCTTTTAAAGATAATAATAAAATGTATAAAAATGCTTGAGATATCTCAATATTAACTGCAGATATCCGGAAATAATTCTCTTCCACTCTAAGTGCAAAGGGGAAATGATATCCTACTTTCCAGATAATAAACCCTATGATCTTGCCGCATTTTCGATGAGGAATCCTAAAAAAAACTGATGATTCTTCAAAGTCATTTGACGTTTTTTTTCAAACATCTTCAGCCCAAAGAAATATATAATTAATCAATTTATACTGATAATGAAATTTAGTCCGATCATTGAACTGATATGAAGATTTATACTCGGAGAAAATATATTCAACTGACAGCTGATGTAAGATAACAGAGAGCGTTGATATTGTTAGTTTTTTTTGTTTTTTTTAATGAAGAGAGAAAGAGAGAGAGAGAGAGAGAGAGAATGGAAAAATGGAAAAAACAAAAAGTCAAATTTAAATATTAGGTATTCATTAATAAAATTTTGCCAACAAAAAAAAAAAAACTTAAAATAATTTATTAACATAATTTAGATTTAATTTCCGCAGGGAACTAAGCCATTTTTTCATGAACACCAATCAACTGTATGCAATATGTATGTAAATTTATATGTAGGTCATAGTCGTGTGTAGATTAGTATCCGAACAAAAGAGGAGATAATAAGACAAAGTGAAAATCTTTTTCAGCTACACTTTTGGCCTCTTTAGATTAGGAGTCTTGATGAGGAAAATGCCTCATGGGTCGAGATATAGGGCATATATTAGTTGTCGAACCTGAGGAATGTTTTCCAAAAACTACTGCACAAGCCATGGACAATGATGGAACGTCTATAGTGTAATGAAGCGACCACGCTCTGCACATTTTTCTCCCAAGCACTGCTAAAACAACAAAAGTAAGCGAGAATGTAATAAATTAGTGTGCATATGCGACGAATTTCAGTCATTCTTTGAAAAGCGGTCCCATCCAGTATATTTAGCTCCGTTTTGAATCAGACCTCATATTTCTATCAATATTCAACTGAGTGTCAGCAATTTTGGCTTCACAGTCTATCTATCTATCTATCTATCTATCTATCTATCTATCTATCTATCAACAGTACACTAAATCTAAAAATGAGCCAACACCGACCGCAGTTTCACACAACGGATCGTCAGGGCCAGGCTAACAAGTTAGATTAAAAACGGCAAATATATAGAGCTCAAAAGAAGAAACCTAATTAAATCAGGGTAAAACAACCTTTAGTACAACCCCACAAAAAAAAAGAAGAATAAAAACAAAACACCTATTTTAGTATTTTATCTATCTATATATATATATTCTAAACATATACTGTTAAATATGACAGACAATGAGTGTCTATTATGTTTAATCATGAGCCGTTCTAAGCATCGTATTTTGGCTTTAATTTCAGGTGAAAATAAAGACAAAACTTGTCTAACATTTGGGTATTTGTTTATTATGCTTGTTTTAAGCTTTCGGCTCACATTACAAATTTACTACCTGTGTCTGCTATTTGGTGACTTGTCGCATAGCCATGTTTTATGTCAACAGGATATAATATCATCTTTGATGCTAGATTTCTTTATGTTAACGTCCCTGTAACCTCTCAAATAATGGCTCATGTGAGCCGAAAACTTAGAACCAGCATAATAAAAAAATACTCAAATGTTAGACAATCTTTGTTTTTATTTTCACCTGAAATTAAAGCCAAAATACGATGTTTAGAACGGCTCATGATTAAACATAATAGACATTCATTCTCTTATATTTAACAATATTTGTTTAGAAAATTGTCTGCTGCCTCGATACAATATATCTGTCTGTCTCTCTCTCTCTGTATATATATATATATATGTGTTTGTTTGTGTGTGTGTGCGTGTGTGTGCGTGTCCTATAAAATCTCGATCTTCAAGATTCGCATACTCACTGTAGAAATTCAGAAATCAACACCGTACTATCACAAGTGGATTCTTCACCACGTGCTCTGTTAATGGTGGCAAAGGTTTGAGTAACATTATGACCAACATTTTACTCATAGAAAAAAAGTAAATGTATCTCTTCTTTTTTCATATTCAAGATGACGGTTACATAAGGATGAGCGACAGATAACGCTTTACGTCAAATTATTGAGATTGATTTCAAATTTACATTTCTAATTAGCCAGTCATTCAGTTAGCTAAGTGACATACGTGAGACACGCTAAGGCGATCGTGTCTTTTTCGAGGCATGACTGACTAAGCAGAAGAATTTCCTGCAGTAGATTACCATTACTTTCTGCAGTAGGCTGGTTTCCAGCCAAGGCTATAGAACCCAATCTGTCCTGCTATACAACCCATAGCTGAAGGAAGAAGAGATTGATTAATAACTTTCCCAAGGGTATTTGTGCGTAAGTGAATGAAACGAATTAATCAATAGGAATCAGTAATATATATTTTGTGTAAATATTACATACATTAAAATAGAACATAATTAAAATGTTTATTTTAAAATTGAATATTATTTTCAGAACAAGGTAACAGGTTCATGGTTTAAGGTATAAGAATATGCCTAGGATGAAACATTGTTTTGGATTAATTTAATCCATAGCTAAATCTGCTGGTAGGAAGGTCGGTTCACTGTATAGAGGAAGGAAATTTTCCTAGTTTGAATCCATCTTGCCCATATATAAATCTACAATCCGCCCGTGCATTGAATACTACTGTCACATCTGGTCGGGTTCCCCTGCTATTCATCTCGGGGTTCTTGACAAAATACAGCGGGGAATCTGCTATGTAATTGACCCGAACCTGGTAACTCAACTCTAGTCACTTTCTCACCGACGTAATTTGGCTTCCTTCTGTCGCTTTTACAAATACTTCCACGGCTTCTGCTCCGATAAGCTTAGCTCCCTGGTTCCTCCTCTGCATGAATTTACTCGAGCTACTCGACTAGCGAATAAGTTCCACCCTTCTACATTGAAACCAATAACATATAACCACAACTGCTACTCTACTAGCATTTTTCTTGCACTTCCCGCTTGTGGAATTCTCTTCCGTGTACTTGCTTCCCTGACAGCTACAATTTCCAAGAATTTAAATGCAATGTCAATTGTCATCTATTTATTTCCTTGACTTGCTTCATTCCCTGACAACTCTTGTATCATGTTCTCTCTTTCTACTCTACTCTCATGGAGCTCTCTTCACACTAGTATCATCATTCTTCTTTTATCCATTCTCTGACACCCCTGTACCTTGTTCCTCTTTCTCGTCACTCACCTCTTATGTAACCCCCTACACACCAGTGGCAGTACTGCCTTGCTTGGAGTGAAATGATTATAAAAAAATTAATGACAAAAAAATACAAAGCAATGATTGGGTAGTGCAACAATGATATCCGTGCAACGGCGGATATTTGCCTTAATATATATGTATGCGTGTAGAATGTATCAGAATATCCGAAACAAAAATGAAAAGCTATAAACGACGTATTTCGGCGAAAGAACGTCGTTTTCTTCAGATTAGATTCATTCTAAACTGAAGATACCAAAAAGCAGCATGCTATTTTACATTTATATATATATATATATATATATATATATATATATTCACATTATTTCTAATGGATATTCGTATTTGAATGGATAGTCTTTTTTTCTATAATTAAACAATACATTTTAATTATCCACCGGCCTAGATATTTGAGAAATCTAGAAATTTTAGACCGGTGGAGAATTACAATGTTCTGTTTAATTGTAGACAAACAGCGTATTTACACAAATACGTATATCCATTAATCAATGTTAAAAAATAAATTTAAATAAATATGTCGGTTAATACGAGTTTCATAAATTTCCGTATAATTTCATTATATATATATATATATATATATATATATATATATATATATATATATATACACACACACACTACCGGCCACATATATATATATATATATATATATATACACTACCATCCAAGCTTTTATAAAATAAATTATGTATTTCATACTATTTTAGTATGTATTGCCAAATGAAAATGGTTCTTTTTTATTATTAGTTTGCAAAATTTGCCAAGGCAAGTAAGCAAAGATGAACTCGTCCGAATCACCCTTCATTTTTTCGTTTTTCATTGATGAACCTGCAATATAGGTAATTATTAAATATTTATAAATTCATTTGATGTACATGTTATTGTGCAATATTAACAAATGAACCATTCTATTTTCATTTACAATTATTCACTTGGCAATAAATACTAAAAAATAGTACGAAATACATATTTTTTAAACACTGTGGTGGCCTAATAATTATGACCGGTAGTATATATATATATATATATATATATATATATATATAGTCCAATAAGAGTAGTTACAGATAATTTTCCAGGACCTATATGTATGACCCATATATGACTGGCCACTTTAAAAATTGAAAAGTACTATAATATAATTGTATAAATAACGAGGAAGTTTTAAGGGAAAATGAAAATCAAAAAAGAAATTATCCTCATAATCAGAAAGAGGCAGTTGACATTTCTAAGACAGATGATGAGGAAAGAAGGCTTGCAGAACCTGACAACTCACAGGGCATACTGAATGCAGGACAGATAGAAGAAAGCAGTGACTAACTTACTTAACGAGCTTATGTAGATGGATGACAGAACTGGGATTGGGAGAGATGATGAAAAATAAAAAATTGCAAGAACATACAAAAAGATAGGAAGTTGTTGAGAACCATAGTCGTTCACATCCCGAGGGACACGATACATAGAAAAGGACTAAACGTACAACAAAATCACCTCGAATTAAAATATAAAATCGTCTAAATTATACACGATGCTGTATCGGTGATAAAAGTTAACAGAGAAGACATTATGCTAACTCTTTGTTACCACTATAATCAAACTTGGTACATGCCATATTGCTAATGAGATCTTTTATAACTACTGCTCCTAACTTAATGGCCTTGTGCCTATGTTGAATTCAGCAAATGTTTATATAATCACATGCATAGAATTATGTGATATGCCCCCATGAAAGGCATAATCATAATGATGAATTTAAAAAGCATCTGGATAGTGGTAATAAGCAAATCTGTTTTACAAGCTATTGGTAGTGGGTTCGCTCATCACTGAAAGCTGCAGTATTGTGTCCTTGTACCAAACATGGAGGCTCGGAATGACAAATTGTAGAAGTTCGAATTCGTGTAGGGTTTGTTACATGCACTTACGCGCAAATACAATTAGGGAAGCTATGACACAATATCATCCCTTAGCTGTGGGTTAAATAGTAGAACTTGCATCAAGAAAAATCAGTTTTGTTTTCTAAGAAAAAAATGCTTGTGTAGTATTTTTTTTTATTACAACCCAAAATATCTTTCGGTGTTGAATAACACATTTAAGTGTTAATAAGCCGTAAAATAAAGCAAATTAATCATTGCACCAAACTTGATAAACTTTTTAATCTCTGGGTTATAGTATACTTGTCCAGCATGTTATTGCAAGTGTTTAGTTCGTGCCAATACTTTGGCCATGTGCCAGACTAGACTATGTTTAATACAAAAATAATACACACCCACATTAGTTTTTCATTGGCATTCATCATCCTATGACACATGAGACCATTGATCGTTAAAGATCACTTCGAGTATGTTCGTGTCAGATAATCTGTCAATCACTTCCATATCTTTTCCCGCATACCTACATTAGCAAACATATCAAATACTTGTTCTCTAGTAATTGCTGTTTTCAAGAGAATAAAATATTTAACTTACTTTACTGATTCCTGCCAACATATTGAAATTATAAAATTCGATATGTTTCGCTTTTTGTTGCTTTTTAAAAAAGAAAAAAAAATTCATTCATGAAGCTGAGTCATCTCATTTTGTAAATATTTAAAAAGATTTAAATCTTAAAAATATGACGTTTGTCCTTATGCAAACTTTTAAAACATCTGTTAGTTTTAAAATTAATTACATCTTTATTCCTTTACTACCTTCATGTGTATTTCACATTTTAAACGATCCTGGGAATGACCGTAAACTGCATCCGGCAGCAAAGCCTCTAATCTCGAAGTCGCGAGTAGCGTGGAACCACCTCTTAATTGCTGTTGTTCCCAGGTCCACTATGATCCGGGGTGGTAGCACCTGTTAGGGTCCCGGCTATGGGCAAATAGTTAACCCTCTAAACAGGGGTCAAAACACTATGAATGTATAAAAACATACTTTTATTAAATATATACATAAAGATTTTTGAAGGAAAAATATTCCCAACAAAACTTTTTTGAATGAAAAATATTACCAAGAAAACGTTTTTGAATGAAAAATATTACCAAGAAAACGTTTTTGAAGGAAAAATATTACCAAGAAAACGTTTTTGGAAGGAAAAAATATTACCAAGAAAACGTTTTTGAAGGAAAAATATTACCAAGAAAACGTTTTTGAAGGAAAAATATTACCAAGAAAACGTTTTTGAAGGAAAAATATTACCAAGAAAACGTTTTTGAAGGAAAAATATTACCAAGAAAACGTTTTTGAAGGAAAAATATTACCAAGAAAACGTTTTTGAAGGAAAAATATTACCAAGAAAACGTTTTTGAAGGAAAAAATATTACCAAGAAAACGTTTTTGAAGGAAAAATATTACCAAGAAAACGTTTTTGAAGGAAAAATATTGAAAACCAAGAAAACGTTTTTGAAGGAAAAAATATTACCAAGAAAACGTTTTTGAAGGAAAAATATTACCAAGAAAACGTTTTTGAAAAAAGAGAAAAAATATTACCAAGAAAACGTTTTTGAAGGAAAAATATTACCAAGAAAACGTTTTTTGAAGGAAAAAAATATTACCAAGAAAACGTTTTTGAAGGAAAAATATTACCAAAAAACGTTTTTGAAGGAAAAATATTACCAAGAAAACGTTTTTGAAGGAAAAATATTACCAAGAAAACGTTTTTGAAGGAAAAATATTACCAAGAAAACGTTTTTGAAGGAAAAATATTACCAAGAAAACGTTTTTGAAGGAAAAATATTACCAAGAAAACGCCGTTTTTTGAAGGAAAAATATTACCAAGAAAACGTTTTTGAAGGAAAAATATTACCAAGAAAACGTTTTTGAAGGAAAAATATTACCAAGAAAACGTTTTTGAAGGAAAAATATTACCAAGAAAACGTTTTTGAAGGAAAAATATTACCAAGAAAACGTTTTTGAAGGAAAAATATTACCAAGAAAACGTTTTTGAAGGAAAAATATTACCAAGAAAACGTTTTTGAAGGAAAAATATTACCAAGAAAACGTTTTTGAAGGAAAAATATTACCAAGAAAACGTTTTTGAAGGAAAAATATTACCAAGAAAACGTTTTTGAAGGAAAAAATATTACCAAGAAAACGTTTTTGAAGGAAAAATATTACCAAGAAAACGTTTTTGAAGGAAAAAATATTACCAAGAAAACGTTTTTGAAGGAAAAAATATTACCAAGAAAACGTTTTTGAAGGAAAAATATTACCAAGAAAACGTTTTTGAAGGAAAAATATTACCAAGAAAACGTTTTTGAAGGAAAAAATATTACCAAGAAAACGTTTTTGAAGGAAAAATATTACCAAGAAAACGTTTTTGAAGGAAAAATATTACCAAGCGAAAACGTTTTTGAAGGAAAAAATATTACCAAGAAAACGTTTTTTGAAGGAAAAAATATTACCTTTTTGAAAACGTTTTTGAAGGAAAAAATATTACCAAGAAAACGTTTTTGAAGGAAAAAATATTACCAAGAAAACGTTTTTGAAGGAAAAAATATTACCAAGAAAACGTTTTTTGAAGGAAAAAATATTACCAAGAAAACGTTTTTGAAGGAAAAAATATTACCAAGAAAACGTTTTTGAAGGAAAAATATTACAAGAAAACGTTTTTGAAGGAAAAAATATTACCAAGAAAACGTTTTTTGAAGGAAAAATATTGCAAGAAAACGTTTTTGAAGGAGAAAAATATTACCAAGAAAACGTTTTTGAAGGAAAAAGAAATATTACCAGAAAACGTTTTTGAAGGAAAAAAATACAAAGAGAAAACGTTTTGAAGAGAAGGAAAAATATTACCAAGAAAACGTTTTTGGAAGAGAAAAAATATTACCAAGAAAACGTTTTTGAAGGAAAAATATTACCAGAAAACGTTTTGGAAGGAAAAATATTACCAAGAAAACGTTTTTTGAAGGAAAAATATTACCAAGAAAACGTTTTTGAAGGAAAGAAAAATATTACCAAGAAAACGTTTTTGAAGGAAAAATATTACCAAGAAAACAATTTTTGGAAAAAATCGCCACCAAGAAAACGTTTTTGAAGGAAAAAAATGTTGCAAGAAAAGCGATTTTTTGAAGAAAAAAATATTACCAAGAAAACGTTTTTGAAGGAAAAATATTACCAAGAAAACGTTTTTGAAAGGAAAAAAATATACAAAGCAATTTTTAGGAAAAATATTGCCAAGAAAACGTTTTGGAAGAAAATATTACCGAAAACGTTTTTGAAGGAAAAATATTACCAAGAAAACGTTTTTGAAGGAAAAATATTACAAGAAAACGTTTTGAAGGGAAAAATATTACCGAAAACGTTTTTGAAGAGAAAAATATTACCAAGAAAACGTTTTTGAAGGAAAATATTGCAAGAAAACGTTTTTGGAAAGAAAAAATATTACCGAAGAAAACGTTTTTGAAGGAAAAATATTACCAAGAAAACGTTTTTGAAGAAAAAATATTACCAAGAAAACGTTTTTGAAGGAAAAATATTACCAAGAAAAGGAAAACGTTTTTGAAGAAAAAATATTACCAAGAAAACGTTTTTGAAGGAAAAATATTACCAAGAAAACGTTTTTGGAAGAAAAAATATTACCAAAGAAACTAATTTTGAAAAAAATATTACCAAGAAAACGTTTTTAAAGGAAAAATATTACCAAGAAAACGTTTTTGAAGGAAAATATTACCAAGAAAAACGTTTTTGAAGGAAAAATATTACCAAGAAAACGTTTTTGAAGGAAAAAATATTACCAAGAAAACGTTTTTGAAGGAAAAATATTACCAAGAAAACGTTTTTGAAGGAAAAATATTACCAAGAAAACGTTTTTGAAGGAAAAATATTACCAAGAAAACGTTTTTGAAGGAAAATATTACCAAGAAAACGTTTTTGAAGGAAAAATATTACCAAGAAAACGTTTTTGAAGGAAAAATATTACCAAGAAAAAACGTTTTTGAAGGAAAAATATTACCAAGAAAACGTTTTTGAAGGAAAAAATATTACCAAGAAAACGTTTTTGAAGGAAAAATATTACCAAGAAAACGTTTTTGAAGGAAAAATATTACCAAGAAAACGTTTTTGAAGGAAAATATTACCAAGAAAACGTTTTTGAAGGAAAAATATTACCAAGAAAACGTTTTTGAAGGAAAAATATTACCAAGAAAACGTTTTTGAAGGAAAAATATACCAAGAAAACGTTTTTGAAGGAAAAATATTACCAAGAAAACGTTTTTGAAGGAAAAATATTACCAAGAAAACGTTTTTTGAAGGAAAAAATATTACCAAGAAAACGTTTTTGAAGGAAAAAATATTACCAAGAAAACGTTTTTGAAGGAAAAATATTACCAAGAAAACGTTTTTGAAGGAAAAATATTACCAAGAAAACGTTTTTTGGAAGGAAAATATTACCAAGAAAACGTTTTTGAAGGAAAAATATTACCAAGAAAAACGTTTTTGAAGGAAAAAATATTACCAAGAAAACGTTTTTGAAGGAAAAATATTACCAAGAAAACGTTTTTGAAGGAAAAATATTACCAAGAAAACGTTTTTGAAGGAAAATATTACCAAGAAAAAACGTTTTTGAAGGAAAAATATTACCAAGAAAACGTTTTTGAAGGAAAATATTACCAAGAAAACGTTTTTGAAGGAAAATATTACTAAGAAAACGTTTTTGAAGGAAAAATATTACCAAGAAAACGTTTTTGAAGGAAAAATATTACCAAGAAAACGTTTTTCGAAGGAAAAAATATTACCAAGAAAACGTTTTTGAAGGAAAAATATTACCAAGAAAACGTTTTTGAAGGAAAATATTACCAAGAAAACGTTTTTGAAGGAAAAATATTACCAAGAAAACGTTTTTGAAGGAAAATATTACCAAGAAAACGTTTTTGAAGGAAAAAATATTACCAAGAAAACGTTTTTGAAGGAAAAAGTTACCAAGAAAACGTTTTCGAAGGAAAAATATTACCAAGAAAAAACGTTTTTGAAGGAAAAATATTACCAAGAAAACGTTTTTGAAGGAAAAAATATTACCAAGAAAACGTTTTTTGAAGGAAAATATTACCAAGAAAACGTTTTTGAAGGAAAAATATTACCAAGAAAACGTTTTGGAAGGAAAATATTACCAAGAAAACGTTTTTGAAGGAAAAATATTACCAAGAAAACGTTTTTGAAGGAAAAATATTACCAAGAAAACGTTTTTGAAGGAAAATATTACCAAGAAAACGTTTTTGAAGGAAAAAAATATTACCAAGAAAACGTTTTTGAAGGAAAATATTACCAAGAAAACGTTTTTGAAGGAAAAATATTACCAAGAAAACTGTTTTTGAAGGAAAAATATTACCAAGAAACGTTTTTGAAGGAAAATATTACCAAGAAAACGTTTTTGAAGGAAAAATATTACCAAGAAAACGTTTTTGAAGGAAAAATATACTAAGAAAACGTTTTTGAAGGAAAAATATTACCAAGAAAACGTTTTTGAAGGAAAAATATTACCAAGAAAACGTTTTTGAAGGAAAAATATTACCAAGAAAACGTTTTTGAAGGAAAAATATTACCAAGAAAACGTTTTTGAAGGAAAAAATATTACCAAGAAAACGTTTTTGAAGGAAAAATATTTTACCAAGAAAACGTTTTTGAACCGAAAATATTACCAAGAAAACGTTTTTGAAGGAAAAATATTACCAAGAAAACGTTTTTGAAGGAAAAATATTACCAAGAAAACGTTTTTGGAAGGAAAAATATTACCAAGAAAACGTTTTTGAAGGAAAAATATTACCAAGAAAACGTTTTTGAAGGAAAAATATTACCAAGAAAACGTTTTTGAAGGAAAAATATTACCAAGAAAAACGTTTTTGAAGGAAAAAATATTACCAAGAAAACGTTTTTGAAGGAAAAATATTACCAAGAAAACGTTTTTGAAGGAAAAATATTACCAACAAAACGTTTTTGAAGGAAAAATATTACCAACGAAACGTTTTTGAAGGAAAAATGTTACCAACAAAAATAAGTTTTTGAAGGAACTAATACTTCGGCATTAAATGACCCCAAGGGGTTGATATGCCGTAAAACAAACCAAACCAAAGACATTTTCTCCCACTTTTACGCTCTGTGGCCCTCTGCGTACTAATGGCTTCCCCACCTTATCTGGAGTGAAATGACTGAAAAAAAAAATCAAGATAGTTTGCAAGCTTCGTCAAACGAAAGCGGTTTTTTGCAGTTTTTTAAAAAATATTCTCCATTTAAGTATTAGATTGTTTTTAAATCATAAAATTTGAATGATATTGTCCTGTTTAATGCAAAAAACGAGAGCGAAAAAGACATCCGTGCATTGGACCAGGAAGAAGTTTCGGGGACGCATATTAAATAAAGTGGGATTTGTGAATTGAACACTTGGAGAACATACTGAATGCAAGAGGGAAACAGAGGGTGACCTACCTAACGAGGTTTTGTAAATGGCGGGACCTGTCTGTCTTGATAGAGTTAAAAAGCGTCCACGCGGCCTCGTGGGTGATTAATTATTTTCCTCCTCAAACCTTTTACCAACAGACGAAACGCCGCGTGTCGCTCGCTACTCTATCGCTATTTCCATGGTATGAGTTCTGATGAGCCATGTGTTCTGATAGGATACGTTCTCTCTTTCTCTTCCCTCTCTCTATAATGACATGTCATCGGCATTTATGACTCTCCATAAATGTTTCTTCATGAAATGTGAATTACTGTGCACTGTTGGATTAGTTTCCGCTCAAGGTTAGAAAGCAAGCATCTTTCAAAAAATCAAATTAAAATACTTTTGATACACCGTAATGAGTATGAATTTCTCTTTGACAAAATATTTCATAATTCTAAGATGTTTATTTTACTGCAAGTACTTGTTAGTAAAAGTTTTCGATTTATAACCTGACCCTAGAGCCATATCCGTGTATGTTTTGTAAATAAGAATTGTTTTCAAGAACAGCTCTAAAGTCCATTCTGAAAGTCTTCTTGAGAACGCTGTACTTGATGATCTGACTTTCAAGAGAGACACATATGAGAGCAATGAAAAACTCACCTGATGGTAAGAGAACGTCACGATAAAATAAAAAAAAAACAAAAACAAAAAAAACAAAAAACGTTACTATGCTAACAATAAATGATCAGTGTTTAAGAAGTTAAAATATTTTTTCGTATGATGCTCAATTTGAAATAATAATATTCACTTCATCTGCTGTCGTACTCTGTCGATTTCAAATGAATTGGAATTCAATTTACTTCGTATTGAAGTTTCATCATTCACTCCGGAAAGGCTAAAATACTTTAGTTAAGTGCATTTAATTGCAGAATTGTTCAACCGAGAACAATTAAGAATCCATTTTGTTCGATATGAGGAACACAGATCAGCGGACCGAGTACAATACACTACGAACTGTCATTTGCTTCTGTACAATTAGCAAATCGCGCACTTAATATATCGATGGAATCCGATTTCACATTTTCAGGTCTTGATTTTTAATTTCTTTTTATTCTTTTTTTTAATCCGGGAATTAATTTTCAAGGATTAACCGAATGAGAAAAGGAACGTAACCAGAATAAAGTTCATTTTTCCTTGGAAAATATGCTAATCCTTATGAATTTTTATTTTCCGATTTTTGTACATGCAATTTTCCATAATTATTTTTGAAAGATTAAATCGTCGAAAAGAAACGTTGTTGCTGAATGTTTAAAATAGAATAATTTTAACAAAATCTGAATGCTCTGTACCTGTTTTTTTTAAGTAATGATTTTTGCTTTTAGGCTGAATGAAAATTGCTTCGATAGAACTCTGAAAACGTCTCACGATTGTAACGGATTTTACAGCACGTCAAACTTAAGTTATTTAAGGCTAAATTTTGTACAGAACACCCAGAAAAAGTAATCTCACAATTATAAGTCAATCAGGTAATTATCACGCCACATTTACACGCTAAATTTATTTTCAGATAGTTCAAGAACATAGAATTAAAACAAGCTTAGAATATAGACATTTGGACGAATTCAAAAGCATGTCTTCTGTAAACACGGATATTACGACAAAAGTTCGTAGCATTTTTCAATAGATTGCTTTTGAACAAGTGATTTCGGTTTACTCGTGACATAAATTTGTAACATAAGCATATTCTGAAATGTAACATTTCAGCGTATATGTTGTGTATGAATTTTGCAAGTTAAATATTTTCACTTTAAAAGTGAAAATGGCGGAAAATGTGATGCTTTTTTGTCCTTTGATGGTCTTTTATTTCCGAAAAAGAAAAGAAAGACACTGTACACAGAAATGAAAAGCCATAAACGTCTCGGCAAAAAAATAAAAATAATCCAGATCACACGACACATATAAGTGTTGTAAGACATTTGAAAACACTTGGATACGTTAATCATATGAGTGTTG
This sequence comes from Ascarosepion bandense, assembly GCA_037127315.1. NCBI lineage: Eukaryota > Metazoa > Mollusca > Cephalopoda > Sepiida > Sepiidae > Ascarosepion > Ascarosepion bandense. The sequence continues at coordinate 1,707,318 of JBBBDQ010000841.1, read as the reverse complement.
TCAAGAATTTGTAGACACTTGGACAGGTGAATCATTACAGTGTTTCGGTGCTTCGCAATTTAACGGGAATATTTAAGGGGTCACGTTACCATCCGCGATTCTCTGCTAAAAAGCAACAAAAATTGTCCAAAAATTTTTAAAAGAATGGCTACAGGCGATTGGAGATGGATTGCTTATAACAATGTGAAGATAAAGATGACTTTGGGAAAAATGTAGTAGACAATCGTTCACTATTCTAAAACCAGTCTGCATCCGGAAGGTGATGCTGTGTGTCTACTGAATTGGTGTATTACGAGCTTTTTCTGGAAAATCAGACGTTGAATTCAGACAAGTACTGTCCCCAGTTTGATTAATTGAAGTCATCAGTCGATGAAAAGCATCCAAAATTGGCCAATCAGAGAGATGCCATCTTCTATCGGGACAACCTCACGTTGCTTTACAGATCAGATAGAAATTGGTATAACTTACCTAGGGTGTCCTATTAAACATACTGTACACAACTGAGCTTACATCTTCAGATTACCACTAATCTCGATCCTGCTCTCCTAATGGAAAGAATTTTAGTTCCTGGAAGCCTCTAATGATCACTTACACCGGTTCACGACCAAGGCAGATGTCATGTTCTATGAATATAGAAAGATGAAGCCGCTTCAAAGATGGCGAAAGGTAATGAAATTAAATGCCACATGGCGGATTGAAAGGAAAGGAATTTAACATAAAAATATGTGAATATTGCTTTTAATTTACTTAAAACCGGCACGAAATTTTGTTTCGACCTAAAAACATAGGCCTGTATTTGAGAACTCTTTTTATATTAGCCACTGTGAACTTAAACTGTAAGTAACCGGTTTTTGTTGCTGTTTAATCAGATATGGTAGTGATATGATACGGGTTTGCCTCCGTGTTCACTCAAATACTCTTTTCTCTATTAGTTTTTCTGTGAAAACAGTGACGAGAAAAGATATCTTGGGTATGAATATTTAATTGTTATCTTATCGAACTCAGATATCTTAATTTTTTTGTTAGTCTACAACTTAATGATTTTGTCTTCTGACTGAGGCAATCTTTTCGTTTATTACAAGAATCACATTTTTTATGGGGCATCTAAATTTATAATCTACATTCGTAGTTTGAATTTTAGAAATCATAGGCATGTTGTTATATATCTCTCGACCATTAGTCTAAACGAGGTTTTAATCAAGCCTATATAACACAGTTTTCGATTTATCACAATAACCATATCTGCTCTGAAATGTATCGTAATGTCAACAAATGTAAACATGTTACGGAAATTAACGAAGATTAACGGAACTTGGTTATAATCAACTGACAATTTGAAATGATTTGTTTGAACATTATTTTTTATCGATACTCGTATTTAAGTAGATATTCTGTTTTTAATTAAACAGTATTATAATATTTATATCTACTAGCCTGATTATTTACGATACATTTTTATTACGAAAATAAGGTTCAAACAAATCATTTCAAATTGTCGGTTGTTTATAACCAAGTTTCGTTAATCTTCGTTAATTTCCGTAACATGTTTACATTTGTTGACACTACGATACATTTCAAAGCAGATATGGTTATTGCGATAAATCGAAAACTGTTATATAGGCTTGGTTAAAACCTCGTTTAGACTAATGTTGTTAATGTAATTATAACGTTGGCAGTTTCTTTATTTTCTATATTATATTGTAAGTTTTACACGTTTGCCAGGGTCAGTCGGTTAAATGTATTGTTTAATGTCGCATATGCGAATCCACTTTTTAAAAATATTTTTGTGTGCCTGTTGTAAACATATTTTTGTTTTGTTGCATTTTTTTTTGTGTTGGTGTCGTTTAATTTCTGGAGGTATAAACCTATTTAGTTAATAAGATTGTTGAGGAAAATTATTGCTAATCAGTGTTTGCTTTATTTGTTGAATTTTTTTTTTTTAATCATATCACCCCAAGCAAGGCGATAGCGCCACTGATGCGCAGGGGACTACGTAAGAGTAAAAAGATTGGAAAAAGAGAAAGCCGGAAACCATATCCTAAACAGGGAGAACAAGGGATGAGCCTCTTCACCTGTTCAATAGACGTGGGTGGAGTGTGAACCGGGCGATAGTTTAGTCTATCTACTCCAATTGAAAAAAAAATAAAGAAAAGAGTGAAAAGATTGGAAAAGAGAAAACCGGAAACCGCATCCTAAACAGGAAACAAGGGATGAGCCTCTTCACCTGTTCAATAGACGTGGGTGGAGTGCGAACCGGGCGATAGTTTAGTCTATCTACTCCAATTTCGCTAATAAATATTTTTCCCGGAAGAAAAGATTAGTTGTGCGCTATTTAGGAAGGTTATTTAATCACTGCTATTAAAAAAAATTGTATGAGGAAGTAGTTGTTTTTGGTGGCGTTTTCATAATTATTTACGAATATTGATTCGTATATGGAATTTGTGTAGCTAACGTCTGATCATCGAAGTTTAGCAACGTCAAACCTGGTCAGATGAGTATGAGTAACCGCTTGGGAATAACAGGTGCTGTAAACTTGGATGTTGCTTTTTTTTTTTATTTAGCAGCATATCAACCTCTGTTTGATGCCTAAAATCTAAATATTTGTAGGCAATTTTATTTTATTTTTTTGGAGATAATAATGGTTTTGTGGTGTATGTCTTACCAATTAAAACATAGCTGGTGGTGGGGAGGTGGACTCATACCTTTCCCAAAATATTTGCTCGTAAGTGAATATAACGAACCCAGGTAGAATTGGAACTCGGTTCTTCGATTTAAAATTCCAAACCATTATCCATTAGACCACCTGCAAAATTCAAAAATACAGCATCTGATATTCCCAAGCGGTCACCCATCTATGTACTGAACAGGATCAATATTGCTTAACATTGTTCGAGAGTCGGTGTTTCCATGTGATATGGCTGTAGTCCAAACTTCGATGTGTGTGAGTGCTATAATGGATAATGAGAAATCGGAGAGCAGAGTTCGAATTCCAGTCGAGTTTGTTACATTCACTTACGCGTAAATACCAAAACTATGAGTCCATCTCTTCTTCCTCTGGATAAGTAACAAGACAGACTGGATTCTATAGCATTGCTTGGCAATCTGTTTAGGAGAAGGAATATTCTTAATTCAAACACATCTGGAGAGAGTTGGCATGGGACGAGTGAGTTTCTGATAGCAGTCAACAGCAAATATGTAGGTGGGAAATAGAAATCTCTGATTAAAAAAGGCGTATGGTTGTAGTATCATCTAACATTTGAAGCATACTGCACATGACAAGGTGCTATTATGGAGAGTGTATGTATTGCAGGGAACAGGCAATTAACCGCCTTAAACAATTCCCCTGAGCAGGTTGTCCAGTAAAAACACTCATTCGTCATTCTCGACGGGAGAATCCATCCATGTCTGTTTTATCTAATAAAAGAATATTTAATAAATATTATATCTATATCTTCGTGTCCATTATCTCAAAGACTACATCAAAATAATTCATTAATTTGTTATGCAGTGCACTTACCAAACTATCATTTTAACAAATGTCAGCACATTTATATTTGTTACCTAATAATTCATTAATATTTGTTACCAAATAATTCATTGATATTTGTTACCAAATAATTCATTGATATTTGTTACCAAATAATTCATTGATATTTGTTACCAAATAATTCATTGATATTTGTTACCAATAATTCATTAATATTTGTTACCAAATAATTCATTAATATTTGTTACCAAATAATTCATTAATATTTGTTACCAATAATTCATTAATATTTGTTACCAATAATTCATTAATATTTGTTACCAATAATTCATTAATTTGTTATGCAGTGCAGTTACCAAACTATCATTTTAACAAATGTCAGCATATTTATATTTATCAAGTTTAAGGGACGCAAGGTAATAATCGTAGAGCACCCAATAACGATTGAATTCACTACTACTTCTACTTCTATGTGCCCTGTCCCTTCAGGACGTAGGCGATCATGGATCTCCACGTCTCCCTATCCCTTGTGGCTCTTAGTATGTTTGCTCCTGTTGCTCCTGGCAACCCCCGTTCCGTCATCCACCTGATCAGACCCTGCAAATATGTTATCCGCTGCCTTCCTCTGTCTCTCCTTCCTTCTATCTGTCCAGTTAGTATCAGGTTCTCCAGGCTCTCCTTCCTCATTGCATGTCCCAGGAACTTCAGTTGTCTCTACCTGATGCTCAGCATCAATTTCCTTTTTGTTGCCATTCTTTCTAACACTTCGTCGTTGCTTGTATGCTCAGTCCACGATATCCGTAGCATTCCTTCTGTAGAACCACATTTCGGCCGCTTCCAGTTTTGTCCTCATTTTCGATGATATTGTCCAGCATTCACAGCCGTATTGAAGAACTGACATCACGTAGCAGTCTAGCACTCTTTTCTTCGTTTCTATTGAGATCTTCCTGTGTTCACTAGCCTAGCAAAATGATTCGTAAGACGATTTTGTTAGCCACAACCATAAAGTAAGCGCCTGACTAACTAATAATTTTATTTCGTCAAGCTTTACTCAACATAACTTTCAAAAAGTGATAACTACAATAGTAACAAATGAAATCAACATGATGTCCAAAACTTTAATTTGGAGACTGTTTTAATTTTGTATGCTATATCTGTTCAGGATGTGCATGATAATAGCTCTTTACGACTTCCTATCCTTCGTAGCACCAAGCAATATTTCCCCCATTAATTTGTATGCAATCTATTTACACACGGTCTACAATCATATCACATTGAAATACCGGTTCTCGTAAGATTACTGAAGTTAGGCAACGTCGACGCTGGTCAGTATCTAGATGGGTGACTGTTTGGAAATATCAGGTGCCGTAAGCTTCGGTGTGCGGGTTGTGTCATGGATAACGGCTCGGTCTGAGAAATCGAAGAGCCGTGTTCCAATTCCAGTCGGGTTTGTTATACTCACTTACGCGCAAATATACCTGGGGAATCCACTTCTTTCTTCTCAGATTTGGATTAACGTGTAGAACTTGTATTCCTTCAATAGGAATCCACCTCTTCTCACAGATATGAGATAATTAGTAGAACTTGTATCAATAATCATTATTACCTCCAAAAATTGTTACAATCAAAAAATATTTTTTTGAAATAATCTGCAAAAGTTTTATAACCCGTAAAATCAATCAAATCATTTATACAAGCACGTAAGGTACATTACACAATGTATCCCTCTGCATCTCTTGCCTTGAATATGTTTCGTGAGAGGAACGTTTTCTTAACCTCTTATCTCACTATGTGTATCAGAAATTTCAACTATTTCTTCTAATTATATTCGAACTAATGCATTCAAACGTGACAAAATTAGCAGAGTCATCAACAGGCAGGGAAAAAAAAGACATGTTTAAGGCTCCAAATTTAAAGCAGTAATTTCATGATTATTTCATAGGAAAGTAATCTAGTGGATTAAAGCCTTGGTTCGTGAAACTAGTAACAGTAATTGTGGGCTCAACTCAGAATTTGATTTAGTGGGAACAAAACAATCAATCAAACAGTAATAAATAAGACGAGATCCCCTCCTTACGAAACATGGGTCGCAGAACGAGAGCAGTCAACCCACGTAGATTAAAGAAAGGGTTTAATTCGAAAACTTTTAAAGCGGATTATCTGCAGCGACAGAGCGCACAATTGTAAGAAAGTTATGAAATAACGCTGTGATAATAGCGACAAAGATGAGGAAATTAGCCTGAGTGTAAATAATGATAATTCCCTATCCCAGAAATTCTTTTTTTTGATTCATGTTCAAAACTTTCTCGTTGTTCCATTAATGCTATACTCGTCATCCTTCTGTAGAGCCACATGTATTGCAAAAGTCAGAAAATTGTCTAACATCCATTGCTATATAGAAAGATTGGTATTATGTAGAAGTTCAAGTTTTCATTTTGTTTCTAACGAAATTCTCCTTTTTTTAATACTTTGCTTACCTTTTCGAAGGCATCTTTCGCTATATCAATGCACTTTTGGATATCAGTGTCACATTTTTTGTCGTCGGTTAAAATACTTCTTGATAATTTCTGTACTTACTAGATTCTGCCATCTCTGATTTGTAGATTGAATCGTGCGCTGTCCCTTTTATTAAGGCTATTCTCGTTTCATTGCACATGTCTTCAGATGACTCATCTAGTTCTTATTTTTAGAACTTCTCAGTTATTGATCACTCTGTTTACACTGAATTCAAGTACACTCTACGGCCTATAGACCGAATTCGTAATTACTATGTCACACAATTTACGAACGAACAGTTTAACTTTTTAGAACATCATCGTAGATTAGATAAAGGGTTCAGTTCAGAATTTCCAGTAGGTTACCCAGATAGTAGGTTACTCTGATGAAGGTAATGGAGGCCCAATATCCGAAACATTGTTATAATAACAACGAAGAAGTGGATAATAGTCTGTGTGTAAATAAGTGATTTTCTCAGCGTAGCTTCGATTTAGCACAAGGCCGAAAGTAGGGGGCACCCAGTGAGGATCGAACTCACTACTCACTTGTACTGATTCTACCGAGGCAAGCTTGCTTACCATGTCGAGGTGCCCGGTTCGCGTGTAAATAGTGTAAATAATGATAACTCCTCGTCCCAGTAATTCAGACAGAAAATAAATACACATTTGAAATTATCACAGAAATTACTTGGAATGATTGCTTTTGAAATTTAAATAACGAGATTCTCAAATCCTAAATGTTCCATTTCTAGGAATTACATATTCATTATGTTTTGGAACCGATAGTAAAATAGATAACAACTTGGGAAAATGTATTACGCAAACTGGGGACTTTAGACAATTTGGCAAAGAAGAAAAATCTTCGCTACTGGCCACAGATTTAGCGATCAAAACATTAATTAATTTTCTTCATTCGTTCCTTCCCAACAGAGGAGGTTACCGAAGCAAAATAGTTTCATTTTTCATCAATTTCATACCGGCAAAATATTTCATCGAATTTCGCTATCGACTTGTTTCACCTGATCCATTATTAATTATCTTTCTTTCCCGCCAGTGACGAATAATTCAATATGGACGCGGCAAGCGCGTGCAACATAATGTGGTCCCGTTTTTACGCTTTATCAAAATGCTTCAAGCAATCAAATTAGATACAAGAGGAACATTTATCATATGCACTCTGAAGAAAACGACAATACAAACTACAATTGGCAAAAGAAAAACATGTTTTATTCTATACGGGGATTATCAATATGGGGATACCATTACTAATATATCTTCAAGGTTAGTTTGGAATTTCATTACAAATGCTGAGTGAGTGAGTCTTATTCATAAATGTCACTTAAAAAAGAATGGAATATAACTATGACTTAACTCCTTAAAAATGTCATCAGCGCAATTTTTTTCTTGTTTACCTATATTAATTACAGGCTATATGTCCAAAATAAAGTTCATAAGACATTGAAAAAATGTCAACAGGATGATGGGTAAAATAACGAAAACGATATATTCTTCTTCTTCTTCTATGAGCCATGTCCCTTTAGGACGCAGGTGATCATGGCCTTCCACGTTTCCCTAACCCTTAGCTCTTAGCACACTTTCTTCTGTTACCCCACCCTAACCCCGTTCTGCCATCCACTTGTTCAGGCTCTTCAAATATGTTATCCGCTGCTTTTCCCTCTTTCTCTTTCTCGCTGTCTGACCTGTAAGTATCAAATTCTCCAAGTCTTACTTCCTCATCACATGCCCAGCGGTTTTTTCCTGATGCTCAGTATAACTTTCCTTTTCTTTTCCATCATTTTAAAATATCTCATCATTGCCCACATGCTCGATCCCTGATATTCGCAGTATCCTTCTTTAAAACCACATTTCAGTTGCTTCAAGTTATTCCTTCATCTTTCAGTATTCCCTGTCATATTGAAGAACAGACATCACATAGCAATCTAGTACTCTCTTGTTTGCTTTTAGCGAAAATTTTCTGTCTCTTAATACTCTGCTCAGCTTCTCAATGGGTTAAAGTTTTGGTTTCTTTGAGATACAAAAGTGGGTAATCACTGAATGTTGTTTAGTACACTAAGAAAAACGGTGCCTGTGTCACTATACAGTATTTAACACGTTCTATTTGGTTGGTTTTATTTATTGATTGATTGATTGATTCGTTTTCTACGGCTTATCAAACGTTTGCAGGTTATTTAAAGCCAGAAAATAATTTTAGATTGGTAAAAATGTTTTTTAGAATGTTTAAAAATAATGGTTTTAGTGTTACAAGTATTAAGATTAACCCATAAATTGGGGAGAAGAGGTAGATTCCCAAGATTATTTGCGCGTAAGTGAATATAACGAATCCGACTGGAATTGAAAGTCAGCTCTCTGATTAACAATTTCGAGCTATTATCCATTACGCTACACGCACTTGCAAGCTTACAGCATCTGGTATTCTCAAGCGGTCACCAATCAAGATACTGACCAGATTCAACGCTGCTCAACTTCGGTGATCGTACGGAAACCGGTAGTGTGGCTGTAAGATAATTGCTTGGTTTTTGTCTAGAAAGGGTGTTTCGTCCGTTTTCTGCTGCTAGTACCAGGGCCCAGGGCTGCCGCCTCACGACACGTGAATTGTATTCCATCCTTATAATACACACTGCGGCTAGTGCAGGTAAGATTGGCAAGGGAACCAATGAAACCGAGCCCGTAAGATCGGACAAAAATTCTTGTCTGTTTTTCCCCAGACGAGACTCTACCCTTTAGCGGAGTCTCGTCTGAGTTTCTCTCCTTCCGAAAGCAGAGAGTCCAACAAAGTGTACGACTGATGCACGCAGTCAATCCCCTCAAACAGTCAATGATACTCTGCAATCCTTACTGCTATTAATCTTTCTTTATCTAGCTATTTCGATCCACAGACCTTTCTATCTTTGAGAGTTCTAAAGGGGTGTCAGCTGCTCTACAACACAAAACTAATGTTGAAAGGAACCAGATGTTTTCAGGCATTCAGTAGGATATCTGACAATCAACGATAAATGATGGCTCAGTCTCATACTATATATATATTTCTCTTTTTTATTATCATTATGATTTAGTCTTCACTTTCACTCGGCTGCAATCTTCACTGATTCAAAACTTTATCGTTGACGTAGCGATCTGAAATTACGTGGATTTGACGCTATAGTTTAGGTCACGACAAAGATTCTTAGCTGTTAAAAAGATACAGTAGAAACAACCTCACGGCCAGCAGTTCACTAGTCGCAGCAGCCAACCGACACCTACATGAACTAGTGCTATCAAATGAAATGAACCACTAGAGAACTTTCCTTACAGCCAGTAATGTTAAGGAGAACATTTCTTATTTCAAAATTTATACGCGTAGACTTTCTGGTCAACGAAAGGCGTACCGTTCTGCAGTCAAAATCTTATTTTATTCCTATGAAATAAATGTTTTATCAAATTTCAGTTTGTCTTGTATTTTGATATCACCTTGCGAGACAAAAATGCCCCTTCAAATTCATTCAGTTGAAATTCAGAATGAACGCCGGCTAGGTTATCCAAAAAAAAGAATGAGCCTTTCATTAAATCTGGTGACATTATGTTGTATAATGAACGCCGAAATTCTCTGCCAATATCACCAATGAATTAGAATTTTTTAATCAATTTAAAAAGAAGAGTCGTTCGCCTAAACCTTTAAAAATATATAACACTTTTTACGTTGGTGAAAGTTCTTATTATTGTATCTTTGAAATTACATTTTTAGACATTCATTAATCTTGAAATTGAATCTTAAATATGTTCCACCATATTTTTGAGGATTTAAAAGAAAAATAATACTAGTTTTTTGTCTAAAAGGTGTTATATTTCCATGTCCATTTCTTGCACTATATATAGCAACTATTTTGGACAGAGATTAGATAAAGTTTCTAGTAAATTTAGCAACTAGAATTTTGTTTCGGGCATAGATATACTATTCTTTCTTGGATATTATCAGTAGAATAAAAATCGATTTTCGAACCACTTTTAATTCAGGTGATGCAGCACAAGAACAGGCATTGTCATTGCTGGATTTCTTTCTTAAAATCAAATCACATTCATAGAAAAATTACAATAAAATTTCTGCCTTAACCGTTTTCTCTTTCTTCGAATTAAAGCAAAGAAATAAAATTATATACTTTTCTAGCGCTTTTCTATAAAGCGGCGTAATCACAGTGTAATCACAGATATTGATTTATTTTTCTCAAATAAAATCGAAGATTTTTACACAGTGCAGAAATAATTTTCTCTGAAAATCAATTTAAGAGGGAGCGTGCGGTGAAGATTCTTCTTGATTTCGAGCTTATGCGAAACGGAACAATATTCTTTGTGACAAAAATGATCTAAACCTTTAGTAATAATTTAAATATCTGAGAAGTGTCTTAACAGAAGAGTGCGGTATTGAAATTCGAGAACGCAATGGAATAGACAAAATTGCACTCCAAAAGCTAAGCAAAGTATTAAGAAACACGAAAATGTTGTTAGAAAACAAAACCTGTCCTAAACTGTTGTGTAATATCAGTCCTCCCATATGGCTGTGAATGCTGGACAATCTTTTCAAAGATGACAAAGCGAATGAAACAACAGAAATGTGGTTTCACGGACGGATACTGAGAATACCATGGGCCGAACATGTGAGCAACGACAAAGCTTTTAAGAAAATGAAAACAAAAAGGATACTTATAATTAACATAAGACATAAGAAAGAGAAAGATGAAATTTCTAGGGCACATAATGAGGAAAGAGGGCTTGGAAAATTTAATAATCGCAGGACAGTTTGAAGGAACGTAGGGCAGAGGGAAACAATGCATAACCAACCTAGAGAGTTTGAGTAAATAGATGGCAGAACATGGTTTAGGAGAGATAACAACAAAACAAAATTTGTCAAAAGCGATAAAGAACAGGAAATTGTGGAGAGCCATGTTCGCCAACCTGCTGAAGGATCACGACATATAAAAAAGGTAAATTTCATAAATATTACACAACGAGGTGGTCCTTGTACGAAAAATTATTATATCTAGTTTCAGTCAGTCAGACAGTCATTCAGTTAAGTGCCATACGTGATACACGCTTGGGCGATCATGTCTCGAAAGAGACATGACTGACTGGGCAGAAGATTATCCTGCAGTAGGTTGCCATTGCTTTCTGCGGTAGACTGGTTGTCGACCAAGGCTATAGAACCCCATCTGTCCTGCTATTTAACCCATAACTGGAAGGAAGGGACGGATTAATACCTTTCCCAAGGCTATTTGCGCGTAAGTGAAAGCAAGGAATTCAACTGGAATTCGAACTCGGCTACCCGATTTCTCGTTCCGAGCCGATATCCACTGCGCCACAACGCACATCCATTTTTCCAGTAGCTTACAGTTAATACATCGTTTATATTATTTCTATTTTATTTAAATAAAATGACATCCTAACCATAATATTTTTAAAAAAATTTTATAATGATATTCATCTTATACAAGGTCCAAGGGCAACTCGAAATAGATGATTACAGATTAGGAGGCAACGCTTATGCGGATATATGTAAAAGATAACAGTCAACCCATGCATTTAACAGGTAAAGGTTGTAGTGATCGTTGAAGTAACTTCTCAAGAGTCGGTTTCAAAAGGAAGTGGTTCATGAGAAGATGCTCAAGTAGAAATTACATCTCACCAAAGGAATACGAAGAGAGTGAGCGGGGTTTGACACAATGTCATGGCGAGTCTTAACTGTGAAGATAGAACTGGGGGAACTAATAGTTCATATGCACATTCTCCATGGAAATAGCAATAGAGCAGCAAGAGGCTTGCCACACCTCCTCTGTGAGAAAGGGGTTTATGGTGAAAAATAATTCATCACTAATAAAAACTCAGAGACGTTTTCGGACTCTATCGAGAGTGGAAAGGGAAGAATGTGCAGTTCCTGTTATTAGAAACCTGTCGTGGCGGACAGACATAATCTCGCTGCTGACCTTGAACGGGATCTACACTCTGTGGTGAATTGGGGCAAGAAGTGGCTTGTCAACTTCAATGCGTCTAAGACCAAGCTGTTGTCTGTCAACCATCACAGGCAACCTCTCCTGCCTCCCATTAGCATGGACCAAGCGATTCTCCCTGAGAGCAACACACTACGCCTCCTCGGCCTTACCCTCTCCTCAGACCTCAAATGGAACCACTATATTGATTCCTTAGCTAAATCTACTGCTAAGAAGGTTGGGTCACTATGTCGATCCAGGATGTTTTTTCCGCATATCCTGCATATATACAAGTCAACCATCCGTTCGTGCATGGAGTACTGCTGCCATTTATGGTCAGGTGCCCCTGCCGTTCTCCCCAGTGTTCTCGACAGGCTCCAAAGGAGAGTCTGTAATGTGATAGGTACTCATCTGGCGGCTCGCCACCGTCGAAATGTGGCCTCCGTTTGTCTGTTCTATAAATACTTTCACGGCTTCTGCTCGGACGAACTTAAGTCACTGGTGTCTCCTCAATAGGTGTTTACTCGTGCAACCAGATTGGCAACTGGGTCCCACCCATTCCCAGTTAGGTTAGCCAAATGTAGACGACAATTCTACTCCTGCAGCTTCTTCTCTCGCACTTCCCGCCTGTGGAACTCGCTCCCATATTTTTGCTTTCCTGACGGCTACAACCTCCAGAAAGTTAAATGCAATGTCAATACTCATCTATTAACCACTGGACTCTAGCTCTCTCCCCACCCCCGTATATTTTTTTTTTTTTTTTTAATCATATCATCCACAAGCAAGGCGATAACGCCACTGATGCGCAGGGGACTACGTAAGAGTGAAAAGATTGGAAAGGAGAAAAACCACATCCTAGACAGGAAACAAGGGATGAGCCTCTTCACCTGTTCAATATAGGTGGGTGGAGTGTGAACCGGGCGATAGTTTAGTCTATCTGCTCCAATTGAAAAATAAAAAATAAAAATAAAACGAAAAGAGTGAAAAGATTGGAAAAGAGAAAACCGGAAACCGCATCCTAAACAGGAAACAAGGGATGAGCCTCTTCACCTGTTCAATAGACGTGGGTGGAGTGTGAACCGGGCGATAGTTTAGTCTATCTGCTCCAATTGAAAAAAAAAATAAATAAATAAAACGAAAAGAGTGAAAAGATTGGAAAAGAGAAAACCGGAAACCGCATCCCAAACAGGGAACAAGGGATGAGCCTCTTCACCTGTTCAATATAGGTGGGTGGAGTGTGAACCGGGCGATAGTTTAATTTATCTTCTCCAATTGAAAAATAAAATAAAATAAAACGAAAAGAGTGAAAAGATTGGAAAAGAGAAAACCGGAAACTGCATCCCAAACAGGGTACAAGGGATGAGCCTCTTCACCTGTTCAATAGACGTGGGTGGAGTGTGAACCGGGCGATAGTTTAGTCTATCTAGATTGAAGGTCATTGTCAAAATTAGGTTTATGGTCTTTAGAAATTAGATATGCATTTATTTTATGTGTTTTTCTCATTCTGTCTGCGATATCAAATTTATTGTTCAATTTAGCGGTATCCTCGTTAATTAAGGAAATAGAGTTATTGTTGTCTTTTTTATAAGTGCTAGTGATTTTATTAAGGGGGTGGGGGAGCTTCTGATGCTTAGATACTTCAATTTTATAAATGATTGTAGGTTTATCGGCTTTAATCTACATCTTGTTAGAATTTTTGATGTTATTAATAATAATAATATATATATATACAACGTGATGGTGTTTCAATGTGTTCAGTACTGAGCCCGACATTCAGCAATTTCTCCATGTGAACAAAATGTTTCGACTTGTCTGACGATCGCAAGAGCGTGAAACCCAGGGTTACAAACTCACACCTATCTATATGAATATCTCAGCTCTATCACTGATATTGAGCGCTTTCAAATAAGTACGGCGCATATATAATATATTTTTTTTTTTTTTTTTTATAAGCGTTTCACCCCGAGCAAGGCATGTCACTGCCACTACTGTGCAGGGGGCTACATAGAGTGGAGAAAGGCTGGTTAAATATAGGAAATAACAGAGGGTGGGTGATAGGCGGGTGATCCTTCCCTTTCTCTCCACCTATGTCATTGCACCTGCATTCTCAGCTTTCTATTGCTCCTTTCTAACTAGTTTGTACTCCTCACTCTTTTCTAATTAATCTTTTTACAGTTATGTAGCCCCCAGCTCATCAGTGGCATTTCTGCCTTGCTCGGGGTGAAATGATTAAAAAATAAATGACTGCAGTACTCAATTTCCGGCCTTGTAAAGTTAGAAGATATCAGGTGGAGCTTGAGTGATACAGCGAACCAAGCAGGTCGTATGTACGATTTTCATCTGTGGTTTGAGAAATTAAAATTATATCATAGGCATGTCGGAAAAACGACAAAGACGACAGCGATGTACGTCACTGCATATTAAAATAGAAATATATATATATTTATGATTTTGCTCTTTGAGCAAAGAATATCTTTATATTTTCAAAAATATTTCCCCGTTTAATTTATTTTATGGTTTCAGCTTTCGTCAAGTGCGTTCATCTAATCTGTATCCGTGACACGTTATGGGTGGAAGCTTGCATTCTCAGTGTTGCGTGTGTCCGGCCTTTTTTTTTTCAGATCATTTGTTCAACTTTAGATTTAACAGTGTCTCTGTGCCCAGATATCAAACGGTAACCTTATTGAACGCTTTAACCTCTTTGCGATTACATCACGTGACACCTGCATCATTGAATACCTTTCGGGTCATTGAATGATTAACGTTTTCGTCTCTTTAATCTTCGTCGATACATTCGCTTGTAACTTTGCATAAAATACAGTTCCTTCCCGTCGAAAGTTGTTTCACGCCGCCTCCGCATACATGGTTCGCCGGGAGGTGATATTTAATACATACAAATGATCCAGTTCATAACAGTTTCTAGATGATCTATCTCCCGTATGTCATCATAAACCAATTTCATGTAATTTTTAAAGCACGTGCTATAAGATGATAGATTAGAAAGATTACTTATTATTAATTTTGACTTAGCTAGTTTCTCACAGAGTGATCTATTAAGCTGACCTTGTATCAGATTAGACTTAGCATATTGCTTGTGTGCTCAACTTTTTATGTACGTGACCATATTGACAAATACCTCTAAAACTCATATCCATCTATTTATAAATATAGTAGCCGGCGAATTGATTTCTGAGCACACACAACTGCTAAAGTGACTAGTAAATCCCTTTGTTGCAGACATCTGCTCAGGTGCACTACGTTTTTTGAACACCCACAGATCACACCTGCTGATCGGTCCAAGCGCATAATTTTGCGTGAAAAACGATTTTACTTTGACACACACACACACACATATATATATATATAGTCATCCGCAGACAGATCTGTTTCGCTGTATATATATATATATGCACATCAGCATGCAGTGTGGGTATAGAAGAATCTACAGGAGTATCCTGTACATACAGTGGTAGGATAACTCTCTAAGAGAGCTCTAAATATATATGTATATAAATACATATAGAGCAAATATAAGAAAAATTTACAAAGGATTTTACACGAATCTTCGTGTAAAAGATTCGTGTAAAATACTTTGTAAAATAAAGACGGAAGCTGATGATGGTTCGCTTGAATTGGCCTAAACTTCCGATTTACTATGAAATAACGTGTCTACCTTAAATTTTCTCATATATATATAAATACTGGGAATTGAAAGAAAATAACCTAAATCTACAGATAAAATGGAGGTTGATAGACAAGGTAAGCATTCCTAATAGCTTATGTGATAAATGTAATCTATGTTTAACAAAAAATTAAGATTGTGAAATTTCAATATCAAAATGTACTTCTGAATAAACGTAGAGAAATCATTAGTATGTGTCGTCACAGGAATAAATTTAAATTGTAATAATTATCTTATTCTTCCATGGCCACAACAGAATTTTTTTAATTTGGCAAAGCAGTAAGCTTTTCCCTCCTACCTACCACTACTAACCCAATGGTCAAACCACATGCCTCTCAGTACCATAAGAGAAATTACTACTAAGATTCTTCTAGCTTTACCCTAGAATAGCCAAATTCCCCCACCCCTTTCTTTACTAGCCCCTGCCTTCGGCATTAGAATTTTTCCTCATTCTTTGATTAAACGGGGTTGGCAATGCATGTTTTAAACTGACATGTTGAAAATAGCTATTTCCCCTCTAAATTGTATCTGGATTTACAGATATATATAACGGAAATCAACGAATTTTAACGAAACTTGGTTATAAGCAACCAACAATTTGAAATGAATTGTTTGAACATTATTTTTTATCGATACTTGTATTTAAGTAGTAATTCTGTTCTTAATGAAACAGTATTATATATTTATTTCTACCGGCCTGATTATTTACGATAAATTTTTATTACGAAAATGTGTACCATTTCGTAATAAAAATTTATTGTAAATAATCAGGCCGGTAGAAATAAATATATAATACTGTTTCATTAAAAACAGAATATCTACTTAAATACGAGTTTCGATAAAAAATAATGTTCAAACAATTCATTTTATATATATATATATATATATATATATATATAATGAACTTAATCACAGTAAGTCAATACTAATAAAAACAGAACAAATATCCGAAAATAATGCTAACAGTAATAAACCGTCTTCTAACCCGGCGAGGACCCCCTCGTGGGTTAAATAAAGAGGGAGAAAAAAAAAAAGAAACAAAGAGTGCACGAGAACAATACGTCTAGTGCTTGATTGAAAGAAAAAAAAATCTCAAGACGAAACCTTAACAGCAAAGTGCTCGATACGAAAGTACAATACAAAATCTAGAATTGAGACACCACCTACTGCGGTTTCACACAAACGGTTCTTCAGAGCGAGAGGCTATCAACTAAGATTAATCACACAAATATACAGAATTCAATAGAAGGAGAAACCAAATCAAGTCAAAGTCAAAGTCTATACAGACAAAAATGACTCGAAACCTAAAACTTATAGTGGGGCTACACTTGACACATTTAAATGTAGGTTTTATAACCATAAAAGTTCTTTCAGGTACGAAAAATATAGCCACTGTACCGCGTTAGCTTCGCATGTGTGGAAAATTAAAAATATAATTAAAAACGATCCCATTCTTAAATGGGAGATATTAAAAAAATGCTCTAACTATAAAGTAAGTAATAAATTTTGTATAATATGCGGTGAAGAAAAATTAGTCATAGCGCTATTTGAACCCGCGCGGGACTTGTTAAATTCCAAAACGGAAATCTTGAACAAATGTAAACATGTAAAAAACTGCTTGCTATAATAGTTTTTTTTTGTCGTTGTTGTTGAAATAAAGGTTGTTTTACCCTTGACGTGATTTAGTTTCTCCTTCTATTGATTCTATATATTTGTTTCATTAATCTTAGTTGATAGCCTCTCGCCCTGAAGAACCGTTTCTGTGAAACTGCGGTAGATGGTGGCTCAATTCTAAATTTTGTATTATATATATATATATATATATATATGTGTGTGTGTGTGTGTGTGTATGTGTGTATGTGTGCAAGTTTCGCTAAAAATAAGAGAAGGTACTGTGTTTAAGTTTTTAATATAATTTTTCATGTGATCTTATGATTTTTTTTCCTTTCGCTAGATAAATGATATAAAAATTGTAAAAATGTTTTATCTCCAAGCGCTTTCGGCTATACTTTTAGCCATTATCAATGAATTATATTTTACTTTGGAAATAAAACATTATTATAACTCTAGATACATACATAAAACAATCTATAGATCCAGTTAAAAGCAAAATAAAAATAATTCCTTCATAATAGCTAAAAGCATAACAAAGCGATGACTATATATATACATATATATATATATATAAAATTTATGCGCTCGTGTGCTAACACACGTAATAAATCCTAATTTTATTATTATTAATATTTCAATAATTTTACAACCATGCATACAGATAAAATTTAAAAGAAAATCTTTTACTCATGTACTGGTGAATACGTACATTCGAAAATATGTATGGATTAATACGTATAGTTCAGTTATGGAAAAAGACCGCAAGTTTTAAGCATCTAGTGAACACACTTTAATTTACGAGTCATAATGGCCCTACCAAGACAAATTTGCTGAACACTACACCAGGTCGAAGTGCCAGTATTGAGTAATACATATTTTTAAAAAAAATATGTCTTATTGTTACTAAAGCAAGAACTGAATTCTGACCATGTCAATAATAGATATATTAAAATCATAGTACATTTACAGCAATTTTTCTCTATACTTCGTTTTGATTTAGCAAATATTAGTCAATTTTCTTTTATTTTTTTATCGAAATAATCAACGTCCTTGGATTTATACCTACAACATCTCCGCGCCACGCTTGTCGTGATCAAAATCATCGAATCGTGACTTTTGGCTTACGAAAATATCAGAGACATGTTTAACCTTTTTATCACTACTCTTTCAGGATGGTAGCAGAATTAATTAATTAATTAATTAATAATAATAATAATTGCTGCTTTGTATAATACGATTTTTGTATCAGAAGATGCAAATAGATGAAGTGTCAAGCGATCAGAAAATGAATGTAATTGTGGGGTCATTGTATGGAAAAAAATCACGCAAGATGAGAGAAGTGTCCATGATTATGATTTTTTTTTACAATTCACGTATTTTCGGGCTGCCAGGAATTTGAGCCTACATGTTTGTTTTATCGTTTTGATATAATTTCTAGACCCCAGTAATAACAGATAATGTTCTATGAGATGCCACATTCTGCTGATTATTATTATTATTATTATTATTATTCAAGCTTCTTCCATCTCAAAGCAGATGTTCAATTATACTCGATTAGGACTGAGAAACAGCAACTTTTGAAAAATCTTCAGTACCTTTCTTAGTATCTTCCTCGACCCCCAACAACACTGGGGTCTTATATCGTTGTAATCCTACCTCAGATATATCAGAAAGAGACACTTGCAATTTATAAGACACTGAGGAAAGAGGGCTTGGTGAAAAAAAAATTGATAGGACATTGTAGTGACTCATTGATTTTCTTAGAATAAAACGAATTTTCTCGAATTACAAATTTTGCTTAGCACACACAAAGCTCGCGAAATTTCATACCTCGATGTGAAATGTTTTTCGGCCAATAGAAACTTAGGAACCATGTGAAAACAAAGTAGAAAGGCCAAAATTACATCCGGGAGTGAATTCCCAAACGAAATAAAAGACGGGTCAAGTCTAACCGTCGCAAGAGAGTAAAATACGACCGTAATTAACACGTCTCTCG
This sequence comes from Ascarosepion bandense, assembly GCA_037127315.1. Taxonomy (NCBI): domain Eukaryota; kingdom Metazoa; phylum Mollusca; class Cephalopoda; order Sepiida; family Sepiidae; genus Ascarosepion; species Ascarosepion bandense. The sequence goes on along the minus strand of JBBBDQ010000841.1, from coordinate 1,688,069 downwards.
ACAAACGTTCTTATTATTATCTTTATTTTTCTTCCTTACCACTTTTATTCTAACGGTTCACACGTCTGTCTTTGCTAATACTTGAAACACGGACGGAATCCTTCAAGACTGAGCGAATACTTCAAAGACACTCCTACCATCAATATCGCTCACACATACATACACACATACGTTCCTACCTACGTACACAGGAGCTCATTTTTGCAAGGACTACTACGAACAGTTTTAATGACCTTGTATTAACCAAAACACATTCCTTTTATTTGTAAAAACCTTAACTGATATATATGTATATAAATTGTGGTTTCTATTTACAATTTGATTTTCTTGTTTTGTACCCCTCTTATAGTGGGCTATCTAACTAACAAGGCCAAATTAAATCAAACTAACCTGTTTCAACATACATACACTTCACTATAATGGATAATCTACGATAACATAATGAAAGCAAAAGAAGCAGGGAGAGTGAGTAACTTATTGAACGAACTTGTGTAAGTGGGCGGCAAAACAAAACAACGAATGATGGCAAAGTGGAAGATTTTCTTCGAGCAATAAGACGTGAAAATCTATTCTAAAAGGATATGACGCACAAAAGAAGTGGTGCACGATGAAAGGGTTGAACGTTTCATTAAATCATTGAATACGCTTCCAAATACAAATTACAATCTTTCGAAAATTTCTTGCAAAATTCATTTGTAACTTCAACCTTCTTTTTGATAGTCCATTTTTTGGGGAACCTGCATGAATGCAAATATAATTCAGGTACTAAAATAGTTCTCTATAGACCAATGGTCAGCAACCTAGACTCATAGATTATTACGACATGTGTTACAATATTTGGTATGTGCGATGTGGTGCATTGGTATATGACTCAGAATGCATAATCAGAGAGCCGAGTTTGAAGTTCTATTGGATCCGTTTCCATACGTGCAAATAACCTTTGACATCAAAATCAGTCTCGTTTCACCACAGACATGGGTTAAATAGCAAGGCAGACTGAGTTCTATAGCCTTGGTGGGCAACCTGTCTACTCCGGAAATTTTTTTGCCAAGACAATCATGAATCGAAAGAGACATGATCTCCCAAACATTTGACTAACTTACATATCCACTTGATACTAGACACGCGTGATCTTATACTGTTCTTTGCTTAGTTTAAACATAACTTAAAAATTAATATTTCATGATTAAAATAAAACGTGTAATCAAGAGTTTTTATTATTAGGCTTATTCAATAATTCATTAGTTAGTTATACCGCATGTTACGCCATGCCACTACCAAAGATAAATAATGGACTATTTCGTTTTGAAAATCTATCAGAGACACTATTTAGGCTTAGCGATAAAAAGAATAAAAGAAAGGGAACATATAGTAGACCATAACGCTTTCATGCGTTTAACGCCTGTTTCAGTGATTTGTACTTCTTTAAATAATGACCTACATTCATATTTATTATTACAATATTTTGCTAAAGTTGTTGAGCTTAAATAGTTAACTATGCAACAGAAATTTCTACGGGTATTTTATAGCCATGGAACTCGCATGGAGCTTATCCAGTCATTAAATTAAGAATTATGATTTATCCGAAAATTTAAATAGAAAATCGTTAAATCTTCATGCGTATTTTCTTAAGCATTCATTTCCAAGCAAGTCAATAAAGTCATTAAGACGCAAGAGGTTAATCAGTGGGAAAGAATTGGAAACGATGAAAACATTATTAATGACAGTGAGCAATGAAAGAACATGAATAAATTAAGAAGACAAAATATAGCGACTGAGATTGCATTTTATTTTTTGAGAATCAAAGTTGACTGGAAACTAGGATTTCGCAAGAAATTTCAACAAGCGAGAAGTACGAGAGAAGAAACACTTAGCATAGAAGTTAGGAGTGCATGTAGCCATTTTAACTGTAAAATGATGAGAATAAAAACAAAGGAGAAACATTATTAAGAGGGCGGGAACAATAAAAAAAGAAGAATCAAGAAGACTGTAGCTAACGATTGGCATTGCATTTTTTTTTTTTCAGATGAAAGTTCGTCGGAAACTAAGAAGCCAGAATATAGTTCGACGGGCAAGACTGGAAACTGTTATACTCACGCCTTGCCAATTCAATTGTAAAATGATGTGACCGAGCTGCCAATCTAGTCATGTGTTCAAAATCTTAAAGTCGAGGTACCAAAGAGGAGAGAATATCAGAAAAGTTTTTATAGAAAAGGCATGAAGAAGCTACAGTATGATGGTGGGAGAGGAACTGGTGGGAAAGGAACTGCATATTATTATTGTTATTATTATTATTATTATTAGTAGTAATGTTGTTTTTGATATTATTATTATTATTATTATTGAGTGAGAGTGCGACATGCCAAAAATATATGAATCGCAATATACGCATCATGACACCCGGTTTAATGGAAGTAGATGGCCGGGGAGTGTATGCTTTGTTGCAAGTCGAAGCCTATGGATAGAATGACCCAAAGTAAAAGTGCTGATTCATATTGAGAGAGACCTTTGATGGGTATTATGCTAATAGTTAGGTATTTTATGTAGAAAGTATTAGTGTTTTTCTTAATTTGAAAGATCAGTAAATATTAAGGAAATGTCTGATTATCGACACCAGTGACATTCCCAAATCAGTTTTCGGTCAGTAAATTCTTCATGTGTCTCAGTGCTTTGTTAATTATAGGAATATGATTTAAAATAATACATTTTACGATTTGAAATTGCTAGCCTCGTTTGCACTGTAAACGGATAAATGAATGCACCAAGCAACCTCTTTTCCATTTTCCGAGGGGATCAAAGAGGTTAGTTAAAAGTGTTAGCAGTATTATAGTAATTACACTTAGTAATATTTAAAAAGAAATAGAAGGAAAAAATCCAGTGTAAAGCACGAGCTGTCGAAGTTATGTTGCTACGCAACAGGTTTGATAATACTGCAATTATTACCGTTCTCTTAAGTAAATACTCTATTTTTTATTTGCTTCTCCTTGTCTTTCAGCGTGTAAAGCATAATCTGTTTTTTTTCGGCCTTCTCTTTCTCTCTTTGTCTCTCCCTCCCTAAATATTTCTCTATTATCACAGAGCTTTCCATTTTGATTAAAGAATATTTTTAGTTACCCTCAGTTTTTCATTTCTTCATGTTTTCCAGGTTTCTCTCTTCTCTTTTTTGCTTCTTTTGTCAGTACCAATCTTCTTTTTTGTCTGTCTATAACGATTTTGTTCTCTTGCGGTCACTCTCTTTTTCCTCTCTCTTGTTTATAATTCACTCCCATTCTGAAATTTACAAAGCCTATCCGTGTTCTTAAATGACAGTGAATGTTAGACAATCTCCACACGGACGAGGGAAAAAAAAACTAGAGGCAGCAGATATGCGCTTCTACAGAAGGATACTGAAAATTATATGGACAGAGCTTATAAGCAACAAAGAAGTCTTAAAAGAAATGTCAGCAGAAAGAACACTTCTACTCAAAATATAAGAAATGGCATCTGGAATTCCTAGGATACGTAATGAGGAAGGAGGGCTTGGGAAACTTAACACACACGGAACATAGTGAGGGCAAAAAAAGACAGTTTGTGTAAATGGATAGTGAAAAGGGAAGAGGAGCTTTAGCTAAGAGCCATACGAGATGAAAAGTTGGGGAGAGACATGATCGCCTATGTCCTGAAAGCAAGCGACACATGGTAGAAGAGGAAAAGGACGATAAAGGAGGGTTTCTTTGATTTCTTTGTTTAGCGGCATATCAATTCCTTATGGGTCATTTAATATGGGTCATTTGTAATTTCAATTACAAAAATGTATTGCTTGTAATTTTACTATGATAATATATTTTTTATTCTTTCATAGTGTTTTCACCCCAGTTTGGGGGTTAACTATTTACCCATAATTGGGACCCTAGTAGGTGCTACCACAATGGGAGGGTAAATCTGGAAACAACATTAAGAGATGTTTCCACGCTCCTTAAAATCTCCCAATAAGAGGTATTGCTGCCGGATATAGTTTATAGTCATTTTCAAGACGGAGGATACAAGTATAAAAGATGGGATGAGGATGATTATGTCTTGCTAGTATTTTCAGTGGGAAGGACCTTTTTGTTTTAAAAAATGACATTCGTAATCTTGACTTTTTAATCTAATCTCGCACTAGTATAATTACTTTAATTCTCCCTATATTTTCAAGTTACATTCCGATGATAACCCACTTTCAAATTACCTCTCGGTAATCTGAAATCGATTTTATATATTACCCTGGCACTGTTCAGATTACTTAATGCACTCGTTAATTTACATAAAATATCGATTTAAGAGGTGACTGACCCAGCTGCGAGTAGCTAGAGACATCTAGTGATACACGAATATGCACCTGGTGGGTATGAGGTTACATTTCATGTTAACCTACTAATGTACGTTTCTTTCTACGACACTGCGCAAAGTCTATTTTGATATCTCTTAGAGTGAGTCCAGGACATATTGGGGATACGCTAGTTTAACTTCTCGTAGAACAAATGTTCGCTGGTGACATTAAATTCGATTCTGACGAGGTTACAATGAGAGAAAAACAAAGTACAGAGGATGTCGAAGAAGAGATAAGAGATAAATAAGAATCAAAGAGACAGAATATGGAACTTGACACTGCATTTAAACTTTTGGAGATTGTAGCTATCAGGGAAGCAAGCAACGGAAAGAGTTCCACAAACGGGAAGTTAGAGAAACGAAACTGTTATAGTAGAATAGGCGGTTACATTTAACTATTTCGACTTTATAAGGGTGCGTTCTTGATATCAGTCTTGTAGAACGCTTAAATAAATAAGGTCGGGGATCGAAGGAAAAAATTCGCAATGATACTTAGCATTATGAGAACCAAGTGCATCTATTTTATTTCGAATTCGGTTCTTTGAGATATTTGCGCCTGTTGTAAAATGATGTTAGCGGATTTGTAGCAGTTTGATAAATTTGAACATTTTGGGTGTCATTTATATTTTAATATACGGCATGTTACAAAGAATTATAATATTTTTAAAATATTCACGACTTTTCCAAGGATATTTGCGTCTAAGTGAATATAACGAATCCGACTGGAATTGGAACTAGGCTCTTCGATTTCTAATTCAAATCCATTATCCATTACCTCACTCGCACATCAAAGCTTACAGCACCTGGTATTCCAAAGTGGTCATCCATCTAGGTACTGACTAGGCTTGACGTTGCTTAACTTTGGTTATTATACGATAAGAGGTTTCAACATAAGGTGTTTCAACATGATAATGTCGTAAACTTGTTAAGTATTGCTATGTAATAAATTACAATATTTGTTAAAGTTTTAGAAAATATACTGTTAAAAGTGATAACATTGCTTACACTTCTTCATATATTGCTTACTTCCCTTTATTTTCAATATGTTTTCAAAATGATAAGGTCGTTATTACTTTCAGGGCAGAAATTGGTTGTAGTTGAATAACTAAATAATTTAAGTTAAATATTGATTTGCTGTTGGCTTTTATAAGCCATCAGCAATATAATTTTTATTCATAAAAATTGCAAAAAGATCATATTTGAAATAAATATCATGGTTAGTTAAAATTTAATAATTATCCCTGTTTGAAAACTAGCTACTTCTTCCCTTTCGTCCGAGACCAGTCGAGAGCCGATATGTTCGTAAAAAATAAGACATATATTGGTAGATATATTAATAAATAACAAAAGTACATTTTTTTTTATAGCACTGTTTTACCTAATATTTGCACACACACACACACACACACACACACACATACACACACACACACACACACACACACACGCGCGCGCGCGCGCAACTATAGGTAAGTTTCAAGCGAATGCACGCATAAAAAAACTTTGGCCATTATACATTTGCGTAACATCACGAGTCTTGTAACCATTCGTGTTCTAGGGTCACCATATCTACTACTAAACCATAGCAGAAATGGTGTGATTATTGCAAGATAATCTAACAGTCCGTTCCTTCACCCGTTAGTATTTTTATTCAACATTTTTTCTCCTAGACTAGTTATCACTTCAAGGAAAGATAACTCCGTCAACGATGCTATTTAACCCATATGTGAGAGGTGAAGTAATGGATTTATACCTTTTCCAAGAGATTTGTAAGTGAACGTAACGAACATGGCTGAAATTCCAACTCAAAAATTGTTAAGCGTCACAATTGTATATGCCATGTCTCTTCAGGACCTTAGCGATCATGGTTCACCCCAATTTCTTGTTCTTAGTAAATTTTTGTCAATTCTCCTAAACCCTGTTCTACCAACCATTTAAAAAGGCTCGTTAGGTAGGTTATGTGCTGCTTTCCTTTTTCCCTCTTGCCATTGATGTGTCCTGTGAGAATCATATTTCCTATGCTATTTTTCCTCATTATGTCTCCTAAAAATTTGAATCTGTCTCTTTCTGGTGTAAAGTATAAGTGTAGGTTTTGCTTTCATTTTCTCTAAAACTTCTTCGTTGCTCAGCTGTTCAAATTATAGTATTAACATAAATAAATACAAATAAATACTGTATATACTCCAGAAAAGTGCGAGGTTTTATTGACCATTTTTATGCAAAAAATAAGGGGTTGCACTATACACAGGTAAATTTGTTTTGAAGCAGTTAAAAATCATGTATTTTCAGCAATCGTGACCTACCTGGTCGGCTTATAGTCTCATAGTACCGTTGAAAAAAAAAAAGGTTGTCACTTGAAAAACAATACCGCAGAGATCTAAACACTTGCGAAGCAAAGATGAATACATATTTGAAACAGGGAAAAATCTAATAATTCTTCAATTATATAAGTTATTTGTTGATTTTAAGTAGAATACATAATAGATGGGGTTTCATATGTTGACAAAAGGAAAGAAACTTAGGCTACGTAAAAGGCAGACCCAGGGAAAAGGAGCTACCGTAGACAGACATGAACAAAAACAAAAGTACGGTATCTAAATTTTCGTATCAGATATTTTAAGTTAAGTGGTTTTTCTCAACATTTTGGAATAGTCATTTATTTCTGCTATGAAATATGTCTAGCATGGAAGCTGGATTCCCATCATATACGAGTTATCTGAAAAAAAAAATCAGGTTTTTTACAAATAAATTCAAGGGTCGCACTATACATATATACGGTAAGCATAAATAATTAATGTTTTGAGTGTTAATCTGAAATCACCTTGAAGCTAAACCTAGTGGTAATTGAAAATTCTACTACCTAATAATTTGAATGAGATTTTTAGTAACCATGGGTTTAAGGCGTAACAAATATAATTTGAAAATGGTATACCGGAAAAAAATAAAATGCGAAAGAAAAATATAACGATTTAATTTTTGAACAGTTTAAAAACACACGGCTATCTTTTTATTTTCGTCCAAAATAATTCCTTTTTCATTCTAATTTTGTCTTGATTTCTTTTTTTCCCTTTCTTTATAAATAATTTTCAGAGATTTCCCGCCATCCACCACTAAAAGCGTCCGCGTTCGATTACTCGGTACAAACGTGGTTTCTTTAACTAAACACATTAATATGATTATATTAGTTAAAGATTTGATCCTCCAAGTTTTTTTCCCTGCTCTTACCAGCTGCGTTCTGCTAACTCGTGCGTTAATGAAGTCTATAATTAAGGGGTTTAAAGTTAATCCTCCAAGCGAGTAGAGGGATTGGGGTGGCAGAACCAGAAGCCCCGATACACATTAAACCAGTGAGAAAAATTGTTGAGTGCGCTGTTTTGTTGATTCTATGCGACAATTTTTGCTGATTGTTTTACGAGGATTTTTTTTTCCTAATTTTCTTTTTCTCATTTCAAATTTGGTTTTCGAGCCGCGCTTGTTCGCGGATATAAATGTCTCATCCTCCTACCACCTTTCCTCACTTATCTTACCTTTTTATTTTTCTCTCTCTCACTATTTATCTCTTTATCTCTTTCTCGCTTTCTCTTTCTTTTTTCTCTCTCTCTTTAGTCTTTCTTCTTTCTTTCCTTCTGTTTTCTCGCTTTCTTCTTTCTTTTCTCTATTTCTCTCTTCCTCTCATTTTTCTTCTTTCTTTCTCTTTCATTTTTTCCTTATTTGATTTCTGTTTTTTTTTTTCCATTTTGTTTCTTTTTCATTCCTTTCGATTCTGTCATCTTTTTCATTTATTTTTTCGAGTTTGAATTTATTTTTGCATTTTAATCTTTTTTTTTCTCTTTCATTTCTTATTTAATTTTTCTTTCCGATCTTGTTTTTCATTTCTTTTTCTTTCTTTTGTTTCCTTCTTTGTGTTTCCATCATATTTGTTTCTTTTTTAGCTCGTTCTTTAATTCCATTCGGTTTCATTCAGTTCTTTTTGTTCCAATTTGTTTTCATTCTTTTTATTTTCATCTTTCTTTTCCCTATCATGTTTTTTTTTCAATTTGAAAAAAAAATTCTGTCTTCTTTTACTGTCTTTTACTTTTTTTCTTTTAATTTTTTCACGTCTTGTTCTTTGTTTAGGATGTGGTTTCCGGCTTTCTCATTTCCAATCTTTTCACTCTTACGTAGCCCCCTGCACATTAGTGGCGTTACCGCCTTGTTCGAGGTGATATGATTAAAAAAAAAAATTATTTTCGTTTCCATCTTCTTTCTAAATTGTTTTCATTGTCTTTCAATATTTCTTTCTTTTTTCTTTCTTACCGTTTTGTTTTCATTCTGTTTCCATCTTTCTTTCTTTTCGTCTGGTTTTCATTCTTTCTGCTTTTTCTTCCTCCTCCTTTTACTTCTTGTTATTATTTTCTACTTTTTAATGATTATTGTGCTTCTCAATCCTGACTGATTAACTTTTTTTTCCCAATATTTTCCTTTCTATTTTACCTCTCACATATAACATGCCTGAATGAGGTGTGTGGTAGGAACCTAAGAGGAGAGTGCAAGAAGAGAAATGGGGATATGGAGGATAGATAAGTTAAGATTGTAGTTTTCAGGCAAAGGTGATTGTGTTGCATCAATCTCCCACGTGTGGAATGACTAGTTGACATTCAGTCGGGCTCGAGCGCTGACCAATAAAGAAATATGTAACGACCAGAACCTCGACGGATATATTTGCTTAAGCTGAGTTTAACACGAGGCCACGTGTGCTAAGCTGTTAGTAAGAATAGAAATCACAGTACTAGTAAAATCTTTGGCAGTTCTTCTGGTCTTTATTCTTATTTTTTCTGTTGTAATTCTTTACCCCCTTTTTTTTTTTTGCGCATTGCTCTTCTTTTTTTTTTGCTTATTCTTTCTATGTTCGGCCTCGTACTTATTTTTGATGTCAGAAGTTTCTTTATTTTTTCTCTTCATTATCATTATATACTTTTTCAAACAAACTTTTACGCCCTTTCCCACGTTACATTATATTCAGTTATCCTTTTCCATCTTTCTCTCTCTCTCCCTATTTACTAATTCATCTATCCTTCACCTTCCATCTCTTCTATTGCTTCTCCTGTCCTATTTATCTGTCTGTTTCCCTGTTATCTCCCCCAGCACTTTCTCTCTCTCTCTCTCTTTCTCTCTCCCACTCTTTAACTATCTATCTTGCCTTATAACAAAATGATCAGTTTTAATATAGCTACAGCGGATGCATTTTTGACAAGCGGCAGGATGTCAGAGTATTTGCACCGAAAATGAAAATAATATATTATAAAAAAGTGTGGTGGGGAGGAACTAGCAGAAATTAAATGAATTTCTTTTTTTAAAAACAGCAACAACAAAACAAGGCAAATAAAAAATTGTAAAAAAACAAACAAACAAAAAAAAAGAATGAATTAAATAACTTAAAGTAAATATAACATAACGAACAGCCCTTATTCGCAACTAAAAAAAACTGCATTTAAGTCCCCCGGCAGCGACCTTACGTAATCAGTATGCGACTGCATCACTGTCTCTGCAGTCACCTTGCCGCCATACCCCATCCGCAATAAACTGAAATGGTTGCCACGAGATTTGGCAAGAACAGGCATGGATCTAATACATCGGCATCTTTTGATGAGTTTCTCTCTTTGTATGACTTTTTTGCATCTGCTCTTCTTATTGCCGGCTTCCATTTGCGGGAAAATTGTTGCAGCATCATTCAAACCGGGAATTTTCAGTCGTTCCTTGGCCATGATCTACAGAACTGGGATTTGAAAAAAGCCAAAGTGCTTGATAATTAATGATGACAATAACAAGTGCACTTTCCATCCAGTAGATATAACATTCTTATATCATCATGAATATCATCTACTCGACTGTTTGAAACTCTATTCGATATTCAGACGTATACCCAAATGCATGAGAACGAAAACACACACACACACACACACACACATATATATTCGTCAATTAGTTTTTCTTTTTCCCTTGCGAGATAAATATTTTAGTTTGATACTGTAGGATATAATATCTATTTATCTATCTAATTCTATTAGTATGTATCTCTATCTATTTATTTATATATCTATCTAATTCTATTCGTAACTATCTTATTACATTAGAAATCATACTAACAATAATACTAAATAGATACCTATAGAATAACATAGTTTTGTGTATTCCAGTTAGAAACCACACAAGATAATAAATAACAAGAACAGATATGGAGATAGAAAGTGTAAGTTATAATGAACAAGATATACAAATTGGAAAACGGGTTAGTCAATTCAGGAATACTATTAGTAGAAATCAATATATACAGTCTTGCAATGATATAGTATGTCCGGGTAATGAGTCTATATCCAAACAACTCTAACTCTGCACCAACTTACTGATCAACTAGGCAACTCTATAACTGCCATTGTCTGTATAGGCAGGATTATATGTACACACCAGGCGAGTCCATTCTTGTATACAAAGAGGGGCGATTCCACGATAGATAGATAGATAGATAGATAAATAGATAGGTAGGTAGGTAATAATACTAATAATAACATCTAGTGTTAGTATCTATCTATCTATTTTATTCTTTTAGTATCTACAGAGGGCGATGGGTAAATTGTCGTCATTTTATATTTTTATTTTGCGCGTTGCCTGATTTTGATTTTGTCAACAGCACAGTATAGTAGCGTCTGCTGGGCAACGTCTGTGAGAAAAAGAGCACGATGACGCAATTCACATTGCCATAAATTTAGAAACCGCATGCTGTACTGCTTGGCGTTCTCACCGGAAGCTTCAGTATGGATATTTAAGAGTGTCTGAGTGTCAATCTGAGTAGCATGCAGAGAATTTGAAAAGAGTTTGAGTTTAGTGGTGATTATGAAAGCGTTTGGAGTGATTACTAGTGATGGCAAAGTTATACCTTCAGTCATCTTTCCACAGGGTTTCAGACTCAACACGGTGGACTACATCAAGTGCCTTGAGAAGGTAGTGCTACCCTGGGTGAAAAGAGTGACCCTATGTTTTGCAACAGAAATCTGCACCATACCCAGTCATGACTGTCAGATAATTTCTGCGACCACATCCTTACATCAGGCCACCTAATTTCCCAGGACAACAACCCCCTTGATTATTATGTGTGGGGCGCTGTTGAGTCAGAGACCAACAAAACTCCTTTTGACACGAAAGATGAACTGAAGGCAACAATTTTGGCACAAACTTAAACAAGGACACCGTTCCGAAGAGTTTCAGGAGATTCGAAAATCATCTGAAGCTAATGGTGATTTTATTGAATAAATTTACTTATTTTGAGATATTTTTGTGTAATTTTGGTAAATATATCTGTTAAACCAAGAATCCAGCGTCATTTTTACGTAATTTAGACGACAATTAATCCACCGCACCCAGGATTTATATATATCATTTCATTTTTTTCTCTATTTATCTATCTATCTATCTCATTTTGTTTTTATATCTATCACATTTTATTTTTCTATCTTACCATTTATCACAATTTATTTTTCTATCTTTTCATCTAGACTAAACATTGGAGTAGATAGACTAAACTATCGCCTGGTTCACACTCCACCCACATCTATTGAACAGGTGAAGAGGAATCATCCCTTGTTTCCTGTTTAGGATGCAGTTTCCGGTTTTATCTTTTCTAATCTTCTCACTCTTATGTAGCCCCCTGCACATCAGTGGCGTTACCGCCTTGCTTGGGGTGATATGATTTAAAAAAAATATTTTTCTCTCTATCTAATTTAGTTTTATATCTATCGATTTCATTTTATTTTTCTATCTATCTCATTTTAATTATGTATGTATGTATGTATCTATCTATCTGACTAGCTAGCTAGCTCGCCTATTTATTCCCTCTCACATGAAAGTATATGTCAAAGTAATTCCGCCTATAATCCGATTCCTAAGCATTACGTCCTTTTTGCTATGTTCACATCTTTTATAGAATGTCACAAACTTGACAGAATACTTTTATCCGCCATCGTAATATCCGAAACAAAAGTACTCTGAATCGTATTGATGAAGAAATAATAATAATAATAATCATAATAATAAATGACATTATGCTCCTTCAGGCATAGCTCTTATGATTTCTGTTTTAATTTAGAGGTATTAACGTGTACATTTTCTGTCTGAATGAATTAAGATGGGGCTTATATGTGTAACCTGTTCAGTTCCACACATTTGCTCATCATTTTCCTGATATGTTCCCTTCAATCCGACGCACTATGCCACTCTTCATGAGTAGGGGTAGTGGGGGAATCTCATGACCGGGTGTTGAGAGGGTTGTTCTAATTTTGAAGGAAGAGGCAGCCAAGGCGAATTGGGAGTCACATCTTAGGAATACTCTCAACCAAACAATGTCAGAGTGAACTAGGTCATCCGACTTGAATGTATTTCTAAGCTGGTCCTCTCTCTAATTGCTTTTATCAAAACCAGTCGCCATATCAAACACATTTGGCTGTGATTGGCTTGTGTCTGGTATACTCTAATCCCACAGAGAGTAATGATGAGCATATAATAGCTTTGCATATTTTTCCCCAGAGACACTGTGTTTACATGCTGCTCTCTCAAATAATAATAATAATAATAATTTGACTTGTTTTCGCTCCATGTATTCTGTGGGCAGTTTTATCGATTTTGAGGAGCAGCTTAAAATAATCTATATATAAAATTCTGTTAGTTTATCTGTCTTTCCGTCACATTCTCTAAAATAGCTCTACAATGAATAATAGAAACCAAATTTTAGGGAGATTTACAAACAGGTAAGAGGGTATAGTATTATTTTTTTTTAAATGTAACGTTTCGTAAGTTGTCTAAACTAGTTGAAATCAGTTGTTTAAACTAGACTACAGGCAGGGGTCTTCCTCCTCGGGGATGATTCATAATGCCGTATAACCGAATACTGTCTATCCACTCGCCTAAACTGCCCACACAAATCCGGGTGTGATCAGTTTTATCTCAATGATCATACCCTCAGATGTCTGATATTTGTTATTTGCCAATCAATAAAACTAAGGTATACACATTTTACATTCTCATACTGAAATAAAACCAAGCGACTGAGGTATCATAATATTTTTTATAACTTATATTTGTTACTTTATAAATGGAATGCATGCCTATATATACCAGTTGTAACCAGGCATTCATGTCTAGTCTGGAGATAATAGACATAGAAATCCATAAAAAAAAAAAAAAAAACACTAGCAAGATCACTTGGCTTTATTTTATTAATATGTTCTATGCCACATGAAAATGTCATCATAAAAATTTGTTGCCTGCTCGTACAAACAAAATCGCAGAAAACTTATAGAGGAAATAAATCATTACAATAAAATTTTGGTTTGCTTTCGTTTCTTAAACAATGAGCATGAAATAAATAATTCTTCTCTAATAAATATAAATTTAATATAAATTGAAACTTCGTTAATATTTGGCTTATGATCGCATTAAGTTGAAACACTGATCACCGAAGTTAAGCAACGTCGAAACTAGTCAATACTTAGATGGATGACTGTAACGAAATACTAGATGATGTAAGCTTGTGTTGATGGTGTAATAGATGATGGCAGGGAATTGTTAACAGGAGATTCGGGTTCGTTATATTTATTTATGCGCGATTTTCCTTGGGAAAAGTATAAATGCAACTATACTAAGCCTACGGTGTATCTTTTTCTTTAACCCTCTCGGGCCATTCGTATCATATTTGATACAGTATTTCTCTATAAGGAAACATTTGGTATTCATTGACTGAGCAGTCAGTACTGCTTTCATTTAAAATTTATAAAATATTTCTCTTAAAAATTTTTCAGGAAAATATTTCTTTCAAGGCTTGTTTTCATACTGTATCAAATATGATACGAATGGCCCTAGAGGGTTAAAAAAAACATTTCTGAGATAATAATGAATTAACCCTCTAGGGCCATTCGTATCATATTTGATACAGTATTTCCCTATAAGGAAACATTTGGTATTTCCCTATAATGAAACATTTGGTATTCATTGACTGAGCAGTCAGTACTGCTTTCATTTAAAATTTATAAAATATTTCTCTTAAAAAAATTTTCAGGAAAATATTTCTTTCAAGGCTTGTTTTCATACTGTATCAAATATGATACGAATGGCCCAGAGGGTTAATAAGATTTTTCGAATATTCAGGCCGGTAGACGAAAATAAATAAATATACTACTTAAAAAAATTAAATAGAGTGTTTACTAAAATATGGATATGTGTGTGTTTGTGACACTGATCAGATTAGAGATATAAAAAAAAAATAATGGCGTGTCTACTGAAATATGGATATTGACTTAAGCGAAAGGTTAAAATAATATATATCTACAGACAATGAGGATCAAAAATATTTTACAAACATTGGTAGCGGGTTCCTCACACCAAAACAAAGACAAAAGTCCATATAAATAAATACCTGCAAATATTTCATTTTTGAGTGATTAAGATTAAAGAAAGTTTACGGTAGCTGGTGCTGTGTCCTCGTGTAAACTAGGTTACAATTGTAATCTGTGAACATTTGTAGCAGGCCTGTTTTCAACGTTTAACGTGTTTAGAAGTGAGTTAACTTAGAAGCGCTCCGTTTAACAATGGCAGGATATTCATATCGTGAGCAGGCCGATATGATTTTTGCATACGACACCGTGAATGGTAATGGACGCGAGGTTGCACAGCTGTATCAGTTTGCGTTTCCAAACCGAAGGTAGCCTAGTCATCCAACCTTTGCCGGTATTTATCGTCGCATTGCATTGAGACAGGATTTGTGGCATCACAAACTATGGATCGAGGAAGACAGAGATCTACTTGAATGTTTGACAACGAAGAACACATTCTACAGCCAGTTGAAGATGTTCCAGTTATCAGCATACATCAAGTAGCCTAGCGTGTTGTACATATCATATTACAGCACTGCGGGTACTTCAAGAGCAGCTCCTGTATCTATATCATTCGCAACGTATGCAGGGCCTTTCGCCGTTTGATCACTCACCACAAAATACTATTTGATGATAATTTATTGAACAAACTGCCGATCCGTTGTTTGCACTTCAATCTTGTTTACGGATTCAGGTAACATTTGCAAGGAATGTAATAACAAATTTACACACTAAACATTTGTGGGCGGATTGGAATACAATACAAACTAAACACTATCATCCGTTTCCGATTAATGCGTGGGCTGGAATTTTAGGTGTTTGGTAGGTCCATATGTTCCCTCAGTTCATTTTACAAGAGCTGTCTACTTGGACGTTATTTCGAACACACTTAGAGACCTGCTAGAGGATGTAAATCTATTAATATAAAAACGCATGTGGTTCATGCATTATGAGACTCTAAAACCTGGCTAACATCTACCATGCAAAATGGATGGGTAGGTACCATAGTCTGCACATTCCCACCACCTCAATTATTTTGGATTTTTATTTGCGAGGCCACGTAAAACAACTGGTTTATGTAGCAAGCATTATAAAAAAAGCAAAGACGCTTCATGAACTTGTCATGGGGCCTATGAAACCATTCGACATCTGGTGAGAATATTCTGAAGGATCCGCCAGTCAGTGATCTATCAGGTGCATGCAAGCAAAGGGCATTTGAACATTTTTAGCATTTGTTATGCGTTGTTGCATTGAGGTATAACGATGTTCTTTTGGACATATTTTTATGTGGACATTTTACCTTGTTTGGTGTCAGGAATCAGCCATCAAAATTTGTAAAAACATTTTTTGATTTTATTTTGGATTGTACATTTAGCAGCGTAGAACCTAAACTTTAAACTTGATAACTCAAAAACCATAAATTTGCAGATATATTTTTATGTGGATTTTTGTTCTAATTTTTGTGTAAGGAACCCTCACCCCAAAGTTTGTAAAAGTATTTTGATATATATATATATATATATATATATATATATGTGTGTGTGTGTCTGTTGTGTTACTGATTAGTTTGTATGGTTTAAAGAAAAGTAATAAAATAATAAAACAATGTGAAACTACAACAATAATTCAATTTTAACAACAAACTTAATTTCTCGAATGATTTCTTGCGAAGGTGGAAATAAATAAATTTTGCAGGTGTTTCATTTTTTCGTCGTGTATGTATGTTTGACTGTGTGTATATTTTTTGTGTGTGGTTTATAATGCGCATGTTGATCGATCTGAGTGATAACACACACACACACGTGTGTGTATAAAAGCGCGCATGCGCTCAAAAATACTGGGCAATACTAATTGGATACAACATAGCCAGAAAAAAGAATGAAAAAATAAAAGCAAGAATTTGTGAAAATGTCAAGGTCAAAACAACACAAATAAAGATAGTCGTCTAAATACTTCATTCAATAAGGAATAGTATGACGTTCTTGATCTAATAACTATTTTCCTTCTCTCGGCCAGGTATCAATGTCAAAGTAAAAGTTATTGCATTGCTGCAGAAATGTCGTAGATTTTCTATTTTGGTGAAGAGCTCAGATGATCGTGGGACATCGATGCAAATGCAATAACCCCAAATCTTGATAGATAAGTGTTGCTAATAAAGTCACACTTGCTAACGCATTATTTGTTAGTTGGAGAACGAAAAAAAGGAGGGAATATGGCGCCTGGAATTTGAGAAGCTAATTTGTAAGTTAACAAGGCAAACCGTACATATGCATTTCTGTGGTGTGAGACTGTCTTCGCTGCAGATAATTCTTTCTTCTGTAACTTGGCTTTAGATAATAATTCACTTTCACCTGTGTTATAGCCAGCAATTGCAATTCATAAAATTATCGATACGTTAAAAATAAAAAATCATTGTAAAATGGTTCTAGAGAGAAAATTGCCGGAAAATTTGTCTTATAAATTAAATTGAAATAGAATTTGAATAAAATAATTCTTTGTTTTTATTGGTCTCAAAAACAAAGAAAAAAAGTCACTTCATTAAACAATATTAAAAAAATAGACGTAACTTTGCATACATATGTGCGTATGTGTGCAAAAATACGTTGAAGATAATTACACACACACACACATATATATATATATATATATATATATATATATATTTTAATTTTTATTTAAGTGCAACGTCAGACGCCGTGAGAGCGAATTTGTGGTGTGGCCGATGTAGATATTATTGAGGTTGTTAGAGATACATTCTCTAAATGGACATATGAATTTATATACTACATTGGTCTTTTGCAAATCACTAACGGTGGGGGAAGAGTCGTTGCGGACAAATGAATTAGATGTAGTGGATTTAGTGTAATATATAATGAACTTAATTCTTTTGTTAGAGTCTGTCGGAGAAATATTAGTATTTATGAGTTTTTTTAGGATGTTTTCATCTAGTTGGTATATATATATATATATGGCGAGGTGAATAAATTGTCTGAATTACGTAAAAATGGAATTAACATCAACATTTCATTTTAACAGATATATTTATCAAAATTATACAAAAATTTCTTGAAATACTAAAAAGGAAAATTATTCAATGTAATCACAATCAGATTCAACAACGGCACCTAAGCGACTTGGGAAGCTCCTGCAACTCCTGTGCTGTTTTCTTGTTTAAATTGGTGAATACTGCTATAATCATTAGCTTCGGTTCATCTTTAGTGTTACAAGAAGCCCCACACATAATAATCAAGGTGGTTACAGTCTGGGGAGTTAGGTGGCCAGATGTAAGGAATCATGTTGTCGAAATAATTTTCTGATAGCCATAACTAGGTTATCCTGCTTCTCTTGCATGGTGCAGATTTCTGCTGCCAGACAGTTTTTTCCAGTAGCCACACTCTTGACCCAAGTTAGCACTACTTCCTCAAGGTACTTGATATAGGCCTCCATGTTGAGTTTGAGGTCCTATGAGAATATGAATGGAGTAATAATGTCGCCATCACTAGCGATGACTAAATATTTTCGTAATCAGCTTTAGACTAATTGAACTCTTTCATAATCTTATGCACTATCCTTGGATTGATACCCAATCACTCTGAAATCTTATTATTGAAACTTTTGGTGCGAATATCAAGCAATACAGCATGCCATTTCAAAATTTCTGGCGACGTGAATTGCGTCATGAGACTTTTTTCCCCAGACGATGCCCAACTGGCATTACTATATTATGCAGTCAAAAAATAAAAGAATGAATGCGCATGCGTGAAATTTTAAAAAAAATATATAAAATAGCGACAATTTGCCCATTGTATTTTGTAAATACAAGCCGATTCTTATGCAGAAAAAATATCGACTGTGTGTATACAATGTGAATCTTATATATATATATATATATATATATATCGTTCATTCAGCAATGAATTTGAACACTCTCAGCTATTGGGCGTGTATAATGATAATATACACGCTAAAGTCTGCTTCCTTCTACCGTGTGCCCGTTGCTCATAGGTAGCATCGCCGACTGACGCTAATTCGGTCGGGTTTCAATCCTGGGTAAAAAGCAATCGGCTGTCTAACCGTACTGATGAACTGTGATACAGCAAAACAGATCTGTCTCCGGATGACTATATATATATATATATATATATATACAAGAACAGATATGTATATATTATTTGTAGAGTATGCTAGTGCATGTATATATATATATATATATATATATGCTTGTATATTTGAATTAGAAAATGATTCAGCTTTCAGGTATGTGTGACATTTACAATTTCCTTTTTTATCGATCACGTTAAAAATATCCCATTACTTTAAGCGATCGAAACTCACTTCTACATCTATATCATCGATAACCAATCATGTCCTAGATTACAGAAGTTTGAACGTAGAACAAAATAACTTACACATTGCCAAATTTGAAGTGCCACTGTTTCGGAATTAAAAAAATCTTTTGGCGATATTATCATTGAATAATTTTTTTTTTATTCTGACGATTTTTATCCCCTTGTTCTATTACATTTCTTTTCTTCATTGCTTTTAAAATTGGTAATATATAATTCACTTCGATTTGAGTAAAAGTCTCTTTGAAAAATTGAAAGCTGATCGAAATACCCATTGATTCACGCATGCACACTTGCATGTTACCATAGCGGTAAAACAAAAGCTGTTCTTTCGAGATTAATCAAATTTATTGATTTACAAGAAAAATCATTTGATATCAGAAGATAGGTAAACAATACGTTATAC
Source organism: Ascarosepion bandense (assembly GCA_037127315.1). NCBI lineage: Eukaryota > Metazoa > Mollusca > Cephalopoda > Sepiida > Sepiidae > Ascarosepion > Ascarosepion bandense. The sequence continues at coordinate 1,668,573 of JBBBDQ010000841.1, read as the reverse complement.
ATAAATACATAGATATACGTGTATTTGTGTAAGAATTTGAGTTATCAAGTGTGTGTGTGTGTGTTGTGAATTAGTTAAATCTCATATTGTTAAAACGTATTATCACATACGATAAGAAGCATTGAATAAATAAATACAACATAACTAATTTCGGTTTTGTTTATTAATTGTATTCTTTAAAAAAATCAAAAGCAATTACATCTTATTTAATTATAGTCACCATTATTTGCAATAACACGTTGCCATATATCAGGCAGCGCTTTGATACCTTTTGAATAAAATACCCCAGGCTTTGATGTAAAAATACTTTTGATTAAGTTTTGGATTTGATTTACATTAGAGAAAGTTTTTTCTATCAAGCATTTTGCTGAACATACTACACGCACATTTTTATTCTGCTTTTTTTATGTGACATCTTTCTTCAGGACGTAAGCAATCATGGTTCTCTACTACTTTCTGTCCCTAGTTTCTCTTAATGTTTTCCAAACACTGCTCTGTCATCCATTTGTTTAAGTCAATCGAGTAGGCCATGCGTTGTTTCCCCTGTCTCTCTTTTCCTCTATTCATCCTGTGAGTATCAGATTCTCCAAGCTCTCCTTCTTCATTGCATGTTCCCGAAATTTTAGCTGTTTCTTCCTGATGTTAAGTATAAGTTTCTTTTTTGTTTCTAATCTGTCCACAACCTCATAGTTACAAATATGTTTGATCTATGGTATTCTCAATATCCTTCTGTAGAACAACATTTCGGTTGCTTCGAGTCTTTTTTCATCTTTGATAAGATTGTCTTGCCATATATGAGGACAGACATTACAAAATAATGTAGTACTCATTTCTTTGTTTCTAAATCAATTTTCCTGTCTCTCAATTCTCTACTCAGCTTATGAAATGCGTCCTTGGCCATCATGTCTTCGGATTTCAGTGTCGCACTTTCTGTCCACTTCCCAGGTATTTAAATTCCTGTAACTGATTGATTTTAGTGTCCCCGACAGTTATTAAAAATGAGGTTTATTTTTTCCTATATGGAATGAATGATTTTCAGATATGATGGTTGTATAAAAACCACCCAAAGAAAAAAAAATAGTGAATAAGTATTATTATCGTAGTATATTCGATTTGTGGTTCGCAGACTAATCAACTACGGATTCGAATTAGGCGCCTCACTTCCTTGTTCTTATTTCTGTATTCGCTCAGCTTTCAATATAACTATGGAAAATGCGTATTTAAATAGACAAAACGAGTAACCTTTTTCGTTGTTTTAACTCATACGTTATTTTCTAGTAAAAGAATTCTTTTAACTTCATAAAATGAAATTCATTAAGAAGCATCTAGTTTTCGTATTTATGAGTTATATTACATGATTATATTATATGATTATATTGCATGATTTGGCAGAAATATTTAAACTAAACTTGCAAACTAAGGGCTTACGGCCACATGACGTTGAAACACCGGTTCCTGTACAATCACCGAATTTAATGAAAACCTGATCAGTTTCTACATGGGTGACCGCTTGGTGCTGTAAGCTTGGATATGCTGATGGTGTATTGGATAATGGCTCGTTGGGCTGAGTTAAAAAAAAAGTTTCTTCCAATCTAAAAATATTTATTGGCTTTAAATAACCCGCAACTGGTTGAGATGCCTTAAAAAACGAATCGATTAATCAATCGCAAAAGAAACGCGTAGCTTAAAAAAAGCGTCTCTTAATTTTTTTTTTCAATTATTGATGTATTATAAAAAACCTTCACAGAAAATTGGTCGATTTCGTATAATTCGTTTAATTTTTCTTTTAGAAAACGAGCCCTAAATTAATTCCAATCAAGATGCTTTCTAATACCGCATTGCGTTGTCCTCAAAAATCTCGGAAAAAAAAAAGGGACATCAATTCTTACTGAATTTATTCGATTTGATTTAAAATTCCTCAGCAATGGGAATCAGATTTATACATTTAATCCAGGCTAAATCAAATTCATTCATTAATTTATTGAATTAATCTAAATTTTAAGCAGTGATTAATATTTTCTTCGATTATCGTTTTTGAATTAATTAAAATTTAAAGATGGTTCAATCTCGTGCAAAGAGTTTCAAGTCGCGATTGTAGCATTCTTGAAAACTGTAAATTTCTGAAAATTTTAACCAGTATGATGGTTTTCTCATTATAGGACACCCAGTGAGAATCGAACTCCTATTCAGTCCTAATTGTAATAGCGAGATAAGCTTGCTAACCTTTACGCCACGTCGAGGTGCCACGAAGTGATTTACTAAGCATAGCTGATTTGTGGCACAGAGCTGAAAGTATGGATCACCCAGTGAGAATTGAATTCCCTTCTCAGTAGTAGTCAATCTAGCGAGACAGACTTGCTTTGCTAACCATTACACAGCGTAGATGTGACCACATTTCAATCGGTTTGATTTCTAACTAAGATACAGTTTCTTCCTCACTACACACGAGAACTGCCACTCTATGAACAGACTCTGGAGAGAATGCTTCCCGACCATTATAATCTTAAACTATTTAAGTCTAGAATCAGCCGATATCTATCCTATATAATGTGTACCACATATTTCCCCCTTTCACCCTTACAACAATCTCATTCAGTACCTTGGACGGCTCTTGGGCCTTGTAATGAGCGAACAACAATAAAAAAGTTATAGAAATATAAGAAATTATGACTGCTGTTTTGTATGACAATTTGGCATGTGGCGAATAAACAACTGATGAATCCAAGAAAAAATATGAACACTGGTTCAAGTCAATAACAATGCCGATATCATCTCTGCGATTAGCAAGTGATGATTATCAAAATGAAAAGAATAACTGTAATTAACTTAGCCGCTCTCAAGAGAGAAAATACAAAAACTAAAGTCAATCGCCCTCAAAATTAAATACACGCTCAAAATGAAACAAGGCTGGTATTTCAGTATTTAAAATGATCTAGGGAAGGTGATTCAGTATTTGGTATTTGAAACGCAAAAATTATATTTCATTAATAAAACAGGAAAAATAACCCAGAAACTTTATTCCGTACTTGACTGAATGCAAAATCTAATCAGTTCGTATTAGTCATGAGGTCAATATTTCCGGAACGTTTCATCAGAATCAATCCATTGGGTTTTGAGATATCTTCTAACTTGAATAATCATCTGTTGCTAATCACTGAGGTGATGTCAGTATTGACTTGGCGGAGGTTTGTGGTCTTTGACTGTTCATTGTAGTCTTTATAAACTACTAGAATAATAAATGTTACCATATTCCATAACTGCCCCTTTAAAAATCAGCATTCTTTGGCTGATGGAAATGCGATCAGGCGCCGAAAATGACCAGAGGAATTTTTTTAAATTTTTAATTTTTTTTGCAGGGAAGGAAACTGGAAACAATGCGAGCGAGCAAAATAAATCAGGTGGAGATGAACAGAGAAAAAACAGACAGTAAAATTGAGGTGAAATGTTTGCTAATTTACAGAGACTCAATAAAGTTGTTTTCCAACAATTCAGTCAGTTAAGTGCCATACCTGATACACGCTTGGGCGATCATGTCGCGAAAGAGACATGACTGACTGGGCAGAAGATTATCCCGCAGTAGGTTGCCATTGCTTTCTGCGATAGACTGGTTGCCGACCAAGGCTACAGAACCCAATCTGTCTTATTATTTAACCCATAACTGGAGGTAAGAGACGGATTAATACCTTTCCCGAGGGTATTTGCACGTAAGTGAATGCAAAAAATTCGACTGGAATTCGAACTCGGCTTCCCGATTTCTCGTTCCGAGCCGATATCTACTGCACCACGACGCACATCTCTTAAAAATATGGAACGCTTCACGAATTTGCGTGTCATCCTTTCGCAGGGGCCATGCTAATCTTCTCTGTCTCGTTCCAATTTTAGTATATGTACTGCCGAAGCATCCTTAAAAACAATTTTAATTTCTACTTACTCTTGATGAGAAAGTATATTTTTCTACAAAGACTACTGGTATACGCTTAGTATACTTAATTTTATTGTTGATTGCTGTACATATCGTCAAGCATGAAAGAGAGACACGAAGCAATAGAAATATGGTTCGACAAAAGGACGCTGAGAATACCATGGCCGAAAATGTGAGCAAAGACGGGGTCTTGGAGGGAATGGAAACAACAAGAAAATATATGCTTAACATCAGAAATAGACAACTGAAGTTTCTGAAAATGTAATGAAAAAGAAGGGCTTGGAGAACCTGATACTCACAGGGTGGATAGAAGAAAAGAGAGGCAGGGGAAAACAGCGAATGACATACTTGATGGGCTTAAGCAAATGGATGGCAGAGAAGGGTTTGAGATTAAATAACAAGACAAAATATATTAAGAGCTACAAGGGACATGATCGCCTACGTGCTGAAGGAATCCGGCACATTTGTTCATTCCACTCGGCCGGATGGGTTGTAATGTTTTTCATCAGGTATTCCCAGTACACACGCGACAGAAAACGGCCTATGTGCCTGGCACCCACCACCATCCTCACTTCGATAATTTACGACATGAGCGGAGTAGACTAACTAGATGTCAGAGTTGAACTCTTGTAAGTGTGGACATTATCATGATGACAAGACTCGGTGGCTCTACACCTCATTATCTTTAGTTTCGCTGTCTCATTATTTTTGGCATGTCAGTTTACAGTTCACAAGCAATAAGAAGCTGAATAGACATCGAGCATATTTTTAGATTTCTCTAACATTATTCAGAATTTACGCTGAGAATTTTGCATCGACCTCATAAAAGCTAAGAAACTAAAGTTTCGCTTTGGGTCGATAATTGGACTACAAAACAAACAAAAAAATCTCGTCTTTATCGCCGGAAGAACTTAAATAGCAAGCCTTGGAATTGATAAGGAAAAGCTATTTATCATATCAGGCCTGTAATTAAACGCCTTCGGAAAAACATTTCTTGCGCTCCGTAAAGGCGTGAGAAATATGATTTCTAGGAGAATGTTTTAAATAATAATGTGCAGTGAGACATGCAATAAAGAAAATCAACATTGTACATTTATAGTTGTACATACAAGAGGGTGCTAAAAAGTTCTCAGCGCGGCCAAGTAACCGTTAAATATCATATGTTTGGTCAGATATTGGGAAATATAATAGGCCAAAAGCATTTTACTATTTGCTTGTATCTTTCTTTAAGTGAAAGCGTAAAGACACGCATACAAACAGACCCATCGCGCACGCACATAAAACATACACACTCACAATATATATATATATATATATGGGAAACTACTAAAAAGTTGTAAGTTTAAAAATGTATTTTTTGACAGTATTGTCAAAAAATACATTTTTAAACTTACAACTTTTTAGTAGTTTTTCCTATATATATATATATATATATATATATATATATATATATAGATAGATAGATAGATAGATGTGTGTGTTTGTCTGCGTGTGTGTTGCATGTATGCATTTATCTATGTATATATTTTGCTAATATCCATCAAAACGCCTATAGTTGGCATTTTTTTTATAATACCACTTTCTCCTCCACCAAATAGTTTTCCCTCCATTCCTTAACTGAACTTAGTTTAATTTATTCCCATTTGGCAGTATCCTAAGAGTTTGTTTCGCCATTCTTTCAGGAAAGGAACATACTAGCCTTGTAAATCAGAATTAGTTTTCCTGGCTTCTGTATGTACTGAAGTCTGACACTGGCTGGAGACACAATTATTTCAACCATGAAGAAAACTCTACCTCCGATTTCTACCAGTAATCTGATGTTATTTTGTATTTCTCTGTCTCAATTCCTTCATTTATGCACACTAACGGCTAGTCAGTTTCTCGTTTTCATCCTCCCCTTTATTACTTTCTCACTCTATATATTTCTCGCTTTAAAAGCTAATCAATTTCTCTTTATATATATATCTTTTCCCTTTATCTCACTCTAATGCTTTTTCACTATCTTTATACATAGTTGGATGTGCGTTGTGGTACAGTGGATATCGGCTCGGAACGAGAAAACAGGGAGCCGAGTTCGAATTCCAGTTGAATCCATTGTATTCATTTACGCGCAAATACCCTTAGGAAAGGTATTAATCCGTCTCTTCCTTCCAGTTATGGGTTAAATAGCAGGACAGAAAGGGTTCTATAGCCTTGGCCGGCAACCAGTCTACCGCAGAAAGCAATGGCAACCTACTGCGGCATAATCTTCTGCCCAGTCAGTCATGTCTCTTTCGAGACATGATCGCCCAAGCGTGTATCACGTATGGCACTTAACTGGCTGACTATACATAGTCAGTATTTCTCTCCCTTATTCTCACTTTAAAAGCTAATAAATTTATCTTTATGCATAACCTTTTCCCTATATCTCCCTCCAACGCTTTCTCACCATCTCTAGTTAGTATTGCACTCTCAGTCTGTCTCTCTCTTACTATATACTTTTCTAACCATATATATTTTCTCTTTATTCATCTCACTTTTTGTCTCTTCCGCACACTCTCTATCTTTCTCAAATTCTTTATTTCTTTCACCATCTTTATCTGTTACTCTCTTTCTCACTCCTTCTAGGACTGAAACAGTTTTATTCTATCTCCTTTTATTTTTTCAATGCAGTTTCTTTTATAATATCATTTGAGAAATTTGATTAAATTTTCTGGTAGGCACCACCTCTTCTTGAACTTTTCACCTTGACATCTTTGTCATTCATATGCTATGCTCTTTCTTTCATTCATTCTTTCTTTTCGCCTCCTCCTTACTGTGTTTCTTTTTTTCACTTTCTCCAATCTTCACTTTATTTATCTTCGTGTATTTTTTTTTCTTTCTTTCTCTTTTTGTCTCTATTTTTCGACAAAATCTGATTAGATTTTTTTCCAACTATCCTTGTTTCATTGAGATGGGCCAGAAAAAAAAAAAAAAAAAAAAAACGGAAAAAAAATCAAGTCTCCTGATTGTCACATCTCCATTTTTCGAGATTGCATTTTGTCCACTTACTGCTATCTCATTTCGAATTTAGACGAATTAGATTTTCCCCCTGAAATGGAGAGTCTTCAATATTATGTCGATCGCGCGAGAATCTTGCGTAAATTTATTCAATCCATATTACAGATAGGGAAAGAAGATTTGGAAACACCTATATTTACAAAACATATTATAGTCATATTTCAACACTTGCATAAGAAAAAATAAGGAAGGACCAGAAATATTAATGTCTGAATTGACATCAGCACCGGCCAAGATGAATAAAAACATAGAAGCAGGACCAGATGGAATTGTAATAGAGATGTTATCAACCTTGGACGATATCGGTATTGACAAAATTACTGAAATAATAAATGAAATATGCAAGAGAGGTGACATACAAAAAGATTTAAGTTTATAAGTTATCATAACGCAGCCCAAGACGCCAGGTACAAATGAATACAGGAGCCATCGAATAATCGTAATTGTAATTAATAAACCGTGTAGTAGAATTAGACTGGAGATAAGACAAAAACAAACAAAAACAAAAAAGAAAAAACAAAAAAAACAAATTGTGCAATTTCGCTAAAGACACAAAAACAAAAAACGCAATATTCATCCTCAGAATTAGAACGGAAAGATCAATACAAATGCAGAATTATGCATACCTGTGTTTTTGACTATGTTATACAGTAACAGATGTTCATTGTGGTATAGTGGATATCGGCTCGGAACGAGAAACCGGGTAGCCGAGTTCGAATTCCAGTTGAATCCATTGTATTCACTTACGCGCAAATACCCTCGGGAAAGGTACTAATCCGTCTCTTCCTTCCAGTTATGGGTTAAATAGCAGGACAGACTGGGTTCTATAGCCTTGGTCGGCAACCAGTCTACCGCAGAAAGCAATGGCAACCTACTGCGGGATAATCTTCTGCCCAGTCAGTCATGTCTCTTTCGCGACATGATCGCCCAAGCGTGTATCACGTATGGCACTTAACTGACTGACTATACAGTAACAACAGTTAAATTAACAAAAGATTACTCGCACACTAGAAAAAAATCAATAAACTTAATAGACTTAAAATGTCTTTTCTTTTTAATAAAACATATTTAGAAAAAAATTACTGACAAAACATACTGATTATATATATATATATATATATATATATATATATAAATGGATATACATGCAGAAATACACGTGCATATGAATATTTTTCTAGTGTTAATATAACAAAGCTATTAAGTATATATTAATAAACATACTTATTATACTATGTCTATAGCATGACTCGACGTTTTATGCACTATCTAATAATAATATTATGTTTATTAATATATACTTAATGGCTCTGTTACTGTTCTTTATATAGCAGAGAAATACTAATATACACGTGTGTATCTGCGTGTATATCCATGTGTATATTTATTAATCTCCATACCTATATATATATATATACTAGCAGTATAGCCCGGTGTTGCTCGGGTGTAATGAAAGCTTTAAAGCTAATCCATGGTCTTGGAGCTCATACTCTTTGGACGTTGGCACTAAAGACTAAACAGCAATAGTTGTTTCCAGTTAAAACGAAACTGAAAAACAAATGAATGGATGTAAGTCAAATTTTGATTTCCTGGTATCGATATCAGATAAGTTTTTTTCCTCGTAAACTGAATTTTGAAAGCTAAATAAGTCCTCTGAATAAATGGTATCATGGCTGAGACTAAGAACTACAATTATACCTACTTAGAGCCAAACCCGAAACAAAAACTAAAATAAAAGGGCTGAAAAAATACAGACATACAGGCAGATAAACAGACACACTCACAAACATCTTTTCTGTTATATATATTATCGATTTTCTGCACTATTGTAAGAACTGTAACCTTGAAACTTCTGAATATCATTTCTTATGTCTTTGTCTATGAGTATATCAAATTTGATTAAAATCGGACCACTCCTTCTATAACACGATTTTTCCGATTAACTATTTTCGATATTTATCGGGGGTACTTCGACACAAAACCTAGCTAAGAACACTCGCAGACGCTTATAATACAACTGTGTAAAGTTTCAAGAAAATCGGTTCAGCCGTTTCGGAGTCTATAGTTAACGGACACACACACACATACAGACAAAGTTCCATTTATAAATAAGTTTATATATCTATCTATATATATTTATATGTGTGTGTGTGTGTGTGTGTGTGTGTGTGTGTTTGTGCGTTGGAAAAACAAAGCATCAGAGAGAAAGAGTGGCGCCTGCCCTGATTGACATCTATAAAAAGGTTCGAGCGAGGACGACTTGGACATCAGGATCAACTGTGTGCCAATATTGAAACAAATTGGCAGCATGTTATTTCTTTTCAGTGATAGACTTTTACTTGCCACTGTGGCTTTGTTGCACGCGATAAAGTAAACGTTGCTCTCCACTCGCGGAAACATGTGGCAACTGATGTTCAACGACTCGAACGAATTGTGTCTACCAAAGATAACATCAGTATAAAAGTTTGCAAAATATCTGCAGGACAGTGCAAATCCCCCACCATATATATATATATATATATATATATATATATATATATATATATATTTATTTATTTGTAGCTCAGCTTTAGTCACTGTCCCATCGCCGTAATAATTATCACTGGTGTTTTCTATAAATACTTTCAATCTTCGTTATGGTACCTAGACACTTTTAAAAAATTTAAGCGTAGTACTCGACTGGCGTCAAGATCTCACCAATTTACAGTTGAGATGGCTAGACGTAATCGTAAATTCTATGCTAACAGTTTCTTTACTCGCACTTCTCGCTTGTGGAACTCCCTGATGGCTTTATGAGTCCTGCAAAAAATTTAAATGCAATATCAATCGCTATCTACTGTTCTGATTATACTTTTGTCTTTTCTCTTATTATTAATGATTCTGTTCTTAATACTTCGTCGGCCAGTAACCCCTTGTGTCTTAGTGACTTTTCTTCTTTATAAGGGGTGAAACCATTACATATATATATATATATATATATATATATATATATGTGTGTGTGTGTGTGTGTGTGTGTGTTAATGCATAAAACAAAGCTCAATAGAAAAATGAACGCAAATAATACAATCGTTGTCCTATAATAGGTGTTACATTTAGTTTATCAAATACACATAAAATGGATCAGCATTTATTGGACAGAGTTAGTATTAAATTGTTCAGCAGAGTGAGAATCATGGTGAAAGATTAAATGTTTAAGAAAAAAGAAATTGGAGAATTGGAGAGATGAGAGGAAAGTTGACTTTAAATAAGTGTGGAGAAATGTAAAAAAAATTCTTCAGGTCTTTATTTCGCATCCATTTAGTTTCTGTTTGCATCCAATTCTAGAAATAATCTGGAGGTTAATTGGGCCAATCTGCATCGAGCGCCACTGACTTCCTAACAGAAAAATTCAACCTGCGACGACCTCTAAAGGGCATAACTACTGACTCACCTTCCCAAACATACTTGTGCGCATGCTCACGCATTATCTGAGAAGTTATTGCTTACACACAGGCGTAAAAGATTTTACAATTACTTGACTATACAAAGGAACCCTTTATCAAAATTTTAGCAACCTTGAACCTTCATGCCTACAAAATAAACGGCATATTAAAATAATGGTTTTTCCCTAGACACTGCTATTATTTTAACTACCTTCACTCCTCGGTAATGTTTTTTGTTTTAAAAAGCAATCATTAGAATGTTAGTAAAACTTAAACTGATGATGAAAATTAATTTACACATTTTTTGTTCTTGAGAATTTACAACACAAATAATAAACACTATTTATATGATTCATTTTATTTTTCCAACATTCTAAAAACTATTACAATTCAAGCTAATGCAAGATTTATCATTTACCAATCTTTGAAGAAATAAATATGAAAACAAATTTTTACTCATAAATTTATAAATATTTACTAAATTATTAAAATATGTTGACCAATTATAAAGAAATTCTTATTTATCATTTTATAAAGTTCGAATCCGTTGGAAATTAGCCGATGTCTTGCTAACTATTCAATTAAACAAAGTAATAAATAAACTGTGTAAACTAACAATCTAATAGATACACACTGTTTATTATTTTTGTAGTCAATTCTCAAGTCGAAAGAAAATGTATAAATTCACTTTAATAAGCTTAGGTTCTATTCAGTCAGTTTGTTAAGTGCCATGCCTGATACACGCTTGGGCGATCATCTCTCAAAAGATATATGACTGAATGGGTAAAAGATTTTACCGCAGAAGGTTGTCATTACTCTCTGCGGTAGACTGGTTGCCAACCAAGGCCACAGAATCCCACTTGTTCTGCTATTCAACCCATAGTTAAAGAGAGAAGAGATGGATTAATGTCTATCCCTAGGTTATTTGTGTGTAAACAAATGAAACGAATTAAACTGGAATTCGAACTCTGCTCTCTAGTTTTTCACTCCAAGCCAATATCCATTGCACCACAATGTACATCCTACAATACTGAACAGAGCTGAATACAAATAAGAACTCGATGATATCCATATACAGGAGCGCACGACAAGAGTAAAAACGAGAAAAGTCTACTTTCATAGATTTAACCCATAGTTGGAGGGAGAAGAAATGTATTAACACCTTTCCCAAGCATATTTGCGCGTACGTAAATGCAACGAATTCGACTGGTATTTGAACACTGCTCTCTAATTTCGTAGTGTTACAGGAGAAAGTTTTCACAGGGCCACCAGGAATAGGGAGAAGTGGAAGGCCATGATCGCTTACGTCCTGAAAGGACAAGGCACAAAGAAGAAGAAGAAGAAGAAGCAATGGTTACGGTTAGAAAAATAATTAGTTTCAATAAATCGCCGAATACTTATGTCTATAAATCTACTCTTATTGAGGTAGAACACAAACCGGGTAGGCCACATCCTATACTAATAAACATTACTGATGAGTGAAGTTGGTTAACATAATGGCGGTGTTAATGGGAAAAAGACACTTCATATTTTTGCAAGCACAAAAGCCTAAGTTTGCCAAAGTTCTAACCAAGATTTTAATTTTTCAATTCACTTGATTATGGTGATGAGTCTAAAGCAGTTAAGTATGCAGGCTTGCAAATTAATACAATTACGTGTACTTGAAGAAACAAATTAAAACACAAGATTTTACATATATTCACCAGGAAATGAAACGAAGTAAATTTAAATTTTTACAAGTGTCGGAATAAACTTTTCCAAATATAAATTGGTCACCGATCAATCAGTAATCCGGTAATCATTTTTGCGATAAGAATATTAAATTCCTCAGCTTGCCACAGGAACCAGTTTGGTGACGATAGCAGCAAATGCCACACGCTGTAGCAGATAAGGTAGAAATGAAAAATAAAAATTGACAGGCGCCTGTGATTAATACATCATTGGCACATCTTCAGTTTATGACATGAAACTGTGAGAAAAATTGGCAGTCACAACGCTGCTTGTCTAAGTCTTAATTTTGCTTATATTTCATTAGAATTTCATTTGGTTTTCGGTTCATTTTTATTAGTCAACCAGTTTTAATTAAAAAAAAACATGGCTTTCCAACCATAAAACCCGTGTTCGAATCCTACTATAGCCGATTTCTCAGAAAGAGGACTTTTTTATGTTATTGGTGTGCAATATCTATGAAAAGTGACTGAAAACCAAACAACACGAGCCTTGTGAGTGTAATCGACTTAGTGGAACTATTTGGGAGTCGGCAGTGGTTGTGAACATGTGTTAGCACGAAGTCACAAATCATCGTGACCGAGGGTTTGAGAGCATTAGCCTCGTTCAGACTGAAACTCCAGATAATGCGCTTTCTCTAAAATGTAATGTTTACCATAGTTACAGTAAAATTGGTTAAATGTGGGCTATGTGGGTGTTCAGTAAACAAAAATGTGCCTAAGCAGACGTCTGTAAAAGGAATTGACGACTCATTAATGATTTACAAGGGCATGAAATCTTTAACGGTTCGGGTAACTGGATACTAATATAATTTAGTAAAAAACCTTATGTGCCACTCTATTCAAATAATGTCTGATTAGTGATAGCTAACCTGCAATCAAAGTTAAAAGGAGCCAACACGCTAGTAATTTGAATATTTACTCATAACTAAACTCATAATCCGGATTCTGATGAATAGAGCACTCAGCTAGGACAAGACGTGTGCTTGTTCGTCAAAGACGTCGGAACAAGAAACGCGATATTCATGCTCAAAACGTCATAAAAAAGAGCAATATAAATGCAGGCGCATGCCACAAAGACTTGTTAGAAATGTTCGGCAACCTCGACATTAGAGTTATCATGAACCTATATAGCAAACTGCCTGCATACGGACAGGAAATTCATTCGGCAGGTATACAAATAATAGAAAAGGGGTGTAAGACAAGGATGTGTCTTCTCACCGAATCTATTCAATATGTACAGCGAAACAATTCTGACAGAGCTAGAAGTCCTGCCAGGATTAGTCATTGGCGGCTATAATCTGATAAGATACGCAGATGATACAGTGCTGATAGCAAGCACAGAATGGAAAATACAGGACCTCTTACAGCAAGCAGCAAGGGAACGTGAGAGGAAAGGGATAAAAATAAACTCCAAGGAAATTAAATGAATGACCAGTAAAAAGAGAACCACAAAATGCCAACTACAGGTCGGGGACACTAAAATGAAACAGGTGCAGAAATTTTACTATCTGGTAAGTGTTTTAACAAAGGATGAAAAGTGCAACACTGAGATCCGAAGGCGAATTGGCATGGCCAAAGACGCATTTCAAAAGCTAAGCAGTGTATTGAGAGACAGGAAGAATTCGTTGGAAACAAAGAAAAGAGTATTAAACTGCTATGTAATATCTGTTCTCTTATATGGCAATAAATGCTGAACAATCTTCATAAAGATGAAGGAGAGACTAGAAGCAACAGGAATGTGACACTACAGAAGGATGCTAAGGATACCATGAACGACGAAGTTTTGGAGAGGATACGAGCGAAAAGGAAACTTATACTTAGCATCAGGAAACGACAGCTGCGATTTCTGGGACACGTAACGAGGAAGGAAGGACAGAAGAATCTAATACTCACAGGATGGATAGAGAGAAAGAGAGATAGGGAAAAACAGAGCGGAAAATACTTGATGGGACTGAGCAATTAAATGGCGAAATGGGGTTTGGGAGAGAAGATACCAAAAAGAAAAATATTAAGAGCGACAAGGGATAGAGGTAAGTAGAAATCCATGATCGTCTACGTCCTGAAAGGACACGGCACCTAAAGAAGAATACTTGGATTATTAAGCAATATTTCTTTAATTTAGAAGGTTCTGTTTTTTTTTTATCATGGCCATCAAGTAACGGGAGGTGTGTTTTTTATGTCGAATCAAGGTGTCACATTTAAATACTTCGGAATACCCTCAATCAGAGAACATCTAAGCAGAATGTATTACCTAACCTCCGACCTGAAAGTATTTCTTTGTTGCACCTAAAATTTATCAAAATTACTCACCGTACAGAGTACATTTGACTGTGATTCATGTCAGCTATACCCTTATCAGACTGGGTGTCATGACGGGTAGATTGGGCTTCGTATATTTGCATTCTAGCGTCATTTTGTTGGTGTAATGATCAATAATAACAAGAACAACTAGAAATGTTTGTTTTTCTATTTCAATTTTCTGATGAATAATTATTCTTAAGTTAATAACTGAATAAATTGCTTGCAAGATTTACGACTATAAAATACACAAGGAAAATTCCTTAATGCCTCATTAAGCATTTGAATTTAACAACTTTTAAAAATATTGCAATAATAAATAAGAATGCAAACCGTTATTTAAAGAAGCACTAGAATATAAATGAATGCAATATGGAGTAACGAGACAATTTTACTGAAACAGATGTTAAACATATAAGAGTGTTATACACTCCTTTATGTTTCTTATCTTCTTTCTTTCTTTCTTTCTGTCGTTCTTTATTTCTGTCGTTCTTTCTTTCTTTAAACAATGCCTTTCATATATCGTTTCTTTTGTCTATATTCGCAGTCAATCAGGAATAACCTATTGTTTGTCGGAGGTAATGACTGAGTGTAAACTACGTTCTAGCTAACGAATAAGTTAAGCAACAAATAGAATATATCCATGTGTATACCTATATATATACTAGCAGTATAGCCCGGTGTTGCTCGGGTGTAATGAAAGCTTTAAAACTAATCCATGGTCCTGGAGCTCAGACTCTTTGGACGTTGGCACAAAAGACTAAAAAGCAATAGTTGTTTTCAGTTAAAGCAAAACCGTAGACTGAAAGAAAAATGAATGGATGTTAGTCAAATTTTGATTTCCTGGTATCGATATCGAATAAGTTTTTTTCATCGTAAACTAAATTTTGAAGGTTAAATAAGTCCTCTGAGTAAATGGTATCATGGCTGAGACTAAGAACTACAACTATACCTACTTAGAGCCAAACCCGAAACAAAAACTAAAATAAAAGGGCTGAAAGAAAATACAGACATACGGACAGATAAACAGGCACTACACAAACATCTTGTCATATATATATATATATATTATCGATTTTCTGCACTATTGTAAGAACTGCAACCTTGAAACTTCTGAATCTCGTTTCTTATGTCTTTGTCTGTGAGTGTATCAAATTTGATTAAAATCGGACCAGTCCTTCTATAACCCGATTTGTTCGATTATCGATTTTCGATATTTATCGGGGGTACCTCGACATAAAACCTAGCTAAGAACATTCGCAGACGCTTATAGTACAACTGTGTAAATTTTCAAGAAAATTGGTTCAGCCGTTTCGGAATCTATAGGTAACAGACACACACACACACACACACACACAAAGTTCCATATATAAATAAGTTTAGATAATAATAATTTTGAAGAAGTATTATAATGCGACTGAAGAGGAATTATTATTCAGTGAGAATTATGCAAACAACTTGTATTTGACCATACAGACGAATGATAAAAAAAAGTAAATTACAAATTTTACTAGAAAATACAAAAGTAAAATTAATTAGACTTTAAACGGATCACCCGATTTACCTTGAAGAGCAGATCTAGTAATTGTAAAAGAAATCTGTCAGTATGTAGCCGATTGTTAATATTTTTAGAGACCCGGGAACATATAAGGATATGAATTCGGTAAAAGTACTAAAATTTACTGAAACGTAAAAAGAAATAAATAACGCAAGCGTAAATATAATTTCAAAATGATCTAAATAATTAGAAACGTGGCCTTTCAGAAGCAACATTACTAAAATCAGAAAGAATACAGTGAGGAATTACTGAGTATTCTTGTTCTCGATTAATTTTCAACGACAGCCACCAATCACGACTGATGTGGAAACCAAACAATTACAGATACTAAGTGGTATTATAAAGTTCCAGGACTATATATGTTGTGATCGTATTATTCAAATACTCGTTTAGGTAAAACTCACAGTTACCCATTCCTTTTAAACAGTCTCCCAGTATTCAATATGTTAAATGTTTTAGCATAGTGACTTGAAGTAACCGAAATGTGGTTCTACAGAAGGATACTGAGGATACCATGGTCCGAAAATGTGATCATTGATAAGGTTTTTGAAACGAGAAGGAAAATAATACTTAACATCGGCAAAAGACAGCTGAAATTCTTGGGATATGTAATGAGGAAGGAGGGATTGGAGAACCTGATACTCAAGTTTCGGATAGGAGAGAAAGGGAGACAGGGGAAAGCAACGCGTAGCATAATTGATAGGCTTGAGCAAGTAGGTGGCAGAGTGGGGTTTAGTGGAGTAACATGAGACAGCGTGCTAGGAGCCACAAGAAATAGAGAGAAGTAGATAACCATGATTGTCTCAGTCCTGAAGGGACAGTATAGATAGAAGAAGTTAGAACGGTTCTTCGATTTTTACGATGATGACAAACTCGTGTAGCCTAGATGCATAAAATTTGGAATTTAGTCTAACAAATCTGCTACTAATTTTCATGAATTTCTTTCTCACACATTTAACAATCATTTTTTTTTCAATTTACAACAACTAACAAATTCATTCAATGTACCTACATCAACTTTTGCGTGTAGCTCAGTAAGTCTGCTACTGTTGACATAAAATAGTTGCAGAATCCTTTTTTGAGAACATTGTTTAGGTCGAACACAGGTTGTTCGAGTTCAAGTTCAATTACCAGGAAAATGACTGCAGATGAGGGAAATATGAACTCAACGATGTGCATTGTCGACAAACAGTGCAGAGGATTTTCAGGAGCAGTGGCATAGAATGTAGGTTTAGTCCGTTAACTTTCTAAAAGAACTTCATAAATACAACGTGTCTCGAAAAATAACCAACAAACAACTGTTTGTTGGTTATTTTTCGAGACATTATTGTTACTTGATCTCTACCAACGACTGCCACATACTTTTGATGTGAAGATGTAACAACCAAAAAACTAATAATAAAATCAATTATTGCAGACGCATTATTAATGTCTATGTTTTGCGACGATTTCTTTGGTGAGAAAACGAAACTTAAATGTCCACAATTCTCAATGAGTTTCAGTGGAATGAGGGCATTGTCGATCAATCGATATTTTTCATAGAATCATTAAGGACGAGAAACAATATAAAAAATATCGATTTTGTATCCTTGAACTTGCTGCGGCTGGACGGAAGAATCTCATGGGAATTGCTACAAATACACAGGAAATAGTTGTTTCACACTGATTACAGACTTGATTTTAAAAGATACATATCAATGATTTTTTTTATTTGAGTTTACTTAATTGTTCTGAATATGTTTCTTACTTGAGACGAAATGTTTCGTTTTTTTCAGTTTTTGTTTGTTATTTATTCTTGTTTTTTATCATTTTCAATTTCATTTCTTTTCTTTCTTTTCAGAGTTATTTTCATTGTTTGTTTGTTTGTTTCTTTCTTTATTTCTAGTGTTTTGCAATTCATTCTTCTTCGTGCTTTTTAATTTTTTCTTCGTATTCAGAGTTATTTTCATTGTTGATTTGTTGCTCTCCAGTGATTGATTAATTGCTACTTTCTTTCTTATGTTTATGTTTTTTCATTCATTCTTTCTAGTGTTTTTTTAATTCATATTTTCTAATGTTTTTTCATTCTTTCTTTCTTTTTATTGTTTTTCATTCTTTTTATTGTTTTTCATTCTTTTTATTGTTTTTCTTTCTTTTTATTGTTTTTCATTCTTTCTTTTTATTGTTTTCATTCTTTCTTTCTATTGTTTTCATTCTTTCTTTCTTTTTATTGTTTTTTCATTCTTTCTTTCTATTGTTTTTCATTCTTTCTTTCTTTTTATTGTTTTTCATTCTTTCTTTCTTTTTATTGTTTTTCATTCTTTCTTTCTTTTTATTGTTTTTCATTCTTTCTTTCTTTTTATTGTTTTCATTCTTTTTATTGTTTTTCATTCTTTCTTTCTTTTTATTGTTTTCATTCTTTCTTTCTTTTTATTGTTTTTCATTCTTTCTTTCTTTTTATTGTTTTTCATTCTTTCTTTCTTTTCTTTTTTATTGTCTTTCTTCTTTCTTTAATTCATCTTTCTTTCTTTCCCTTCTCTGTTCTTTTATTTTCATTAATCATCTTTTACTGTTTCTTTTTATTGGTTTCAGTAATTCAGTTTCTAGCAAATAAATGCAAAATTGAAGTGAAAGGAAGAAGAAAATCAACAAAAGAAAAGTAAGTTAAGTAAACGAATGAAAAACTCGTACTGAAAGAAGAAGAAAAAATAAATAGAATGAAAAAAGGTGCAAAATAAATAAATATGAAAGAATGATCGTGTATATTTTATTGGAAATGAGTAGGAAAATAGGTACCTGACTAAATTTCGTATGACACCATGAGACAGAATGAAATAAAATTACGACACAGAGACAACAACTGGATGGAACTGGCATTCCCATTTTTAGATGGAGAAGCAACAAAGTCTGGTAATAAAATTTTACAGGCCTACACCCGAGCTCGTGGTAATAATGTTTCCGCCCTAAACAATATCTGATCCAAGATTAATCATTTGATAACGGTATTGTTGGAAAAGATATGATTATCGAGCCAGCAGTGTGCCGACAGTCAGCTAGCTAAATAGATAGGAGATAAATGGATGGAAAATTGTATATACACGTGAGTCAACAGTATCACGTGACCCTAACTTCATGTTAATATGACACAAACATAAGGGTCTCTTTTAAGTCCTGTATAAGAATATGGGCGTTTGAGACTGTTTTGGTGTATGTCTGTGTGAGTGTTTGATTGTAAGACTGCGTGCATGTGAGAATATCTGGTTGCCTAAATTTTAGCAGCTATAAAATTGCACCTTTTAACAAATCTCGGTGGTAATAAAAGCACCGGCTCGGGAAAAAAAAAAAACTGTTTTAGAGGCATTTGCATACATACAGACAAACCAACACTTACCTGTGCATAACACGCGCACACATTTGCCTACGTGCATTTACAAATACAGATAGATATAAAATTCCATAAAGGCAAAAATAGTGCTGCAGGGCTGTTTGTGTATTCTTTTCTCTCTATATATGTATCCACGTGTTTGCTCTTCTGCATATGCACTCTTAATTTTTTTTATACCAGTTTGATTGCATGTATACATTTGGTAATATCCAGTGACGTGACTTACTTTTGTCATATTTATTCTTGAAAATGGAAGAGTTTCTTTTTCTTAGACTATATATATATATATATATATATATGAAATGATTTGTTTGAACATTACTTTTTATCGATACTCGTATTTAAGTAAATATTATGTTTATAATCAAACAGTATTATATATTTATTTCTACCGGCTTGATTATTTGCGATAAGTTTTTGGAACAAAAATGTGTGTCATTCGGCAGGATTCGAAGCCACTAATTCGAAGCCACTAATTGATCTGGCGCGTCTTAGGCCTCTCGACCCTGAATGACGATCAGTTAAAACGAAGTCAAATCAAGCCTATAACACAAGTTACGATTAATCGAAATGACCATATCTGCTCCGAAATGTATCGTAATGTCAACAAATGTAAGCATGTTACGAAAATTAAAGAAGATTAACGAAACTGTTTATAAACAACCGACAACTTGAAATTATTTGTTTGAACATTATTTTCCATCAATACAAACAAATCATTTCAAATTGTCGGTTTCGTTAATCTGCGTTAATTTCCGTAACATACTTACATTTGTTGACATTACGATACATTTCAGAGTAGATATGGTTATTACGATGAATCGAAAATTGTGTTACAGCCATAATTTGACTTCGTTTAGATTGATCGTCATTCGTGGCCGAGATGTCTAAGACACGCCAGATCAATTGGTGGCTTCCCCTATGTGGATAGGGGTCGTAGGTTCGAATTCTGCCGAATGGTACACATTTTCCTAACAACGATTTATCGCAAATAATCAGAATATATATATATATATATATATATAAAATCAAACAGTGTTTTATATATATATATATATATATATATATATATAAAACACTGATTATAAACAGAATATCTAAATTCAAATTGTCGGTTGTTTATACTCAGTTTCGTCAATCTTCGTTATATATATATATATATATATAAACACAAAGAGTTTGCCATTTTAATTGAGCAGGTTCCTGCCCTTTATTTAAAGTGACAAACTCTTTGTTTTGTAGAAAGGCTCTATCTCTAACCTGATATCGAGCACGTTACGGTAAAAAAACCTACTTGCCAAAATACATTTTATCAGTAAAATCACTGAAAAAACAACCACTGGCAATAAATATAATCACGACTCAGCATAATATATATATATAAACTTATTTATAAATGTAACTTTGTCTCTGTGTGTGTGTGTGTGTGTGTGTGTGTGTGTGTGTGTGTGTGTGTGTGTGTATCCGTTACCTATAGACTCCGAAACGGCTGAACCGATTTTCTTGAAAATTTACACAGTTGTACTATAAGCGTCTGCGAGTGTTCTTGACTAGGTTTTGTGTCGTGGCAAGATGTTTGTGTGTGTGTCTGTTTATCTGTCGGTATGTCTTTTATACAAATCCACAACTTTTATCCGATTCTCACTAACCTTCAGACAAATATTCTTTAGGCAGAGTCTGAGCTCCAGGTCCATGGATCAGTTTTAAAGCTTTCATTACATCCGAGCAACGCCGGGCTATACTGCTAGTTGTTAAATATAATAGACAATGAATGTCTATTATGTTTAATCATGAGCCGTTCTAAATAACGCATTTTATCTCGAGATGAATAGCAGAAGACTAGATATGGCAACAGCATTCAATCCACGGCCGAATTGTAGATTTATAAATAAGAGAGAGAGAGAGAGAGAGAGAGAGAGAGAGAGAAAAGAATGGTTTGGAGATTCAAGAAAGATCTCCTTCTGACGAGGGTGATGTTCCCGGCATAAATTCCTAGGCTAAGGGAGGAAGAAAACCAGGAATCGAGAAATCAAAGGAGGGGATTGTAGAATTAAGATTAGTTTCACAGAGAGCAAGGATGTTTGGGGACTTTTAGAAAAGGAACGACTTTACACTGCTGAAGTTGGTACGAGGACCACACGTTGTACAAGAAAGGCTAATGGGTTAAATGAAAGGAAGAAGAAAGTCTACAAAAGTGGTTTTTGTTCAGTTGGTTTAGTTTTCTATCTTAGTTTGCTTATAGTCATAGTGTGATATATCCCTAAGAAAAAGGCATAAGATAATAGCAGTAGTCGGTCTACAAATGTAATATATGCGGTAAGGGTACTGGTGCAGACTGCAGTATAGTATGGACTTGCACTGAAAAAACCCTGATATGGGACTGTTGATCACAGTAGCGTCTCTAGGTGCTACACAAGAGTTCGGGCTCTTAACTTCCAGTCGGTAAGTAGTAATAAGAAAACTGCAAACCAGGTACCCTCAGTATGAAAAGACGTTGTCACTATCCACACATATCACAAAAACTTGTGACATGACTATTAAAATCTGAGGAGAGGAAAGAAACAAAAAAATAAGGCCTCTACATCTGTAGAAACAGGAGGAGTACAGACTGAGCGATAGAAAAGCCTATCAACTACTAGTTAAAAAAACAAGACATTTACTCAGTTTTGACTAAGTTAATGTCGAGATATCTATTAGAGATTTAACGGAGAATTAAAAAATGGCAGAGTCCTATCTCTGAAAAAACAAACAAAAAAAAAAACAAAAAAAAAAAAATGCATTGGTTAATTTATTCGAATGTACAATCAGAAAAACATATTTGGAGAGTCGAATCAGTTACCCCCAGAGCCTTTTGCCTATGCAATGTTTAATTAACCGTCTAATATATTAAGCAAGGAGGCATGAAAGTGATACAAGTCGGTCCTTAGAAGCATGCGTGAACGGTGAACTAGTACAACATCAGAATAAAAAAAAAGAAAAGGAACAAAATTTCAAACGAGAAACTTTTAATAAAAATGTAAACATTCAAATACCTGGCAGAACATCAATTAAAAAAATATAAACAAAAATTACTCTTCATATACATATATTTATATGTTATATTTAAAACTGTAACGTTTATAATTTGATAAGTGGAAATGTTGCATGAAAAGAGAGGACAGATTTGATAATGCATTTCGCCATTTAAGGCTTCATCAGATCTAAGCCGAAAGAGCGAAAAGTATGTATGTGTATATTTGTGATTCTGCCTCCTTCTAACGAGCGCCCGTAGCTCAGAGGTAGAATCGCTGACTGACGCTAATTCGGTTGGGTTTTAATCCTGGGTAAAAGGCAATCAGCTGTCTAACCGTACTGATGAGCTGTGATACAGCGAAACTGATCTGTCTGCGTATGACTATATATATATATATATATATATATATATATATATATAGTAAAGTAGTATCCTTGGTGCTTGGTAAGGTTAATTTCACAGGGGATTAAATCCTATGAGAACTCAATGTTAGAATTGAACAGAGTATTATAATAGAAATAATTTGGATGTTTTTATAAATCCATTGGTAATAGATTATTTCGCGGAGTTCTTACAAACCGCTCATCAGACCAAATTAATACAACAATGAATGGGTTAGATTTATCCCATTGACAAAAAGAATCATGGGAAGAAAAAAGATCGGGGTGAGGAGGTTAGATTTACAGTGTTAATTATTATTGGCATCTGTATTTTATCCCAGACGATAAGGTGATCTTGGCTTAAAAAAAAAAAAAGTCGGGGCGAGGGAGTTAAATTTACAGTGATAGTCTCTATTTATATCCCAAGTGATAAGATGATCTTTACCTGAACTTTTAGTTGGCCATTTTCAAATATATGACAGTAAATTTAGGCGTACTGAAGACGATCAAAATAGAAAAGAAGTAATAAAAATGTGAAGGATAAGAGTGAAGAGAAACTGAGGGGTTCGCTTTTCTGCAAATCTGACAAAGAAATGAATTAAAAATAAGCTTGAACGGATGCCGATCAAACGAAGAAATCTATTCGAATTGCCACATTTCATTGAAGTGACCGAGACTAAGATCCAGACAGATAGAAAAAAAAAAGGTTGAAAAATCTTTAAATAAAATTAGTAGTAAACAAAAAGACATCTTTTATCCGTATCTGTTAAAACTTCGAGACAAATTTCACTTTAACGATAAAGGAAATAGAAAAATCCTACGGAAGATTAACAAGGAGACAATCCTTTTAATTCATATAATTACGAAAAAAATTCAATTGATACAATTGAATAAACGAAGAAAAATAAGAGATTTTTTCTTTTTTTTCTCTTTGCACTAAGTTCATAGATTTTATCTAGAGTACAAGATTAGACAGATAAAAAAAAAAATGAACAAACACATGGAAATCAATTTTACCTATTTTGACTAACAATAAGGAACATATATTTACTTTTAATTTCTTTCTCGATATGAGACTCAAAAAATTTCCAATCTGTAAGGTTATCTTATTCTTTTATGTGCCATGTCCCTTCAGTATGTGGGTGATTATGGCTCGCCACAACTTCCTATCCTTTCTAGCACTAAACTATGTTTGTCTCATTATTATTTCCAGTCCCTATTCTGTCATCTACATACACAAGTTCCTAAAGTAGGTTACACCCAGTTTCCCACAACCGTGCTTGCTTTCAATATGTTCAAGAGAGTATCAAATTTTCCAAGATCTCTTTTCTCAATATGTGCCCTAGAAATTTCTCCTTCCTCTTTTTAAGTACAAGTGTCCTTTTTGTTGCTTTTTTTAAAAAAATTCTTCGCTTCACATATTGCATCTGATCTCTTATTTCCTTGACTCCCATCTTTTCTTATAAACCCCAGTATCTTGTTCTCCCTTTTTACTCTATTCTCAGTTAATTGTCTTCACTCCAGTATTTCCATCCTTCTCTTACTCATTCTGACACTCCCTGTAACCTGTTCTTTCTATTCGTAACATACTTATGTAATCCTTTGCTCTTCTTTTATGTAGCCCCTTACGCACCAGTGGCAGTACTGCCTTGCTTGGGGTGAAACGATTAAGAAACATGGTTTGAGAGGAGACGTCAGGAAGTCGAAGAAAAAGAAACAATATCAAACTCTACTCTCCAAAATTGGTTTAATCATTTGAAACACGGTGGCATATCGCTTGAAATAAGGTCAAAACGTATATTTTTCCTTTTGGGATATGAAAGATCATGGCTCTTCACAATTTCATATCCTAGTAGCCCCTAGCCCCGTTTGAGCTTTGTCAAGCCTAACACCCATCCATTCACAGAAGCTTGTCAAGTAAATGCCCTGTTGTTCCCTCCTGTTTCTCTTGCCCTTGATACTCACAGGGTATAGCAAGTGTACAACGTAGATTGTGCTGCGAGGAGAACTTATCGGAGAGCCCAGTTCGAATTTCATTTGAATTCATTGCATTCACTTGGGCGCAAATACCCTTGGGAAAGGTATTAATCCGTCACTTCTCTCCAGTTATGAGTTAAACAGGACAAATTGGGTTCTATAGCCATGGTTGACAACCAGTCTACCGTAGAAAGTAATGGCAACCTAGTGCGGGAAAATCTTCTACCAGTCAGTCATGTCTCTTCCGACATGATCGCCCAAGCGTCTATCACGTATGGCACTTAACTGACTGACTGAATTGAAAATGTTCAGAAAAGATCATAGAAAGATATCGTATATACATCATTAAATAAGCGTGTTTCCAAAATATATTACTCCATACTAAATGTACATATCTGGAGTAATGGTTTGTAACAAACAAACAAAAAAAAAAAAAAAGAAAATAATTTTCATAAGCCCTAATACTTTATCGCAGCAACTCAGAACCGAATCAATACTCGGATGTATGCCTCTTTTGTACGGAATGCACGTAACACTGTCCAATCATAAAGATTCATTTATTCTTGTAAAAACAAAAGCGATGTATTATTTTTATCGGGTGCGTTTCTGCTATTGAAACGCTTAAGTTTTCGCATTTTTCTTTCAGTCTGGAGCCAGTGAACTTTCTTCTTAATTCACCTGACATCAATCTTCGCCATGTTATAAAGTGATTAATGATACGTAAGGCATAAACAGCCTTTACTATCAGTGAAGCAAATTTTATTAGATGCTTTCTCTTGGTCAGACGGTTTTATGTTTTTAAGGACGAAGCTCTCTCGATTAATATATATAAAAAAAACAGTTTCAGGTCATTGAAAGATTTCGATAGCAGCTGATTCGAATTTATGCGTCATGTTACCTTATATAAAGTTGTCTGAATATTTCTTAGGTAATTACATAGCTTTAAGCATGGATTAGTTTCCATATAAACATGGCTGTTGTTTTGACATGTCGCTTCATGTATGGAGAAAAAGAGAGAATTCTAAGATGCGGTAATGGAAATAATAAAGTCATTATGTTGATGAAACCAATTCGCCTATTTTATGAAACATGTACAAAAGGATTTCAAAGGATTTATCTAAGTAATAGCCGAAGAAATTAAAAACTGATGTTTCAAAATGGAATCAGATGGTACGTGAGAATGATATATCATTTTTTATAGATTCGGTCGTTGTTCTTTTGAGAAAACAATTGATATATCCTTTACATTTTGCATATTAATCATTCGTCTGTTTGACAAATAATGAAAGCATATATATATATATATATATATATATATATAATATATATATAAGGTTAATCAAATATAACTGACAAAGTACTGTGGTTAAGTTTCTTTTTATTTAATCTTTCTTGTGTTCTTACAATTTTCTTTTTTTCTGGACATGAATTACTCAAAAATTGCCCAACTGTTTTGTATTTCTGAGCATTTTTGGCTATACCTTTAGCAAGAATGATTTTGTTTTTACGTTTAAATAAATGTGTGAATAGTTTTGGATGTGCGTTGTGGTGCAATGCATATCGGCTCAAAATGAGAAATCGGGTAAACTGAGTTCGAATTCCAGTCGAATTCCTTGCATTCACCTACGCGCAAAAACCCTTGGGAAGGTATTGATCCGTCTCTTCCCTCCAGTTATGGGTTAAATAACAAGATAAATTGGGTTCTATAGCCTTTGCTGGCAATCAATCTACCGCAGAAACTAATGTCAACCTACTGCGAGATAATCTTCAGCCCCGTCAGTAATGTCTCTTTCGAGACAAGATCGTCTAATAATGTTTCACGTATGGCTGACTGGTTGATTGTTTTTGCATATATCTAGTGTTAAAAGCAGGTTTTATTTTCTAAATACATACATAAAACGATATAATTTGTTCAATACTCACACAACCCACCTGTGGCTTATATTGGAACTATGTTGAGCGGACCTTATTTACAGTTTCTGGTAAAGAGTGTATTACGTGGTGTGATCAACAGTCTGAACAAGGCCAGTAGGCTCAAACATTCGGTCACGTGGCCGAGGGGTTAGAACGCTCTTTTTCCGATCATGAGACCCGGGTTCAGAGCTCATTATGTTTGATTAATCAGGAAGAGATATAAACCTTGACGCTATCGACTTTCAGAGGCAATACGGCAACTTTAAAAAAGGCGTGAAAATCAAACCACCTGTTGACCCATGCCTTGTGAGTGAAATTTGGTAGATAAACTATTTGTGAGTCTATATATATATATGCATGTGTGCGTGTGTGTGATTAGTATAAGCATGCTATAATGAGTAAGTATAGTGATTTATAAGTAGATCTTATTGTATGGTTTTCAAAATCTGTTTAACCTTCGGCGAATGTAGGTTTTAGACTATTCATGTATAGTATTTGTTAATTATAAAATTTTATTTTCTTCCAGTGTTTTTTACGGTAAAAGTTAACTTTAACTTAAACAAAACAATGCATTTTGCCCAGAGAATTTCTCGCAAAAGTTAACACCACCCCCGTTTGAAATAACCATTAATTAATGAAAAGTAATCATAGATCTTTTATTTAGAAAAAAAAAAAGATGGCTTCATTAAATTATATCACTTTTTTTCGGCCGATGAAATATTCGGAATGCTGCGACTTCTGTTAAACACAGTGAAATGTAAAAGGGACGTAATAAAATAAAAACAGAAAATGCTTCAAGTTTATGAGATGAGTCACGAACTCCCGTTAGCGGCCGGTCATTCCATTTCGAATTCGCTAATTACATAGTTGTATTTAAATGTACATTGTTTGCTTCTTAATTAAAATCAGTATGTTACATTTTGCTCGAGTGTAATTTTTTCTATATTAATCATAGTTATTAAATTCATGCAATCCTATACACGCACGCTATATACTCGATTGGTACTCCTGCTATATAATTCAAGATACTCAATATAATCCAAATAAGGATCTGTAATACTATTGGTTTTGATCTGGCATCTCAAATTCAGTCATTTCCGACAACTTGTGGCCTCCATATATCTTCTTTATTAATATTTTCATGGTAATTGTTTAATGAGATTTCTACCTTGGACCATTAACGGCATTAATTTAAGCGTACTTCCAGATTGGTTACTGGGTCTCACCTTTTTACCGTTGAAATGGCTGGATGTAACCATGAGTTATGCTTTTTTTTTCGCATTTTTCGCCTTTGGAGATACCTTACAGTTTCTTATTACCCTGCCACCTACAATCTTCAAAAGTTTAAATCTATTAAATCAATTACTATCTTCTGTATTCCTTTTTATTGTCCTTTCTTCTCACTAAGCTCTGATTCTCCGCCCCTTCATGCAAAACCATTACATCTTAGTGAAAATATCGTCTTACTAAAAGTGAAATAATTAAAATCAAACACCGATTTGGCACTAAGTAGGTATAATTGTAGTTCTTAGTCTCAGCCATGATACCATTTACTCAGAGGACTTATTTAGCCTTCAAAATTCAGTTTATGACGAAAAAAACCTATTTGATATCGATACCAGGAGATCATAATTTGACTTACATCCATTCATTTTTCTTTCAGTCTATGGTTTCGCTTTAATAGGAAACAACTATTGCTTTTAAGTCTTTCGTGCCAACGTCCAAAGAGTCTGAGCTCCATGACCATGGATTAATTTTAAAGCTTTCATTACACCCGAGCAACGCCGGGCTATACTGCTAGTATATATATATATATATATATATATATATATATATTTCTGATGTTAATAAAACAGTGTCAATGTAATATAACAGAGTTATTAAATAAATATACATATTATCCTACGTCTATAGCACGATTCGCAGTTTTATGCGTGATGCAGTCATTTGATATTTATTATAAACTGACCGTTGCGGGATTCAAATTTCTGGTTCTTGTGATGTTAGAGCGGTTGTATATTATAATACTGTTATTTTTAATTTTTTTTTAAATTTTATAACTTTATTTACTTTTTAATTTTAAATTTTCAAATGTCGAACTAATACAGAGAATATTTTTAGAGTAGAGACCATTCGTTCAAAGTAGATTACTTCTTGCTTTTAGCTGAGAAAAAGATAAATTAATAATAATAATAGTAGTAAAATGCCTATATAAGAAAATCTATATTAATCTGGGTCAACGTATTTGAGCAGATATTTATTTCTATGTTTGCAGTTTCCAATGCAGTTTTCAATTCCCTTTTAATTGTTTTAAGATAAGAAGTTTTTTAAAAGCCACAATTACATCTCTTTCCTTTTCCGTTGTAAGATTTCGTTTTCACGATGATATCCAAGGTAATACTTGCGACTTTTTCTTGTTTTTTAATTGCCAGACATATTTTGACAGGGAAGTACTCTTGCTGCATTTAATATTTTCTAACATCATTTGATGATGGCAAAAAAGATTTTCATTCGTTTTCAGTGAAGCCAAAAGAAAATCAAACATCTGGCTAAACGGTTCATCTTTCATGTGCAGTGTCGGTTTAGGACATGGACGATCAATTCCCCAACTTCGTATCTTATGTAGCTCTTAGCAACTTTTCTTCTTTTTTTTTTTTTAACTCAGTTGTTATTTAGCTTAGATTAATACTGAAACAAGGCTACAAATTCAGGGCATCCAGTGTGAATCGAAATCTAAACTTATTTATAAATGGAACTTTGTATGTGTGTTCGTTACCTATAGACTCCAAAACGGCTGAACCAATTTTCATGAACATTTACACAGTTGTACTATAAACGTCTGCGAGTGTTATTAGCTAGGTTTTGTGTCGAGGTACCCCCGATAAATATCGAAAATCGATAATCGAAAAAATCGGGTTATAGAAGGAGTGGTCCGATTTTAATCAAATTTGATACACTCATAGACAAAGACATAAGAAACGATATTCAGAAGGTTCAAGGTTGCAGTTCTTACAATAGTGCAGAAAATTTGATATCGATACCAGGAAACCAAAAAGGTCCACGGTTTCGCTTTAACTGGAAACAACTATTGCTTGTTAGTCTTTCGTGCCAACGTCCAAAGTGTCTGAGCTCCAGGACCATGGATTAGTTTTAAAGCTTTCATTACACCCGAGCAACGCCGGGCTATACTGCTAGTCATTAATATTTTAAAAACACGTTTGATGTAATACTAAAATATAAATCGGGGCTCCTGCTACTCATATTGGAGTTTTTGACAAAATCCAACGGATAATCTGCAATGTAATTTATTCCGACCTGGTAGCTCAACATCAGTCACTTTCCCATCGACGTAATGTGGCTTCTCGCTGTCACTTCTACAAATACTTTCACGGTTTCTGCTCCGATGAACTTAGCATCCGGATGCCCCCTCTGCATGAATTTAGCCGAGCTACTCGTTTACAGTGAAACTGATCAAATGTAACCGCAACCACTTCTCTAACAGCTTCTTTGCTCGCACTTCCTGCCTGTGGAATTCCTTTCTGTATACTTTCTCCTCTGACAGCTACAGTCTCCAAGAATTTAAATGCAATGTCAATTGCCATCTCTCATCACCTTGACTCGTATCCTTTTTCTGACAACCTTTGTATCATGTTTTTCCTTTCCGCTCTACTCTTATGCAGCCCTCGTTATACCAGTGTTCTCATCCTTCTCTTACCCATTCTCTGACACCTCTTTAACTTCTCCCTCTTGCTCTTCCCTCTCCTCTTATTTAATCCCCTGCGCACCAGTGCCAGTACTGCCTTGCTTGGGGTGAAATGATTAAAAAAGCATTATAAATTCACTTTCCGTTTTTTATCAGAGACGAGATAGTTTTTGTCATTTACCATACTTTTTTTTATCTCTCTCTTTCTTCCTATATATATATATATATATATATATATATTATGGACTCTCCCGTCGATTTCGACGCATGAGTGTCTAACTCAGATTGCCACACAAAGAATTGTTTAGAATGGTAAAGGCTTGTGTAGAACTATCCACACTTTTTCGAACTGCTGATAACAAACAATCGGTGCAGAAGTTCGCCACAGATCGCATGAACAGCAGACCTCAGTTATTTAACTCATAACTGGAGGGAATAGATGGATTAATACTTTTCCCAAGGGTATCAGTGAATGCAGTGTCCGACTGAAATTGGAATTCGGCTCACAGATTTCCCTTTCCAACCAGTAAGCGTTTATGGACGGATGTGCGTTGTGGTGCGGTGGATATATATATATATATATATATATATATATATATGCTAAACGTTATTCGGTGGGTTGCCATATTTGAGTCGAAGCTTTTTTATAAAAAGTCTACTACCCTGCACATTTGAGAGACATAATAAAGGCAATGTTTTCTCCAGGTGGTTTTAATACTGTGTCCTTCTTTGTAGAAGAAACCACCGTTGGACCCTCCGTGTTTTGACCTCCCGGCCACAGAGAGCGTCACAGTCTAGCCAAATTTAATTACTCTTTTCAAGAATGCACATCCCCTCTTTCCGGTTTATAAGGCTCATATTTGCTCATTTTTTTCGTATCCGAAACATAAACAATATTTTTTAAGCAATCGATGATTTTTTTCTAACGACATTATTTCCTAAAACGGCAAAAAATTTAGAGTAGAAAATAATCTTGGATAAAAATCCATTGATTACTTAAATACATAAATAACACACTCACGTACGCATGTACGCACGCACACACACACACACATATATATATATATTTAGATAGATAGATAGATAGATAGAAATTTTATAATCGAAGTTTAGATGTGCAAGGCCAAAAAGTATGGAGAACCTATTCAGTAGTAATTATAATTGCTAACCAATACAGTACATCGAAGTGCTCAGTGATTTGCTAAGCTAAAATTAGATGTGGCACAAATACGTAAGGCACCTAGTGAGGATCGAACTCATTATTCAGTAGTAATATATAAATATACATACACTCCTGTGCAAATTAATTGAAATAAAACAAATAAAGTCTTCCTAAGATCTTAGATACTTTCCAAGATCGCGTATACGTCGTCTCTTGCGTTTGTTGTTCTCTTCTGACCGCATTTTCATTTACGTTTTGGATTGATGGATCCAGTTTGTTTCTTCGCCTCGATAACACGACTGACAATTGAAAGACTGACACCAACAATATCCCTGATCTCTCTGTAAGGCTTGCCTGGGTGTTCCTACAGCTATAATTTTTGTACGCTTCCTTGGAGTAACGTCCATCTCAGACAATGGCTGTAGAACAACTAATCGATAGTCGAAACTATAGTGTCTGGGTGTGATAAAAATTTGATTCAATCAAGGATGGTACAATATTTATCAAAATCAAACAACTTTAATCATAGACCCCGCAAATAGATTCATATTACTGCACACCGCTACGACCTAATCTGAAGGAAAAAACAGAAAATGACTACACCCGGTCACTCCAGTCTAAAACTCACCGTATGATGAAAAAAAAGAAAAAAAAAAGGAAACTAACGTAGTTGTTTCAATTAATTTGCACAAGGGTGTATACCATAAATGGTATAATGTAGTCATAGATATCCTTCAGATGTGTAAACGAAATATATAAGTTTTATAAATTGGAAAACTTTTTCGTTTTTTTTTTCTTCAGATGACCAACATTTTATTTAGTTTTTATGACTGTGTCCTATCCACAACCACCTTATTTTATAGGGATAAAAGCCACTGAAAAAGCAGATTGCAATATGGACAGTCGAAACATATTTGCGGGCGATAACAATCAATCGATTGCCTGTTGAATAGCTTGAGTAGCACAAATCAACAAACAATGAATCGTTAGCTGAGGCGTGCGGACACAGTGCATAAAATATGAGCTTATTAGATCTGACAATTTGAGTGGTTCATATCGTTTGAAGTTTATGAGCGGAGAATAAGAGACGGTGAATACTGTGCAAGATGAGAAATCTCTGTCTATCTATCTATATAAATATATTTGGGAATCAAACTTCCTTTTTATACTTTTTACTGAATGTGATAAACAAGAAAAATATTATAAGTTTGTCTAATATTTGTACATGTTTCCGTTTTAGCGGGACTAAGTGAGTGTAGAAACTGTCCGTATTGATTACTGTTCCAATCGCTTTCGGACAGTTCGTTAGCCATTTTAACGGGTTCGTTGTTAATATGTTTACCTGTGTCTGTGTTCTAAGTTTTATTGCCTGGAAATAGTAGTAATTCTAAGCTTGGCTAAAAGAAATGTAGTTGTGATTCCATGTTTCTGTGTCTTTGAAAGAACAGCGAACACGTTACGACATTGGTCGAATAGGATAAAATTAAGGGTTGGCTTAAATTGGAACCTCAGTTATCTTAATACGTGTTTGTGTGTGTGTGTGTAAGTGTAAGTGGAAATTCTTGGAAACCCAAACGTTGTCATTTGCCAGTGGTCGTGGTGTTTTAGAAAAAAGTCAAAGCACAATTCAGTTGACATTTAATAAGCTTATTTTACTAGAACATAAAGAGAAACAAGAGGGAGAAAAAGACGGTTGCATTGCACGAATCTTTCAAATAGAATAGACTTGCTTGATATGAAAACCAGCTTTTAAAATTATTACCTTTACCAAGATTTAACCTCTGCATTCTGGTACTAGTGAGAAATATGCAACCATTGTAACCGCGAAATGGATTCCTTAGCATAATGTTAGGAACTCCTGAAAATTACAAAGCATTCTCTATTTTGGTTCATTCACGTAAATAAACGAAATCTCTGACTAGAATATTAGAACTTCCGTTTAAGCTTCATGTTCTGTCGAGGAACAATCGAGGTGTCTGATTTTAAATATTGGCTGCGGTTTGGAAACTTCCAAGCCTCAGGAAATCTAAGGAATCCCGTTTGAAATAGCCGAGCTTAATAAGAGTTGTCAGAAAGCGAATTAGCATTCATTTTAGCGTGAAAGATTTGCCTCAAGTCAACACGTCAACTCGGAAAGTAAGATTCTAATCAGAATATGTAGCCGTGATCGGGTTTAAAGACAGAGACAAGGATATACTAGAGGCGCCCTTTCAGACTGTACGGTCATCATTTAGTGGTATGTTGTTGGCCAAATAGATTTCGTCTTGATCATGGAAATATATCCGCTGAGCAAAATTATGCTCGGCCAGTTCTTGTTGAAAAGATGATGTGAATATAGACACTGGAAATTTACCTAATTCCTTCAGCTCTCTCTCTCTCTCTCTATATATATATATATAAATTGCTTGCTGTAAAATAATGTAACTAATACCGAATTTTTGCATTGCAAAACATGAATGAGTATTTTTCTATATTTATATTCTGCGACGGATATAATTTTCATATCACGGCATAAATTAATTTTTTTCTGGGAAGTATTTTAATAGAGGATAAAATGTGCGACACAGGAATGCATTAGGATAGTAAAAGTTGCCTTCTAAAAGCTAAGTAAGTATTAAGTAACAGACAAATATCCTCAGAAACACAGAAATAGTATTGAACTTTTATGTAATATCAATCAGTTCTTCTATATAAAAATAAATGATGGACAATCTCCTCACAGATGAAGAAGAGACTTGAAGCAACAGAAATGTGGTTCGACAGAATTATGATGAAAATACCATGGATCGAATATATAAGCAACGATGAAGTTTTATACAAAAATGTAACAAAAAGGGCACATATATTTCCGGAAGATACAGTTAAAATTTTAGAGTGCACGATAAAGAAGGGGAGGTTGGAAAATATTCAAAACGCTGATTGAATACAAGTACAGTAGTGAAAAACAACGCATAAACTACTTAGTGAGCCTGAGTAAATGAATGCGGAATATGGTTTAGACGAAATAACAAAAATATGAAATTTATTAAGTGCTACAAAAGACAGAGAATTGTAGAGAGCCATGACAGCCTACATCTTGAAGGGACACAGCACATAAAAGAAGTTCCTTCTTCTTTTCATATATTAATTTAAAAAAATATAATACCATATAACCACTTTTATAAATGCATTTCAACCATTCAGATATTTTCTCTGTTTACCTATTATTCTCACATAGTCTCGTAGTGTTATCTCCCTTGATTTCACATTCATTCATTTCTTGATTTCACCTCAAACAATCGTCATTTTCAACTGTTTTTTCATCGCTGCGTTACTGGTGATATCCTCTTGGTTGAAGTCGATGTTATCCTCTCAATTCTACTAGTAGCTAGGGAATGGAGGTAGATGGGTCGGTCTGTATGATACTTGCAAGATGAGGACGGATGTCGGTTCGACTTCCTCGCCAATGTCTCACAGCAAAGGATGTTCTCGTGTAAAAAATGTTATACCAGATGATTCTAACAGTCTGATAGATAGATATTAAGAGAAAAAACAACGGGGAGCGAAGCAGACATGTTGAGTTACAAATAGATAGAGATAAATCTTTACAGTATACGAGTACTTCAGAATTTATAAGTAGACAAATTAATTGTCGATAGATAGGAGGAGACGGCGGAAGTGAGCTGACCACTTTAAAAATCTGCATTTCAAATCCTAGTTGTTAATAAAAGTTAGATGCTATCATTGGCATTGAAAGCAAATCTAGTGCGGTTTAAGTAGATACCTACATAGATAAATAGACAATATTTAAATAAGGAAGGAAAGAAAGAATAAAAAGAGGGGAATGTAAAGGAGGAGTAAAACCGAGAAAGAGATAGATAAGTTTTTCCTAGTCTTAAGAATTTAAATATCTCATACACAGAGGGAGATGCAAATATATCCAAAATACATTCATACATATGTATACCTGTGCATATAACCGCCCCCAACACACACACACACACTATATATATATATATATATATATATATATATATATTGGTGTATTTAGCCATCGGTTTTCGTTTATACAATTTTCGTTCGAAATCAAAAAATATCTAATCTCGAAAATGGACGAGAAATAACGAGATTCGATAGAATCAAACACTGGATCACTCAGTTCTTATTTTTTTCTGTCTCCCTCTGTTTTGAATTTTCTCAGTCACTCTTGTTTTGCATCTGTTTCCTCACCTCTTCTTGTTCTCCTTCTCTCTATCTGTCGCCGGGTTAAATTTACAAAGAGACGTTGAATTAAAAATAAATTCGCATGGCGAGTTTATAAGTGTAATGTGTTTTCTTTTATATAAAACAGACTATTTAGCCACTTTTAGCAGTTATGCCGATTAACTGAACGTTTCTTTCCTTAGTAAAGTTAAAAGATGAACTGAACCTAAAATATTTTATATTGGATTTAGAAATGACTTCGGATTAAGCGATATCAGGCAATGCTAGAATATTTAGAACTTTTTGGAATTGAGAAGCAATGATAGATAACGTGGTAAAACACGTATGCAAAAGCACGCACATACGCATCGACTCAAAGACACACACGTAGATACAGACATCTACACAGACACAGGCATACATACATATACACACGCACAATCATATACGTGCATACATATACACACGCACAATCATATACGTGCATACATATACACACGCACAATCATATACGTGCATACATATACACACGCACAATCATATACGTGCATACATATACACACGCACAATCATATACATACATATACACACGCACAATCATATACATACATACATACATAAACGCACACTTGTTAACTGTCTATAATAAGACGTGTATATATATGTATATATATATATATATATATATATATATATAGAGAGAGAGAGAGAGAGGGAGAGAGAGACTATTAGGCCGTAAACTCACCACTGACCTCAAGTAGAACTCTTACATACGACCCATTGTTAAAGATGCACGAAAAATTGTCGGCTCCCCTTACAGCTTCAGTAAGTACCTGACTCCTCAAATTATCCTCTGCCTTAACAAGAACCAGATCAGACCGAAAATAAACTGCTGTTGTCATATTTGCGCAGGAGTTTCTCATTCTTCACTTTCCAATCTCGATAGCCTTCAAAAGCATCTCAGAGTCTTTTTCAGGGACGAATTATTTTCCACCCTCAAGTCTCTGTAACAATCAGTATGATGCGAACCTCCCACTGCACTACCAATACTTCCACAGAAAGTGCTTGACGAACAACATTTCTTGGTTTCGCCAGGTTTAATCTTCATTGTGTAGGAACCGCTATGCAACTTATATTGATTAAATTAATACACTGATTGAATATTAAATTTCTTACATATATGGTGATTGAACAGCAACTTTTTATTTTAAAATAATTATAATATTTTGTTAACTATAATTTTTACAAGAAATGTGTATGAGAGGAAAGAGAAAATTAAAATTTGATATTTGATTTTTCTACCAGCTTCCTGAGCAGCCCAGGAATCGCATCAATTGATTTTATCAAGAACTTTTGTGGTATGAAAGACATAACTTCTTGCATTCACCGTTTAAGTTCTTCTATAGTATTGGTTTGGCATAGCTGACTTGCCCCTTTAAAGAAAAATGTCATAGGATGTTAAGTCAGGACTCCTGGCTGACCACTCATACATGGAATAGGGAGTTATTTTTCAAACACTCTGTATGCATACAGAGTGTAACAGAAATACTTTTGCAGGCTTTGAGATCGGGTTCCTGACATTAAAGAAGGACAAATTCTTCATTTTCGAGTTATTGAGTTTGACGTTGAATGTAGGCGCTTTTAAATGTACAATCCAAGATACAATCCATAAATAATGATTACCATCGTTTGTGGTACCTGTCTCAGCAAGGCGACGATAAACAGCAGCAAAGTTTGGATGACTCAGTTGCCTTTGGTCTGAAAATGCAGTCTGATACAGTCGTGCAGTCTAGCGTCCATTATCATTCGCGTAACCGTATATGAATATTCTGCCATTATTAAACGGCATGTTAAAACAGATACACATGTACACGAATGACAAATGTAATCTAATCTACATGGAAACACAGCGCCATCTACCGTAAAGTTCCTTTGGACTTAATAACTTAAAAACCGTTCTTTCATTTAGTAATTCATTTTTGTTTGGGAATTCACGTATGACACTCAACTGACTGACAGTCTACATATTTTACCATCGTTGTAAGGTTTGGCTGTTTTTATTATACTCAACATTTTGTCGGGGTCTTTTCCATATTTTAATTTCAATTTCCACACGTGGCTAACCAATTTTGCACAACTTTTTAAGTTTTCTAGTTTAAATGTATACCTATGGTTATTCCATCTAGTCTTAACAGTGTCTTTGGTTGATCCCAAATATGTTTTGTTTTGACCATTTAAATCATGTAATTTTGCTTTGTAAATAACTCTTTTTGTAATACAAAGTCTTTGAAGTGGGCATTTATTTTTGTCCCTACAATTTCATTCCTTATTGATGAAAAAAGTTGCTATTTAGGTTTCTGGTGTTTTGTTTCTTTATGTAATTTTCTAAGTTGCTGTACGACCATAACTCAGTTTAATTGTATTTCTACTGAAAATTTTGTTTAATTCTGAGCTCTTTGGAAAGTGTTTATCGATCAGTTAAAAAAAATATTTGTCCTATTTTGGTTTTTACTTCTAACTTAAATGGTGGGTTGAACCAGATAATATTTCGATTTCTATCATTTTTTATTTGTCTGCTTGGTTGGGGATTTTATTCTAAAATGTTCTTATGGCCAGATTTTCTTAGGGCATCTTCATAATCTTTTTTCTTTTCATCAAATGTATTTTGTTTGACGAATTTTTGATAGTATGTGCTCTATTTCTTTATGAATGTGCTTGCTTATGCTTGAGGTATGGTTTAGTATATATATATATATATATATATACGCTCTCACACCCTGATTGAGCACTCTGGAAGAATGGTAGACTTTGAAAAACAGTAGCTACTCTTGCATGTACGCATCGCTCATTCAGTAAAATGAATTAGAGCACTCTGGCTAGTGGCCGCGTATAATGATAATATATGCGCTAAAAAGTCTGCCTTCTTCTACCGAAAGTACTTGAGGTAGAATCGCCGACTGACGCCAAGTCGGACGGGTTTCAATCCTGGGTTAAAAAGCAATCGGAGTCTAACCGTACTGATGAGCTGTGATACAGCGAAACAGATCTGTCTGCGGATGACAATATATATATACTAAAACGAACGAAAAGCTTGTAAAACGTTTTTATCGAAATCCACCAAATATCCTCTACATATGTAATATTTGTACGCACGTACACTTTACATACGCATCCGGCCATTATACAGCTGTTATGATGTGAACAGTTATTGGCCCAACCATGAAGACTTAAAATATAAAACATGATATTTGGTCAGATTTTGGGAATACAGAGCAAGGTTCTCGAACGTCTCACATATCGAACAAATCTGTTTTTGTACTGAAAATCCGAGATAAAAATGACTCGGTTATCAAACAAAATTTAGGTCCTTGAACAACATTGCCGAATTGTATTAACTCAAACAGAATAATTTCTGAGTCAACTGCCGTGTTGCATGTATTTGTGTGCTGTTTTCTTCTTTTTCAGTTTTATTATATTCTACTTTTTTCTTTCTATCAGCCCTTAATCATGTCTCCAAAGAAAACTAACAGTGATCTAAACTTATTTATAAATGGAACTTTGTCTGTGTGTGTATGTCCGTTACCTATAGACTCTGAAACGGCTGAACCGATTTTCTTGAAAATTTACTGTTATACTATAAGCGTCTGTGAGTATTCTTAGCTAGGTTTTGTGTCGAGGTACCCCCGATAAATATCGATAATCGAAAAAATTGGGTTATAGAAGGAGTGATCCGATATAAGAAACGATATTCAGAAGTTTCAAGGTTGCAATTCTTACAATAGTGCAGAAAATCGATAATATATATATATATATATATATATATAAAGGCAAGATGTTTGTGGGTGTGTCTGTTTATCTGTTTGTATGTCCTTTATACAAATCTACAATTTTTATCCGATTCTCACCAAACTTCACACAAATATTCTTTATGCTGAGTCTGAGCTCCAGGACCATGGATTAGTTTTAAAGCTTTCATTACACTCGAGCAACGCCGGGTTATACTGCTAGTATATATATATATATATATGGTTTATGTGGGTTTAACAGCACTACCTGAGAAACATTGCTCAAGCCTTTTCGCTACTTCCCTTTTTGGGAAGTTTTAGCTTAATATTATATTGAAACTTTCCCGGTAGAAGTTTGAATAAGTAATCATCTGGGGGTCCTATGAAGAAAATAGTTTCATTTTACGAACGGGCTTCAGGAACGGTTTTTACGGTTTGTGCGCTTCAGGGATGGTTTGTACAGACCATTGTACAAGTCGAAGGTAACATCGACTTTAGCATTAGTTATGGTTGATCGTGGTTTTTGAAAAAAATATCAGATCCTTTCTGATTTTATCTGTTTTTTTTTTTGTGGATGAGTTTTGCGGAGGATTATCAATCCGACGTCTCGGTAAAGTCAGGTGTTGCATAAATCAAAGATGTGTCAAAGATTCCAGAACACAAATAGCTTGCAGGCCTCATACGACCCCATGGATATGCAGAAATCAGGGTTGTTTTTTCTAGTCCACAGGCATTCTTTGTAAAATAAAATAGGCTTATTTGACTACGTTGATATCTTGGTCACTGATGGGGCAGTAATTTTAGCAAAATTAAATCTGCTGTTAAAAGTTTTATTAAATTGTAATTTATAGCACTGGTTTTTACTTAAACGTCTTCTTTTCTAATTGTGACAAAATGTTCGCTTTATTTTGGAAATTCACGATCGCAATGTACCCCACTATTTTGCTAAAACCTACTTTTACACTAATTTAACATACAGAATAATCTCCAGTGCATAGAATCTTTGGACCTTCGTGTATTATTTATTGACCATATTCTAACCTAAATTCTCTACACAAATAGATGCTAATATGGATAAAGTTTTATCATAAAATCCTGTGTGAATAATGGCTGATGCAATAAGGAAAAGCTATTGCAACATGTGGTCTCATATGATACAAAGAAAAGAAAAATTAAAAATGAAATTTGTTACAGCTAAATGGTCTTAAACCACGTTAATGACTGTATTTACATATACAAGGAGGCTCTAAGAAATGCTTCGCTCTCTGAATTTCCAAAAGCAAATTGATATTTACTCATTTGTAAGATTTTGGTAAGTGGGTTTCGCTGTGAGATTTTCAGCAGTTTCTCATATATTAAAACGAGAGAGTGCTGAAAATCTCCCATATATTCCCAAATCTCACGAATTTTTCTAAATAATAAAAACAATCCTAATAACAATAAAAATAATATTTTTATTACAAAAGTAATATGACATAATTTTAAAATAAATGTAACAGCACGCTTAGAAGCTATCAGTAGACACCACATACCCACCAGGAAT
The DNA here is from genome assembly GCA_037127315.1 of Ascarosepion bandense. Classification (NCBI taxonomy): domain Eukaryota; kingdom Metazoa; phylum Mollusca; class Cephalopoda; order Sepiida; family Sepiidae; genus Ascarosepion; species Ascarosepion bandense. The sequence goes on along the minus strand of JBBBDQ010000841.1, from coordinate 1,627,581 downwards.
TGAATGTACACACATATTCTCGCTTCTAGCTTTAAAAGTTGGTGAAACACATATGCACTAAGATGCATAAACACCAACGCA
>JBBBDQ010000841.1:1442500-1625000 GCA_037127315.1 Ascarosepion bandense | reverse complement strand
CTTATCTCTCTGACTCACATCCTTTCCCCCATGTTTTTTTTCCGTCTACTCCACTCATCACACCAGTATTCTCATTCTTCTCTTACCCATTTCCTGACACCCACTATAACTTGTTCCTCTTTCTCACCACGTTCCTCCTATGTAACCCCTGCTCACCAGTGGCAGTAAAACTGCCTTACTTGGAGTGAAATGATTAAAAAGATGCATCTAATTTTCTACTTTCTGATCGGGTATAGATCAACGAAAAAGCAGCGAGCAAAGATAAAGGCTTAAAACTGACTTGCAATCACTCTAGGACCTTTCTAAGCGCAAGCAATGAAAATAGATTGAATTAGAGTATCGTCAATTCCGCTCACTAAACTAAACCGATCGTTTTATCGACTTATCTGAGCGTGGGAACAGCACAGGAGACAGAGGTCGATATTTTCCTGTCAATACTTTGCCTAATTCGGACTCTAATTCAAACCAGGATTTTGTCTGTTGGTGCCCGGATGAGAAATGAGTAGGTGGTGGTCGTTTGTAATCTCTTTTTGGAATGCTGGCACTTCACTGATCCAGGATGCTGTAGACGCGAGAAGGCTATTAGAGTTTATTAAACTATTTCTGAGGGGGGTTATCTTGAGCTTTTGATCATGCGCAGGAAATGACCAGTATAGAAAGTTAAATGATAATAATTCTTTTCTGCATTTCTAACCATAACTTTAAATAAATAAATAAAAATACACGAAACCCACTAAAAACAATAAAAAATCAAAATATTCTTATGGCTAAGTAAAACAATTTCTCATTTAGGCGAATATCCATTAACTACGTAGTCAGTTTTAAGTCAAATTATTTAAAATATATTTAAAGATTTTACAAACACTGAAATATTACTACCATAAACATAATGCATATAGACCCCAGTGTATCTATCGTCTTTTCTAATCTAATCTCATATATATATATATATATATATATATATATATATATATATATACATATATATAGAGAGAGAGAGATTCATGTAAAATCGGAAGCTGATGATGGTTCGCCTGAAATAGGCCCATACTTCCGATTCACCATGAAATAACGTGCCTGCCTTAATTTTTTCATATATATATATATATAGGGTGATCCAACCGTAAGTGGAATAGGTTTGTGGATCGGTTGCATTATTGCAATACTGTATGTTTATAGTCGAAAACCAGTGTTAGTGATATGAAAAATTACATAACAGATGCATTTCAAGAAAAGAGACTTGTGCAAAAAAAATTTGTCGAAGTGTGAGAGGTTGACTTCAAAGTTTTGTAAATTGTGATATATGTGTTATATATATATATATATATATATATATATGTACAGAGGTATAACCTTATCGATCTATCTTTTTCATTTATATATATGTACACAGGTATAAACTCATCGATCTTTTTCATAGATATATATCGACTTGAATATGCACATATATATATATATATATATACATATACATATACATATATATATATATATATATACACACACACACTAGAATATACCACATTATATACACTCCTGATCAAAATTTTAAGAGCACTTACAAATCTTTAAAATGAAATATTTTTTACAGATAGATTTTAAACTCCTCCCACTTAAGGTTACCAATACTACAATCTAAAAGGTTATGGGAACAAAAAGCTACATTCCAAACATTTTATTTAGAAATTTACATTTTTATAAAATGAGGCGATTTACACATGATCACAATTATAAGACCGGGGGTATAAATTGTTAGATTTATGGCAATTCCAATGTTTTTAGTTCAGTTAGAGATTAGCAATCACTGCGTAAAGGTGTTACCATGCCTAAAGCAAGCAAACTTACCAAAGTTGAGCGTTCTCGAATTCTAGAATTCCATAAGCAAGATTTGTCACAGTGGGCGATCGCAGTTAAGGTAAATCGCAGTAAAACTGTGATTTGCAACTTTCTAAAGAACAGTGAGAATTATGGAAAAGCAAAATCCTCAGGTAGGCCCCCAAAAATTTCTCCTGTATTGAGTAAGAGAATAAGACGGGTTGCTATGAAAGAGGGGGGACTTTCTTCTAGTCAAATTAAGGCAGTCACAGATGCTGATTGCAGTCCCGTAACCATCAGACGACACTTACGACAAAAAGGCATGGTAAATAAAAAGTGTAAACAAATTCCTCGGCTGCTTCCACGTCACACGGTGGACCGTTTAAAGTTTGGTTGTGAATACCAAACATGGGACGCTGAGAAGTGGAAGAAAGTCCTGTTTTCTGATGAGAAAAAATTCAATCTAGATGGTCCTGATGGCTTCCAACGATATTGGCATCACAAAAACATGCCTCCTGAAATTTTTTCCACACGTCATAGTGGTGGAGGGTCCCTAATGGTATGGGGTGCCTTTTCTTACAGAGGGATGATGGAGCTCCAGGTGGTGCAGGGTTGTCAAACAGCGGCTGGTTATGTTAGCATGCTACAAAAAGCATCATTGATGATGGAGGGCCATCGTTTGTTTGTGGATGGATGGTTATTTCAACAGAATAATGCTGCAATCCACGCTGCAAGACGGAACTTGATCTTTCTACAAGAAAATGGGGTCCATCTCTTGGGACATACTTCATGCTCACGAGACTTGAACCCAATTGAAAAAGTTCGAGGATGGATGACAAGAGATGTTTATCGAAATGGCAATCAATATCCAACAAAAAATGAACTTCGTGAAGCCATCTTCAGAAGCTGGAGCAACATCCCCCGCACCTTAATGGAAACGCTTATTTCTAGCATACCCGACAGAATTTTTAAAGTCATCAAAAGCAGTGGCGGTAGAACTCATTATTAAATTTGGTTGTTGAATGTTTTCATACACTTTTTGTACAATTTTGTAGAATTTTTGTCTCTGGTCTTATAACTTTGATCATGTGTAAATCGCCTCATTTTATAAAAATGTAAATTTCTAAATAAAATGTTTGGAATGTAGCTTTTTGTTTCCATAACCTTTTAGATTGTGGTATTAGTAAACTAAAGTGGTAGAAGTTTAAAATCTATCTGTAAAAAATATTTCATTTTAAAGATTTTTAAGTGGTCTTAAAATTAGTGTATATAAATTAAACACAAAATACTGTATTTAGAACGGCTCGTGATTAAACATAATAGACATTCATTGTCTGTTATATTTAATAATGTATGTTTACAATATATATATATATATATATATATATATAATGAATTGCTTGAACATTATTTTTTTGTATCGATACTCGTATTTAAGTAGATATTCTGTTTTTAATTAAGCAGTATTATATATTTATATCTACTGGCCTGATTATTTTACGATAAAGTCTTATTACGAAAATGTGTGTCGCTCAGCAGGATTCGAACCCGCGACCCCTATCTACATAGGGGAAGCTAACATTTGACATGTGCAAAGTTAATGTATATAGAGTATTGTGTATGTTAAGTTTCGAATACAGCAATTACATTGCTACCATGTTCCTAATTGACGTTATTAAATGTAGGATTTCTCATTTTTATTAGCAATGCTTCCATTATTTTGAGTATTCTTTTGCATGTAGATGATGCTTCCATGCATGTATTGTCAACAAGTATATCACGGGTAGGTACTGGAACATCTCGATGTATGTTTGAATGAGATCGGATGAAACTGTTGTTGGAATGGTGCAATGTCAATCTTGACGTCAATTTTCTGATGGTGTAGCCAATGTTATTGTTTACAGATTTGAATAGTTGAGGAACACAGTTCTCCAAAGAACATGTAAATTCTTAATCGACATTGGTTTACTGCAGTTTGGATTTTACTAATAAATTATTATTATTAATAATGAGGTTGGCAGTTTTGAATTTTTTATAATAGATAATTTAATTTTCTTGTTTGAATTGGTCTCTGTTGCAGAATTTCGGGTGGGTGATATTATGAAGTAAAATTTCATCCTGTCTATAGTTTATTTACAAGTAAAACAAAATTAATTCTTGATAATGACTATTAGTATAGCCGAAAGCGATCAAAAGAACAAACGCTTTGGACAATTCTCATATAATTTAACGTCGGAAAAAAAAATTTATACGAACACATGAAAAACTATATAAAAAAATTAATGATATCTTATAATGAAACCCATTCCTTCTCGCCTAAATACACCTCTTCAAACAGCCCAAAGTCTTAACTTTAAAAAGTAATTTAACTCATTTAGTTGTCTATCTTTATAAAATATGAACTCCTATTCCCCCCCTTCCTAAATAGACTGTTTCAACACCCTGTAACCCCGCGACTACCAGCTTTGTCCTTTTCTACTTTGTGACCGTTGCTAACCTAAAACCCCTCCACACTCTGCCCCAGGGCCTTTGCCATTTGGAAAAAACAATGTCGCTGACGTGACGTAGAATCTCTATTAGAGATCCTATGTCGAAATTTACATCCGGCACCTTTGAATTTTGAAAATTTTCTCTAATTTATATTGGCTCTGTATTCTTAATACATGGAGCTCTCTGCCTGCATCACTTTTTAATGCTAAACATTTTTAATATTGATTAGGATCAGGTTCTTGGAATTTACCTTCCTACTCTTCCACTTCGAATTAAAGAAAAACAAAATATATATATATTAAAAAGGAATATACATGGAAATGTTGTGTTATGCCTGAATCTGAGAGCCGTGTAACCATACTATCTCATATATATATATATATATATATATATATATATATATATAGACATCCGCAAACAGATCTGTTTCGCTGTATTACAGCTCATCAGTACGGTTAGGCATCCGATTGCTTCTAGCCAGGATTGAAACCCGACTGAATTGACACCAGTCGGCGATTCTACCACTGAGGCGCTCGGTAGAAGAAGCAGACTTTTAGCATGTTATACATATATATTTTTCTAACACACACACACACACACATTATATTATATATATATATATATATATATATATATATATGTGAGGTGCTACTGAAACCTTCGAAGGAGTTAAAGCAATAAATAATGCCCTCTTGGAAAGAAAAAATGCTGGAAAAATAATTTTTTTCATTCCGTCGTTCAGAATTGTTTTTTGTAAATATGCAGGAAAAAGGAAAACTCATATATATATGAGAGAGAGAGAGAGAGAAAGAGAGAGAGAGAGAGAAAGTCCATACAGTGATATCTTTGGGCGTTACCCACATAAATCCAGTCCGTCTGCCACAGTAATTCTCATTTAGAACATCTAATTTTTCGCTACATTACACTCAGTATTTTATGATATTTTTTCTGACATAACTGTCCGTCTCTTTGTCTCAAATTGCTACCTCTTATAGCAGCATATATCTAGTGATAGCTATCTTTTAAAAATAAATAAACTGTAAAACATTTAAAGTTTACTTTTTTAAAATTAATAACTGAACCTTTTACTTCAAAGTACCACTTTGACTTTCAAAAAAAAAAATTTTTTTTTCTATGCATCTAAAATATGAATGAAAACATTGTTTCAGTTTTCAAGTCATGGAGCAAACACTGTTGCAGCTGACCAATGTCTAAATTAAATTAGTTTCAAAACAACATAGGATCATCTTTTGTGCAAAGTTTAGAGAATAGTAAAAGACTTTTGGAGTTTGCTTAGCTCTTTAGCGCTTGGAAAACCACGCAGTTGTATATTGTTTATAAGACAAAGAATGGATTTAATTAAAACTTATGAGCAAAGATATAAAAATGATGAGTGTGAGTTAAAAGAAAATAACCATCGTAAAATGCTGGATCGAAATTATATAACAACAGTAAATAAATAAAAACAGATACACTTTTTTTTTGTTGCACATTTTTTTTATTCTCATTTGGCTCGAAAGAGCGAGGAACGATAACCATTTAATATTATATTAAATCCTTCGTTGGGGGAGAAAAACGGATTTGCCCTTTTTTAAAGGAGATTTGTGAAAAAGAACATTTGTACCAAGTTCTACCGTTAAAAGAATCAGATCTTGCCGAAAATGGAGAACGGATGCCGTATTTGGCTACTAAGTCTTCCCGTTCCAGTCTGGATAGATTCCAGAAATCTACGCGGCCTTGTGAGTAATTAATTATTTTCTAACCTATAACCCTTTTCCGACGGACGTTTCGCTTTACTGAGGCGAACACCCTCATTCTTGTTGCATTCCATTAGTAAGTACTAATCGAACGGCTTCTTCCCACGAACTGATTCTCTGTTAACTGAGAATGTTTGCTCGACAACTGTTAAAGCCGTCATTTTCCCCAAATATCCACATAATCTGCTACTTTTACCTCTTATCAATCAGACAGCAAACGCCTTCAGTAACGCCCTACCTCGAGCGAACATTAGCAACAAAAAACAAAAAGTGAACACAGGAGGCTAGTTTAGGATTCGAACTCGTTTAAATCGATTACCATTTTCCGAGCCGATATCCCATACCCTACTCGCACATTATGATCAATAAATTAGCAAGCTTATAAAATCCATTTTGTTTTATCCAAATTCTATGTCCGTCGCAGATGACGTTCCCCCTCTTCCACATATGCAGAGTGTCTGCCTACAATATTCAACATATCTTATCATGAGAAGCCACTTTTCCATCACTACTCGTAAACGCATATCTAATAAGAATTACGGATAATGTAATTACAAACACCGAAATGGATGATGATATTGTAAATGATTGATGGCTATAGTGGACATAAATTGATTATTTTGTGACCTCGAGTTTTCGCAAAGGTCAGTAAAAATATTTACAATGAAAATAATCAAGCAATTATATTCAAGTAAATTTGTCTGAAAGCGTGGCAATAAAACCATTCATGTCTCCGTGTGATCATTTATTTTAGTTGTTAAATATTTAACAAAGTTATCAAAAGATTAGGCAGGTACAAACAACTACCATTGAAAAACTACTACTCAAACTTCCAACTACTTTATACTATGTTATTACCATATACAATAAATGACTTTATTAACTTTGCCTTGAGAGCATATTTGGTTGCACTTGTTTGTCTGTCTGTCCATGGTCAAGATATCTTAAGACTCTCTGAAACGATTTGGATGAAACTTTCAGAAATGATTGTCTTCGTGACTGGCACTAATTGATTAGATTTTGGGTACGATCCGGTACGGGATAAAATATATGGGTTATTTTTCGAGTTTTATTAATAATTTTTTTCTCTTAAATGTCAAATACTGAATTACCTTCCCTAGATCATTTTAAATGCTGAATTTAACCCCTGTGTCATTTTAAGTGCGCATTTAATTTTGCGAGCGGTTAAGTTAATTTTTGTGTATTCTCAATCCTGAGAGTGGTCAAGTTCATTGCAGCTATTCTTTCTCATTTTGATAATCATCTCTTGCTAATCGCTGAGATGATATCGATATTGACTTGGCGAAGGTCTGTAATCTTTGACTGTTCTTTTATTATTATAATATACATTATACTACTTTATACTCTATTATCATCATATACTATACACTAATTTATACTCTATTATCATCATATACTATACACTAATTTATACTCTATTATCATCATATACTATACACTAATTTATACTCTATTATCATCATATACTATACACTAATTTATACTCTATTATCATCATATACTATACACTAATTTATACTCTATTATCATCATATACTATACACTAATTTATACTCTATTATCATCATATACTATACACTAATTTATACTCTATTATCATCATATACTATACACTAATTTATACTCTATTATCATCATATACTATACACTAATTTATACTCTATTATCATCATATACTATACACTAATTTATACTCTATTATCATCATATACTATACACTAATTTATACTCTATTATCATCATATACTATACACTAATTTATACTCTATTATCATCATATACTATACACTAATTTATACTCTATTATCATCATATACTATACACTAATTTATACTCTATTATCATCATATACTATACACTAATTTATACTCTATTATCATCATATACTATACACTAATTTATACTCTATTATCATTCATATACTATACACTAATTTATACTCTATTATCATCATATACTATACACTAATTTATACTCTATTATCATCATATACTATACACTAATTTATACTCTATTATCATCATATACTATACACTAATTTATACTCTATTATCATCATATACTATACACTAATTCATATTATATCATTATCATTATATACATTATACTACTTTATATCATTATTATCATATACTATATGCTATTTTATGTTATTATTATCATTATTATTATACTACTTTATACTATACTATTATTATTACTTATTATATACTATTATAACTACTTTATACAACTTATTTAAAAATTAGTACCTAATATATAGCACAATAAACGAGTAGTGTAACACATATCGGAGCGGAAAATCAGTTCAAATTTTCTGTTGGATCTGTTGAATTCAATTTTATTGCATCAAACGTGATTTTAGTGGATACGCGTGTTTGAAATAGACAGTATTAGTATTTTGAACGGTGTATATTGTCGTCTGCGCACTCGAAAAACCTTTAAAAATCTGTTTTCTGAATAAGGCTCAAATCTGCATTCTTAATTTGATCCAGCGTGCATTCAGTTTGATCGAGTGTGCATCCCGTCTGATCCAGCGTGCTTTAGACCGTTCGGCTATAGAGGGCAACACAGTATTTTTTTTTTAGAAATGCATCCTTCCGTGTTCTGATGTTTTCAAGCTATATCTGCTGATTCTCGGGTCCGAAGCATAAACAAAGTAATTTCTAAAGAGGTAATGGGTTTATTTTTAATCCACTACTTATATTTACATTTCATTCAAGGAGGCTGACAAGCTAATCCCTGGGATGATGTCGGGATAGACTTGGCGGAAGTTTGTGATCGTCGACTGCTCTTTCTCGTTATAATATACATTATACTACTTTATACTATATCATTATCAAATACTATAAACTACTTTATGCTATATTAAAAAAAGAAATGTGCTTTCTGGTAAGGGTTAAATCTGCCTTCTTATTTTGAGGGAATGCATGTTCATTTGATCCAGTTTCAGCTTTTTATTATATCTTTCATGTATGCGCACAAGAGATTTGGTGTGGACAAAGTCTGTGTCTTCTTCTATGTGCCTTGTCCTTTCAGGACGTAGGCGATCATGGTTTTCCACATATCCCTATCTCTGGTGGCTCTTAACACGCTTTCTCCTGTTACACCAAGCAAATCCCGTTCTGTCATTCACCTGCTCAGGCCCTTCAAATGTGTTATCCGCTGCTTTCCTTTGTTTATTTTTCCCTCTATTTGGCCTGTTAGTATCAGGTTCTCCAAGCCCTTCATCCTCATTGCATGTCCTAGGAACTTTAGCTGTCTTTTCCTGATGCTCAGTATTAATTTCCTTTTCGTTTCCTTCTATTCCAAAACCTCATCATAGCTTACGTGCTCAATCCATGATATCCGCAGCATCCTTCTGTAGAACCACATTTCAATTGCTTAAATTTTTTCCTTCATCTTTGACGAGATTGTCCAGCATTCACTGCCATATTGAAGGACATATATCACATAGCAATCCAGTATTGTTTTCTTTGTTTCTAGCGTAATTTTCTTGTCTCTTATTACTCTACTCAGCTTCTGGAACGTGTTCTTGGTCATGCCAGTTCGCCTTCGAATCTCTGTGTCGCACTTAAGAACTGTCCAAATTATCTCTGGATTCTAATGCTTTTGTATAATCTATTAGCCAATAAAGAGAAAGTTTTTTTTTTGTTAGAATAAATAGAATGTTATCTAGCAGTAGAAGTATTTTAATCTTTGAATATTTAGTGGGTAGACGTGCCTGAGAAAACATCCGTATTTTTCTCATTATTATCGGAAGTCTTAAAGGAAAACAGTCGATATTTATTTAGATATGGGTATCTAATAAAAGTAAGGTTTACACACATGCACTCTCTCTCTCTCTCTATATATATATATATATAAGATAACGAAATGTTAGGAAAACGAACAGATTGAACTGTTTGCTTAGAAGCGAAATTTCTAATCCTATACAATTTCATGCTGGGCATTACACAAATTTTATAAAAATCACACCATCAGCAAAGGCAACAATGCATTTTATTTTCTGTCAATTTTTCATTCCTTTGGGAAGTCAATTTAAGTACCACATAACATTTGGTATTAACCTATACACACTCATACATATATCTCTATCTATATATATGTTAGTTTTATATTTTAATCTCATATATATATATATATATATATGTGTGTGTGTGTGTGTGTGTGTGTGTGTGTGTGTGTGTGTTATTTTAATCTCATCTTGACCAAAAACTGAGTTTTTCCCTAAAAAATCACTGAGTGACGAACGCAAAAGGAATACGTCAATTAAAATTAGATATTGAAATATATTCAGTTATATATAAAATATGAATTAGATATTTAGTTAAACAGATAAATAGATTTTTGTACACGCGATGATCAATTTGTTCGAAAAGGCCAACAATAGATGTAGACAATGTTACAAAAGAAATTAACAAGACAAAACATAAAACCGAATATTAACCGAAAGAAAGCAATCAAACCAAGCGTAGCAAGGAATTATTTTGATTCTAGCTTTTGTGAGCAGTACTCCTTGCGCTATTCTGCTCGTTCGCAGGACGACTACTACGAAAACGTAGGAAAGTTACGTGTTATAGAAAAAAAATTAAAATATATAAACATTTCGTAAATAATTTCTGGAAATGTTTCGTGGATATTAACATAGGTTTCATATTTTAATCTCATTTCCACCTGAAATTGATTTTTCTCTCGCAAATCGAATCGTTAAATGTAACATTTTCAGAGAAGATGGTCTGTTTGTCTTGATTACAAAAATCATTTTGCAATGCACAGAAAAGCAATACATCGATTAAAATTAGATACTGAAACATACAGGATCAATATATCGTTAATTATATAACTTACGAACCTCAGAAACATTATATAATTGGATTAGTTTTCCGTGTGAGCTTATCGGACTAATGTGTTTGCAGGTAAACAGCGAACAAAGAGTTACTTTTTTGCTTGATTTTAATTTCAATAAAATTTTATTCATCTTCTAAAGTGTGTATACGCATTTGAAAATTAGGTTATTGCAGATCGTTTTGAAAAATCATTAACGGTATCTATTCATGTAACGCTTTAGAAAGATTGTAATTGGTTGGTATTCATGATAATAACAAATACAATAATATGAAAATATGCTACCGAGAGTTACATTTCTGTAGACTTTGGCACTGAGCCTTCAGTTTATTTTATTCTTTAGTTAATATTTTGTACTATACCTCATGACGAGTGAACCGAATAAAGATTCATCTACGAAACTCTAGAGTAGAGGTGCTGAAAAATGTTCAGTCTGTTGAATAACAAATATTACATTTGTATGAATCATATATATATTGGTAATTGTATCAGTTTTTGTATACTTAATCAGTATGTTCATCTATCTAAATCTAAACTTATTTATAAATGGAACTTTGTCTGTGTGTGTATATGTGAGTGTGTGTCCTTTACCTATAGACTCCGAAACGGCTGAACCGATTTTCTTGAAAATTTACACACTTGTACTATAAGCGTCTGCGAGTGTTCTTAGCTAGGTTTTGTGTTGCGGTATCCCCGATAAATATCGAAAAGGTAAGATGTTTGTCTGTGTGTCTGTGTATCTGCCTGTATGTCTGTATTTTTTTAGCCCTTTTATTTTAGTTTTTGCTTTGGGTTTGGCTCTAAGTAGGTATAATCGTAGTTCTTAGTCTCAGCCATGATACCATTTACTCAGAGGACTTATTTAGCTTTCAAAATTCAGTTTACGACGAAAAAAATATTTGATATCGATACCAGGAAATCAAATTTTAACTTCCATCCATTCATTTTTCTTTCAGTCTACGGTTTCGCTTTAACTGGAAACAACTATTGCTTTTTAGTCTTTCGTGCCAACATCCAAAGAGTTTGAGCTCCAGGACCATGGATTAATTTTAAAGCTTTCATTGCGCCCGAGCAACGCCGGGCTATACTGCTAGTAAAGTCATATGCATAAAGTGAAAAAAATTAAAATCATTGAAATTTTTTACTACAGGAATATCTATATGCGGATGATTATCTATGCTCTCGCCTGTACGACAACAGAGCACTGTAGAGGAGGAGAGATTTTTGTAAAAACAGTAAACAATTACGGCTTTACGCAATATTCTTCGGCTCCGACTTGAACGCTCTTGGTTGCTGGCGGTTGTTTACATTCTGTTAATAACACGCAATAAAATCTGCCTGTCTCTACTGTGCGCCGATAGCTTAGGGGTAAGTTCTTTGAATGATGACAAATCAGTTGAGCTTTCGATCTTGAAAACAAACGGTTTTACAACGAAACAGGACTGTATATGGATGAGTGTATATATATATATATATATATATATAGCATAACAAAGCATTAACAGGAAAAATCCAGTCATGCTCATAAATAGCATCGTCAGATCAAAACTTTCATAGGTATGACATGCACGCCTCTAAACGCGTTCAGAAATATCAAAACATTCAGCTGCATAGAACCGCTTTTTCAGATTCATCATATAAAGCCAGTGGGCCCGTTTTGTCAAAATAACTATATTCATGTACCTACTATTGTGTATCTCACATTAAGATATGAGAAAGAAAAAACAAACACGTGAGCGTGACAGGAGGGATATATAAACAATTAAACAACAGCCTTTATTATCATGAATATATTTTTGTATTACTGTATATAAAACCAAATTTTTTATGTCATGGGTTTTGTTCACCGTTTTTTTAGATCCCCCCGTGAATATGTGCCATTGTGGTGCTTGAAGAATTGGGAAGTGATGGATGGGTTCTTGTGGTGAATGAGCAAATCTGAAACCGATTAGCTAGGTATAGGATAGTAATTGAAAACCGACCTTAGCCCACACCCATTTTATTGTTTGTGCCACATTTACTGTGTAATAGCAGTAATAAATATAATTTATTATAATGAATAGAATTGATTCAAACGAGTGAAGCCTGAGGGTCTTGGTGAGACCACTCTCATTTGAACAAAGAACTATACCAGATAACACAAACCGCATCATTTGAGAATTTTTAACATCAACAACTAAACTGAATTGCACTTGTAACTCGAAGAGTAAACAATGACACTACCAAGATGCTGACGTTCCATACTAATTCAAATAAAATTTTATAAAGGAAGCCTTTCTCATCCCTGAAAAGAATGATGACAGCTGCTGGACTTGAGGAAGAAACATTTTAAAAAATGGAGAGAAAGATTTGATCAATTTCAGTCGGCAGCAGTACTCTCTGCTCTAGCAATTAATGCAAAAATGTTTCCTTATAAGAAAACGGTTAATTTTACCACTGGTAAAATACACCCAGTCTATTTTACTACTGGTAAAATAGACTGGGTGCATTTTGGCAGAAAGTTTTGTTAACAACAGACGATTTCTGTTTTACTTTTTATGCCTTCTTTTAAAATAATTTCACTCCAAGCAAGGTGGGCCCGCCACTCGTGCCCAGGAGGTTACAGCGAGGGAAAAGACTGGCTACAAGTTCTACATTGAGAAAGGATAAAAGATAAACGGGATTCAAGATGATAGAAGATGGCAATTGACGTTATATTTAATTATTTTGAAATTTTAGTTTTCAGGAAAGAAAGTAAATGGATGAGAGTTCTACAGGCGGGAAGTGTGAGAAAAGAAACTGTTCGATTAGAAGTGGCGGTTATATTTAATTATTTCAACGGTAAAAAATGGGATCTAGATGCCAATCTTGTAGTACGCTTAAATTCACGTTGTTGTAGTGCCAGGAGAAAAAGGCTGTAAAATACGATTTTGATTTTTTTGAACGAGACAATATCTTAAGCTGAAACCTTAACTACGATTTGTATTTCGAAGAAACTAAATATGACTATAAACACCAGACTTGTTTCCAGCTGTCTGTAAACTTCATTATTGTAAAACTTGCTCGTCTTCACAAGATGTTGTAATCTGATTTAATGAAATTATAATTAGAGATAAGGGCAGACAACCGAGACAGCGGTGTTCTTTTTTAATAGTCTGTTTCGAAAGCTCATCAACATCTGCCAAATAATCTACATTGAGCAAAAATGTTGTCGTTAGGCAGAAGGCAGGGAAGAGGCTGGTATCATTACACTAAGGAATTTCTTACTTCACGCCGCCAGTAAAATACGTATATATATATATATATATATATATATATATATATATATATATGCCACAGAACGATAGTGAATTTGTTCAGCTTCAAGACCATTAATATTGTATTAGGTTCCATGGGTTAGAGAGAGGTTGCGTATGTGGAAGTTTGTGAGTTTCAAAAGTACATTCACACTTTGGTTGTTAATAATTCTTGGTTTTATTTATTTTCAAATTAATAATTGTTTTTTCTCAAAGAATTTGCTGCAATGAAAATTAGTGAAAAATTCATCATAACTTTATGATGCATTAATCTCAAGTGTTCAAATTAGCTGATAAAGTTTACAAACGATTTATGAAGGCACCCCATGTAGATATATTTTTTTTTTGTACACGTTCATAAAATGTTGTAAAATCTGGCTTTTGTCAAGTAGCGCCCATACGGAAATAGCATATTTGACTAAGAGTAAGTCGATACGGAAGTTAATATCATTTGAATTTTATGGAACTCTTTTTTGCGAAGAGGGGTAAATTTAGAATGATAACAAGTCTCGAAGATAAGTTTCATTTATGATATCTGCAGTTTTGTTTTTGTTTCTTTTAACGTTTCTTTTGATTGCTACTTCTCGCAGATAAGCAAAACAGGCGATCTGTGAATATTGCTATTTCATTTTTTTAATGTTTCAGTCGAAGCACGCCAAATGTATTGCAAGTAAAACAATAATAAGATAAGAGGAGATTTATGCTTAATTGTATTTCAATTACTAAATCTTGTCTGAATTGCTTTTGATGTGAAATTTAAGATAAACTACTTTATGGAACCTGTCTGGACTGCTGAGTTATAAAACTCTCTTTATGACCAAACGAACATATGGAGGGATAATTATGTAAATATTCATCTTCTATGTCTATTTAGGATGCAGAAGATCATGAATCTTCGCATCTTCTTGCCCTTTGTAATTTTTAGTAATTGTTATTTTTTGTTATTTCTCCTAAACCCTGTTCTGCTATTCATTTCAGCAGACTCGTTAACTAGTTTATGCGCTGCTTTACTCTGTTTCTCTTGCTTTCAATTCGACCTGTGAGTATTAAATTTTCCAAGCTCTCTTTCCTTATTATGAGCACTAGCAATTTCAACTGTCTCATGTGTCTTTTTTGTTCCATTTTTCTTTATATCTTTGTCATTACTCACATGTTTTGACTATTATATTCTATATTATATTCTCAGTATCTTTCTGTAGAATCACATGTATTTTGCCTAAAGTCTTTTCTTTATCTGTGATGAAATAGTTCATCATTCAATGCCATATTCGAGGTTCGATACTGCAAAATAATTAAGTTAAAAACAGTTAAAAAATGCCAGCCTCGAATTAGAGACATTAGAAATTATATTAAGAAAATATAGAAATTTAAATATTTGTGTAATGCAGTAACAGACGACGGAAAACGTGACACAGTAATCTGCAGTTTTATAGGAGTAGCTAAAATATATATTCCAGAAACTACGCAGAAACAGAGAAGGTTTGTTAGAAACAACAACAAAAAAAAAAGTGATGAACTGCTATGTTACATCAATCGTCTTAAATGACAGTGAATGATGAACAATTACCTTACAGATAAATAGGGGACTTGAGATAATGGAGATATGTTTTTACAGATAGATTCTGCAAATATTTTCAAATGAATATATGACCAAGGAAGTTTTAAATAAAATAGAAGCCAAAAAGAAACTTACACTTAAAATAAGAATGAGACAGTCGAAATTTCTAGGACAGATTATGAGGAAAGAGCGGTTGACAAATTTAACACCCGTAGAACATTCAAAAATCAGATGTAGTGTGGAAACAACGAAACCAACGAGATTGTGCGAATGAATGGCACAGACAAAGAATGGTAAAGAGTCAAAAATTGCTTAGCGTAATAAGTGACAGAAAATTGTGGCGGACGATAATCGCTCACGGCGTAAAGTGACACATCATATAGGAAACAAGAATCGAAAACTGAAGGTTTTCTAACTATAGGCCTTATCTAAAAGAAAGACCCATCATTCTGAGCAAACTGAAACAAGGTTGAATTTTTACGTTCCCATTTTTTGCATCTACTTATACCAGCAAATTCAGTGACTTTAAGTCTCAATTTAAAATAAGGCTTTAAAATTGCCGAATATTAATACTTGTATCTACCATAATATAATCTGAAGAAAAATATGATTGATAATAATATTGGGTTCTTCTGAAAGTTGACGATTTTTAGTCGATCATGTCCTAACACGTCAAATTTATTAACAGATATAATATATAATATTTAATTCAGTTAAATGCCAGCCGTTTCACACGCTAGGGCGATCATGTCTCGAAAGAGACATTAGAACACGCTTCAACCTATTTCTTGAGAAATAAAGTTTAAAATTACTTAAGTCGTGTCAATTTTGCATCCCTATAAAAAAAATTAATCATGCCCCTTCGAAGATCCCTTTCTTTTATTACTTGTGAATTGTTATCCTTCCTTTTATTTAAATTGAGTTCACTCCCTAAAAGTAAAATAAACTAAGACACAAAGGGCTAATGTGTGTGAAAGAATTAAAAAACAGAAACATTACTAAGGAACGATAACAAAATAAGAATAATCATGAGGACACTATATAGAGATTTACAATGCATTTTAATTTTTGAAGACTAAAGTTGACTGGATAGAATGGAGATCGGAATAGAGTTCCAAAAACAATAATGCGATAAAAGAAACTGTTAGCACAGAACATACAATTACATCTAGTCAGATCAGCTATAAATTGATGAGACCACGTCGACAGTCTAGAACTGCGTTTAAATACATAAACTATATATATATATATCATCCGAATGATTAACATGTAATGCATTTATAGAAAAGGCATGGAGAGACAACCTTACGGTGGTGAAAAAGGGACTGAAGCCGAAACGCCAGCTGAGGACCAATTCTTGATTCTTCTTTGGATTTTATGAAGGATCTCTTGAGATATAGCACCAAACTATATGCGGCAGCAATATTCTAAGCATGGGTGAATGGCAGATTTATAGATGTGTAAGAAAGATTCTAGAGAGAAAAAATATTAAGAAAGATTTTGGAGTAGTTTTCACTGTCAGGAGTTTTCTTTCTCTTAGTTCCTTCCGAAAGCTTGAAAACCAACGATTTAACTCATATTTGCGAATGGGAAGAAGAGTTGGATTAATAGTTTTCCTCAAGGCATTTATGCAAAATTGAACACAACAGAATAAAGCAGAATTTAAAAGCGGCTCATCGATTTTACTTTGTGTTCTGATAAACACTACATTTCTCACATGTCCCGTTTAGTCAGTTAAGTGCCATACTTGATACAAACACTTGGGCGAACTCATCTCGAAAGAGATATGACAGACTGGGGAGAAGATTATCCCGCAGTATGTTGCTGTTACTTTCTGCGGTAGACTAGTTGCCAGCCAAGGCTATAGAACCCAAAAAGTTCTGTTATTTAACCCATAACTGGAGGGAAGAGATGGAAGAATACTTTTCCCAAGGGTAGTGGCGCGTAAGTAAATGCAAGGAATTCAACTGGAATTCGAACTCGGCTCCCCGATTTATCGTTCTGAGCCGATCTCCACTGCACCAAAACGCACGTCCTATTATTACGTTGGAATTCTAAGCCGTATGTAGCTGTTTCATATAGGCCGTGTAATACAACGCACAACATACCTGATGAACTTCAGCAATTGTATGGTGGAGCGTGGATTGAGTGAAATAATGGAAGAAGAGATATTAAGAGCAACAAGGGATAAGGAGATGTGTGGTGCCACGATCACTTGCATCCTGAAGGGACACAGCACTTAGAAGAAGATAATGCGACTCCAACTTCTAAGCTATAATAGTAGGCCTACCGTAGTGAAATACTGCAGCACTGGAATATCATACTGGGAATATTTTGTAACAAATAAATGGTCTAGGCAACGAGAGGCAATCTAAAGTAGCTTACCTCTACCGAAAAGTTTAGCCAAAGGTACGGTGACGATGTAAGCCTTCAAGTTTTGTTATGCGTTATATATATATATATATATATATAGTGCGATGAAGAAATTGTCGTCTAATTTACACAATAATGAAACATTCTTTATAATGAATTTTTAACTAGATTCTTAAAATTATTTCCATTTTAAAAATTCGAATAATTTTAAGAATCTGTTTTCATAATTACCATACCTACTTTTATATAAGCTAACTTCATGTATAGTGCAATCGATGAATGTTTTTGTGAAAAACCTGATGTTTTCATATAGACCGTGTATAATGCGACCCCGACTTCTGATCAATACTAATTTGCCTAACGTAGTCAAATATTGCAGTACTGGGCTTCATCCTGGATATATTTTATAGCAAATAAATGGTTTTAATTCTTCATTCAAATATATTACAATGGATTTTATCAAAACATTTTAAAAATATGTAACAGTGAATTAAAAGATAAAATATTACTTGTAAACGCAAAGAATATAATAATGAAAAATAAATATAAATAAACAGCAGAAGGTAGAATAAGGAACAGATGAATATGAACGCAAATTAGAAAAGAACATTGTTAATTGTTTATTTATCTAATCTAAATCTATCTAAACTTATTTGTAAATCGAACTTTGTCTGTGTGTGTGTGTATCCGTTACCTATAGACTCCGAAACGGCTGAACCAATTTTCTTGAAAATTTACACAGTTGTACTATAAGCGTCTGCGAGTGTTCTTAGCTAGGTTTTGTGTCGAGGAACCCCCGATAAATATCGAAAATCGATAATAAAAAAAAATCGGGTTATAGAAGTGGACCGATTTTAATCAAATTTGAAGACATAGACAAAGACATAAGAAACAATTTTCAGAAGTTTCAAGGTTGCAGTTGTTACAATAGTGCAGAAAATTTGATATCGATACTAGGAAACCAAAATTTGATTTACATCCATTCATTTTTTTTCAGTCTACGGTTTCGCTTTAACTGGAAACTACTTTTGCTTTTTAGTCTTTCGTTCCAACGTCAAAAGAATCTGAGCCCCAGGACCATGGATTAGTTTTAAAGCTTTCATTACACCGGAGCAACACCGGGTTATACTGCTAGTATAATCTATTTGTAGATTTAAGAGCGACAGATAATGAATCACGAACAGAAAGAAAGAATCTAGACTATAGAAGGCATGATGATGAAAGTTACCTGCATCGTTATGATAAACCAAGGTTACAATGGGAATGTAGGCCTACAAAGTAATGCATGAATTTTAACCCCTCCAGAAAAATACATGTATAGTTGTTGCGATCACAGTAAAATGCATGACTTTTGACCTTTTCAAGGAAATTAATTATGACGATTTTCTAAGCGTAGTTTAGATTTTGCACAAGGCCGAAACTAAGGGACACACAATGAGGATCGAACTCACTACTCAATTGTAATCGATTACCATAAAGACAAGTTTGCTAACCATTACACCACCTCAAAGTACCACATTTTTAAGGAAATTAATTATGTAAAGCACGACTCTCTCCTTTTTTTTGCGTTAAAAAATGTTATAAAATTTCGCACTATACACAAGTATATACGGTACTTTTTGAGACATTCTAATATTTACAAATCTTATTCTGCCACAAATGTTACAACAGTAATTTTACTCACTGCAGCTTGTGAGGAAGTTATTTTTTATTATTATAAAATTATCTTGATAATCATTGCGCTCGACAAGAGCACGCTTTTCTAAATTTATGCCCTAAACATTAAGAATGTCCACATATGCATAGAGTTATATGTTTTCTTGTGAATGTGTGTATGACTTTTCGAATGAACAAATAAGAATTCCCGCGCATTAAGACCAAGATCTATCTTGCCCGAGGTGTATTGTTTCATTTGACGTAACTTTGCTTGTATGCAGGAGGCGAAAGAGAATAAAAATGATAAATGCTAACTTGTACACATATAAGCAGAGACAGTCTTTCGAGTCGACAGTCCAGTCATTACCATCGTAAAAATTCCAACCGTTGCTATACGTTTCCTCTCGATTGCTCCTGCCAATATTTCTTGACAGAGAATCAATCAGAAAAACGTAAAGATAAGAAATTGCATAGAAACAAGCCACATTATTCCAACGACATGTAGCGTTCTTGATATCAACTAGACTGGAAGTCACTGTCGAACAATTAATGGTTGATACGTAGAATTTTGAGCTACAAAGTTTAGTAATGACTAGCAGTATAGCCCGGCGTTGATCGGGTGTAATGAAAGCTTTAAAAAACTAATCCATGGTCCTGGAGCTCAGACTCTTTGGACGTTGGCACGAAAGACTAAAAAGCAATAGTTGTTTCCAGTTAAAGCGAAACCGTAGACTGAAAGAAAAATGAATGGATGTAAGTCAAATTTTGATTTCCTGGTATCGATATCAAATAAATTTTTTTCGTCGTAAACTGAATTTTGAAGGCTAAATAAGTCCTCTGAGTAAATGGTATCATGGCTGAGACTAAGAACTACAATTATACCTACTTAGAGCCAAACCCGAAGCAAAAGCTAAAATAAAAGGGCTGAAAAATACAAACATACAGGCAGATAAACACACACACACATCCCTTTGACATATATATATATATATATATATATATATATATTATCAATTTTCTGCACTATTGTAAGAACTGCAACCTTGAAACTTCTTAATATCGTTTCTTATGTCTTTGTCTATGAGTGTATCAAATTTGATTAAAATCGGACCATTCCTTCTATAACCCGATTATTTCGATTATCGATTTTCGATATTTATCAGGGGTACCTCGACACAAAACCTAGCTAAGAACACTCGCAGACGCTTATAGTTCAACTGTGTAAATTGTCAAGAAAATCGGTTCAGCCATTTCGGAGTCTATAGGGAACGGATACACATACACACAGACACACAAAGTTCCGTTTATGAATAAGTTTAGATGATAGAAAATATAAAACTGACGAGCTAGGAAATAACTTTTTTTAAAATTTTTTTATGGCATAACTATTTTGAAACGGAACCAACATTTACTAGCATGGATGACGGGGAACAAGAGAGACATCAAAGCCAATAGGTTTCTCCTTCCATTTCTGTTTTTTGCTGGTTAGTTTCTGTAACTCTTCAATAATAAGAGTATGTAACAAAAATGCATATTAAAACATTATACTCTCATTCAAAATGTCACCCGGGACAAGACTCTTCCAGACGTTGAAATGAAAATAAAAGTGTTTTACTTTCTTTATATATTTACACGTAAGTCTCTCTATATCCGTCTCTGTTTCTGTGTTGTGTTTTTTCCGTCTCGTTGGCAGACCTGACTCTCAAAAATAACTTGTTCACTATGAGCCGATTTCCCTTCATGATACTTGTGCCTGCATACATTTGCACAAACTTGTCAGTCGCCGCCTTCTTTTGCTTCTCAATATGAGTGTTCAGTTCTCCAAGCCTTCTTTTCTCATCATCTATATATTTCTCATTGATACTGAATTTCCTATTCTTTTCAGAACCTCATTTATTGTATTGTTTGTCTAGCATTCGATATCATAATACCAACATATGCTCTGGGTGTTTTCTATTATCACTTGACAGTTGGAAGTAAAGGCATTTTAAAGTTTTCATCATAACAACAACAATCAAGACTACTGATAGGTCATTATAATTATTCTATTAAAAATTACTTTGGTTTTGGAACTAAGGTGATGCTATCAAAATCTATATCGAGTTAAAATATTAAGTCCCCTAAATCTATTTTATGAAATAAACTGAAACAGCCATTACTTTTTAAAGAGGAAGGATCCTGCTTGTTTTCTGTAAGTAATTATGAATAAGGCAGAAAGCAGAATAAAGTATACAAAATGCTAGTTTCTCCCCAGTGAAACTTCTGCACACATTATTGTCTCTTTATCTATCTATCTATCTATCACACCCTGATTGAGCACTATGGTAGACTTTGAAAAAACAATAGCTATCCACGTATCTACGCATCGTTCATTCAGTAATAAATTTAAACACTCTAGGCTACTGGCGTGTGTTTACATTGTACATAACACGCTAAAGTCTGCCTTCCTCTACCGAGCGCCCATAGCTCAGAAGTAGAATCGCCGACTGATGTCAGTTCGGTCGGGTTTCAGTCCTGGCTAGAAGCAATCGGGTGTCTAACCGTACTGATGAGATGTGATACAGCGAAACAAATCTGTCTGTGGATGGCGCTATATATATATATATATGTTGCGGTAGATAAAAATAAATAAATCCGCACAAATGAAAATAACGCTAACATTATTTTTGAGGATAAATTTACCAATATTATATAAAAATAACTTGAAATACTAAAAAGTAAATTTATTCAATAAAATTACCATTGGCTTCAACCTCGGCCTCTACAAAATATAGCAATCTCTGGTATTTCTTCTAGGTGAATGCTGCAATGATCCCTGACTTCAGTACATGTTTGATGTTATAAGAAGTTTTTGTTGAAGCAAATATATTTAGTTGAGTTCTGCAAGTGAGAAATGCGAGAAAAGAAGCTGGTTGAATAGAAGTGGCGGCTGTATTTTGTTGTTTTGACTTTAAAAGAGTGGCACCTTGTTGCCAGTCTGGTTGTTCGAGGAAATTTTTGCAGAGGAGGCACCAGGGAGCTAATCTCATCCGAGCAGGAGGTGTTCTTTTTCTCACAGACGGTGAGCTTGAGTGAAGAAAAAACTGACCCCGTCAACATTTTAATAGTAAATATTTTCTGAATGAAAAAGAAAATAGGATAAAACTGTTTTTAGGCTGAGCAACAATATTTTTGTTTTCATCATTGGTTAGAAAAATGATTGAAGTTCAGCGTTTTGTAAGGATAAACTCTTTTAACACAGTATTTATACTTGAAATAAAAATAAATGTACTATATCCTCTAGAGAATGAATTAAGCAAATTGATCTTTTTTTTTAATTGATACATTAAACGAAGATCAAGATTCATGTTTCAGTATAGCTTTTTATTCAACCTGAATATTAAAACTTATTTAAGTAAGAAATATGATAGAAGTATTATAGCAAATATGGCCGACAATTTTAAGTGATAAAAATATGGCTAACGATTAAGAATTTTTAAAACTCGTTATCACCTAACTAAAACCACTAAAACACAAGGAGTTAAAGAATGTGGAAAAATTAGGAACGGAAATATTAACAATGAGCAGTAAGAGGAAGATTGATCGGAAAGACAGTAGATAGCGATTGACATTGCATTTCATTTTTTACAGATTAAATTTGGATTAAAAAGAATTGAGCTGGAAGCCAGAAATGTTAAAAAATATATCCCAACTGTTTAAGAAAAATTGAGGTGCCTGGAAGCCTAATGTTTCCCTAGATAACGTCGACTACCGGTAATTGCATCTAATGTAACTCTATAATACTGTAATATTAAGTGCATATGACAGTGGAGAGGGTCATATGCGACGAGGTATAATGATTCGAAGAACAATACTATTGAATCTAAACGAAGACAAAACTTTTATCGTCTTAAACAGTTTCACAATTATAACTCTTAAAGCTATGTAATACAATAATTGGATTTGGAACAAACGCTGGTAGGTATTAAGTTTGATCCCAGTTAATGGAAAGAAATTCTGATTATGTCTCTATAATATCGGTTAAAATGTAAGCTTTATTAAACTCGTTACTCACCTGTCTCGCTATTGATGCTAGATGTGTACAAGGCCGAATGTTATGCGAGAGATCCGAGACCTTACACTGGGAGAAAAGTTTCCCGTAGATCATGTTTAAGGTAGGGTCGGGTTCTTTTCGTCTTCAGCGGAACCTTTTCTGGTTTCCTCTCTGGGGGGGGGGAGAGCTTTGATGAATTGAGATTCACTTACTTCCCCACTGAAACCAGATGCAGCACAAAGCTATTTTGTACGTGGGAAATCCGAGCCCTTAAGTTCGGGCAAATATTTCCCGTAGACCCTAATTAAAGGGGTCTTGTCTGTTCATCTCAGACGAGAGACTATCCCAGAGGCAAGGAGTTGACCAAAGAGTTTTGTTGGACTCTGAATACAAGCGGAGTAAATATATGTATTCAGGACAGATCTGTTAATGGAGGAAGTTGATCATACCACATTCTCTCATGTCGTATTTCTATAGAGAAAATAATTTCTCGAACAGGCATTCTATGCTGTTTGCAAGGCCATGACAGATTACCAGATGCATAATGAAGCTCTTCTTCTTTCTCACTTATTTTTGAATTCTCATTTAATTCTGCTGCGTTTTCGTAGTCTACGAATTTCTTGCTCGTCCTGTGAAGTATCAGTAGGTGGATGTGTTCTTTTCTGAGAAATCCGTTTGTCACCCCTCGAGAGATCAGAGCTCAAGTTTTTTTCATAATCTTCAGTAGGGGACCATGTCTCTGTCTCTTCAAAATTTGTTGATGTATCCTGCTGAAAGCCCTTGCTTAGGCCCGTTGATTATGATTCATCCCCTGCTGGAGCCAAGTCTCTTAGGGAGATTATAGCTTCCTGTCCATCAGGGTAAGGTACACGAGCATACTGGAGGTTGGTATCTAGTATCTCCAATTGATTCACCAGTGGATCGTTTTTATTCAGTCACGTGCGTCTTTTTAGTGATATCATTCTCGGTTTTAAGTGCCAAGATGGTAGAGATGCTCCAGTCGAACTTCTTGGAAACGGTAAGAATCGATCATAGTGTGTTGCGTAAGTGGCTGTGCATAGCAGTATTTTGATAACCTGCAGAACCTCTGCGAATAATTATTTTCACTTTATAACAGCCACCCCTTTATCAGCAGCTGCTAATTCAACAGTTTTCCAGGTTATTTTATTATATACCACTGGCCATTGCCTTTGAGGTTATATTGTGTTGCTCTACTTACGGCTCTTGTAAGAACCGCCGCACGCGTTCGGACATAAATGAAGCCCCTCTGTCCGAATGAATATATGCGGGTTGACCAAAGACGGCAAAAACTTAGCAAGATACTTATATGACCGTTGTAGAGAATTAAGGTAGCGTATCGCGAGAGAAAACCCTCGAATGTTCGTCAATTATTGTAATTTACTAAGCGCAGCTTAGATGTGGCACAAGGCCGAAAGTATGAGGCACCCAGTGAGGATCGAACTCATTACTTAATTGCAATAGTTCTAGCGAGACAAGCTTGCTAACCATTACGCCATCTCGAGGTGCCCTTCGTCAATTATTGTCAACGTATTTGTTTCGAAGTCGAACTTTATAATCCAATGCAATTCTTTCGTAGGTCTGCGTATTTTTTGTGGCCTTGCTGGTGTTAGGACGGTAGAACTGGGGTTTATTTTTAGCGCAAGTCTTTAAATGAGTTGATAATTTTTCACATCTTTTACTGAGTAGGGAATGTTTCTGATTTTCGTCATGTGGATCATGAGGGTAACTCTTTAATTCTTTTTTTTTTTCTAGCAGCTAGGTTACATACACGACGGAGGGCGTCCACGGCTACGTTTTCTTTACCGGAGCGGTATGTTATGTTGGACGAGTAACACGAGAGCTGCATCCTCCAACTGGCGATCTTCTCATTTTTTTTTATTTTGCTGGTCGTTTCGAATTAATCATAAATGCGAATGATTTTTGATTTGTAATAAATTTAGTGTCAACCGATCAAATAAAGCCTCCATTGTTTCAGTGATTTGATAATTGCACTGATTTCTTTCTCTCTTCTACGTTTTGATTGAGACAGGGTATTGAGAAAAAGGCAACTGCCCTCCATGACTGTTATAAAGTGGCGGCTATGGTGGATTCTGAGGCATCTGTCTAAGTAGTGAATGATCGAAAGTAGTAATGTCTGCCTTCGCTATGCTCCTCTTTAACACGTTAAACACTTTCTATTTTAAGGGTTGATAATGGGAATTTTGATACAGTTGTTAGTATCCAATGAGCATAATGTGCGAACATTCCTAATGCACAGCGTAGAGCTGGTAAATCTTTTGGGACCAGTAAACTGAGTAATGGATTCAGACGTTAGTTTTATATTTTTACACCCAAAATAGTATTTGTCATAGTTAAGCGTCAGCTTGTACCTTTTAACAGCCGCCATGAATAATATGAGATTTTTGTCTGCATCGTAATTTTTAGCATTTGTTTTAGTATTATTGTCTGATCATGGACCTGCTGCAACCTTAAGGTGCTATTTTCAGTATTCTTTGTTGAATATCCATGGATTGTGTAGACCATTTATGAAGGCATCTCGTATCAATTCGGCTCGATATTGTTCCGCTGATAATGAAGAAAATGAATAGCCCTTATTTAATTTTACTAAGGATTGATAAAAACCATCAATCGAACCTGGGGACAGTTGAGACCTAGCATCCAGTAAATGTCTAGAGACCATTTAATTTCTCTTTTTATATAGATCTTGTCCAGAGTCGTTAAAGCCTTTTCGTAGGAAAGTGCGTCTGCGAAATACCCGAAGACTTAGGATAATTCATGAGGTGGTGCAGCTTATAAAACTTTGGTCGCCGTAGTTCTTCTGAATAGGCAGTATTCTAGTTTGGTGTCAGACGCGTTGTGGTCAATAATAAGTTTCTCTGGGCAGAATAAATTAGCTATTATCAAAATGGTTAAGAACGAGTGTACATTAAATTGTAGTAGAATGGTTAGAGACAGTTCGTACTGGCTTAAACATAAGCTTTAATCAACTCTGAATACAAGGAGAGTTCTCCTGAATATATGTATTCAGGACAGATCCATTAATTAGGGAAATGGATCATACATCAGTTCTGTCTTTTTCATCCAGAAGTATATTCTGTAGTCGTTGCCTAGTCAGTCACGCCCGGAATATAATATCTCCTCGACATATTGTGACCACAGAGACAAACTTAGGTTAGTCGGGTTGATAAATGCTGGTATGTTAAAAACAACTGCTATAATTTTGAGAAGAAGAAAACACTTTGGGAATTGAGCTGAATGAAGATTTAATAATGGGCAAAGCGAAGAGCAAGTTAAGAGCGTGATTTGATGTTTTGGTTTGGGATGGGGATAGTGAGAAAATTGTGGAAATGGGTCCGAATCGGGACTTTGGATAAGTGAAAGATGACCTTTTGGTGGATCGCTCTTATTCCGGAAGGAACTAATAAATCTGAACGGAGATTGGTGATCGAGTCAAGTGATCGATTTCAGGCAAACCTGTCATTTTGAGGAATGCTGATGAGGTATCTGGCCCGCCATTACGACCGGCAAATATCCGCACATTGTCATGCATACAAGCTGATAGATAATATTTACCGCACAGTCGTAAACAAAAATAACCACAGCGAAAGATATAAAGAAAGCGGAAGAGTGAGTGAGAGAAAGCACTATTTTTGACAACAGTAAAATTCAGTGATACGACAATAAATACTGTAATATTACATAAATCACTGTTTTGTAAGTGAAAAACATTAATTTGAAAATTCTTGCAAATATCAAATAATGGTCGGATTTTGATGAAAATGTCAAGACTTATTCATAAATAACTGAAACCATTTTTGGAACAATTATTTTTAGAAAATCTTGATAAAAAGTTTTTTACATATGTTACCCCTCTAAATAATTAATTTCCAGAAATGTCTATAAGTTCGCCCATATACCTAATATTAATTAATTTCAGGAGGCACTGGGGAATGTTAAGCAACTGTCATTTTTTTTTTCTAAATTAGCCCTTTTTCATAAAACCTGCTCCGAATTGTGAAAACAAAAATGCAATAAAACTATGCCATTTTTTGGGATAAACTTTTAATTGTTTTTATAAACAATATGTATTAAGGATATCATAGTCTAAAAAAAAAAAAAAAGAAATTTTTCAATGAATACTGAAATTTTACAAGATTTGCTTTCTTTTTTATTATCTTTTATTATGATAATTAATAAAATTTGAAATTTTAATTCCTAGTTTCCTAATTTTGTTAAAAAAAGGAATTGTGAAATTCACAATTTGTGGAGGTACCTAAAACGAATATGAAAAATATATATTAAAAGTAAAAATTAATAAATGCCATAACATTTCATAAATTGAGTTACCTCTGTCACATTATATAATTTCATTCTCTGTTATTAAATTGTAAAATTATTTTAAAAGAATTTTTTTTTATTATTTTATTTTTTATTTTTCATAAAACATCTTCAAACATAATGCTATAAAATTAAACTAACTAAAATTTTATAAAATATTAGATAATTGCTGAAAATATTGTTGAAGTTTTAAGTTTACTATATAGTCAAAAACTAAATAAAGCGTATGATTAAGATTATGTCAAAATCGTCTTCCATACTTAGCATTTTTGACGGCTTTCGTCTATCATGCCAATCATCGCCTCTGATAACAAGATGATAACCCCCTGATAACAAAGCTACCGTAATTAAGAAACACTTTTATAGCAGATTTCAGGCAGTGATCAAGTAATACATGTTTCAAATCAGATTAGATTATGTTTAAATTTGCTAATTTGAATAAAATAATGTTTCAGCGAGGTGCACTTTATTTTGCAAGATTTTTTAAAATCGAGAATTGGCTTTCGTTTACAAAATGTGACGATCAATTGAAAATGGCAGAAAAGTTATTTTTTTTTAAATCCAAAAAAATTAGATTCTAACCAATATAATTTTGGTTTGAAATACACAAGGGTATTCTACTTACTAGAATTAGTAACTTTAATCTCTTCAAAAACATTTATTTATTTAGAAAAATTCAATTTAAATTTAGGTATCTAAAAATAAGTGGAGGTACCTAACTAAAAGACAACGGTTCTTGTTTAAGTGACGTTAAAATGTACAAGCTATTTCTTGTCTCAATAAACAACGGATTGGAAATCATTTTCAAGATCAATTGTCGACAAGGCTTTGCTGAAAACGTTGTATGAAAATGGCTAAGTGAGAGAAATTTTGAATTTAGGCAAGAAGTGAATTGTAGACAATATTAATATTAATATCTTCTTATCTCGTAAGTGGTGTTTTTTAAGGTTTCTTTCATTATTTTTCAATAAAACGTTTATTACTGTCATTATTAACTAAATGATGAGATTGTTCTTTTAATGTCGAAAAAAATGTAGAATTTTGTAGTATTTTGTACATGTTCTAAAATATAATTACACGTAAATTACCTTGGAAAAAGTATGAATTCATCTTTCTCTACCCAGTAATGGGTTGCATAGCAGGACAGACCGGGATCTATAGCCTTGGCTGGCAAACAGTATACTGAAGAAATAATTGGCATACTACTGGAGAGAAATCTTCAAACGACGTCTCCCAACAGGCCTTAAGCAAGTATGGAGTATAACATTAACATGATAATAATATCTGATACTGATACGCAGTCTGCAACAAGTGGAGTAAGCGTTTTTATATTAAAAAAAAAACAATGAGAAGTTTTGGTTGATATTGTTAAACACTTTTTCTTTTTTGATTTTATGCTTCTTTGCTGATATACTATAGTTGTGCGTTGTGGTGTAGTGAATATCGGCTTGGAATGAGAAATCGGGGAGCCGAGTTCGTATTCCAGTTGAACTTCTTGCATTTACTTATTAATCCGTCTCTTTCCTCCAGTTATGTGTTAAGAAGCGGAACAGATTGGGTTCAATAACCTTGGCTGGGAACCATTCTAACGCAGAAAGTAATTAGCAACCTACTGCGGGATAATTTTCTGCCAAGTCAGTTATGTCTCTTTCGAGACATGATCACGCAAGCATGTATCACGTATGGCACTTAACTGATTATTTTTGTGATGCTATTTTTCTTTTTTTGACAAGCCGTTACATTTATTTTAAGGAGTGTTTTTTCCCTTTTGCTAATTTTTAAAAATAAATTTCAGTGACTTTACAGCTATTCCATTCTCGTTCATTTGGGTATTCTCTCCTCGGTGATATTAGTTTGTGAGTATATTATATATATATATTCACTAACTACCCTTATTATATCTCTCCCTCTGGCTTTGTACTGAACTAAACTAAAACGAAAATTAGGAGATATTTTACGAACCAAAGCGGGCAAAAATGTATGTCTTCGTACATGTAAACTTACGCACGTTATTTTAAATGCTCACTACAGAATAGAACGGAACTAACAGATAATCGATGTTAACATTAACGAAATATAAGGTTAATCGTGTGGATCGGACAGTCTGGCAATGATATACTCAACCTTGGAAAGGAGGTCATCTAAAGTTCAATATCAGAGGTCGACATAGAAGAAAAATCCGCTTCCGATCATGCCCCCCCTCCATCTTTGGCAGAAAAATGAGATAATCTCGATTAAGTGGCAAATATTTCGAGTTGTCTGTCACAGCAATTTATAAGTGAATCAATTTTCAAGATATGTCGGCAAGAAATTTTTCGGATTATATATATATATATATATATATATATATATCCTTGCTGACTGGGAAGGGCTTACAAACAGCTATCATTAGTGATAATAATCATTTCATAAAATTTATTAGCTCACTGAGCATTTTTCAACGAATCAGTGCTCTGTAACGAAGGTTGCTAAGTGTGGGAGAAAAAAGGCAACTTCTTCACGACAAGCTATAAATCAAAAGGCGCGCGTGGCAGTATGATTGTAAACGTGCCGGCCCTGCGAGCCATTGATAGTTCAAAGGGCGCTCTCAAAATTAGATAGGGCCAAACACATGGTCGAATCCAGTAAATACTAATAAATTATATTACTAATTTATCAGTAAATTAGTAATATTAGTAAACTTGGTATATCTTTAACGTTAAATGTCACTATTAAAGGGGTAAATAAATACGATTATCCCTCTTACCTTAGTAATGTCAACAAGCACTGTTTTTGCTATGACAATGGCGTAAGTTAAGAGGGAATAAGATAAAAGGGGTCATTTATTTAAAATATAGATGGGATATGTTTGGGTGTACGGATGCGTAAGTGAGCGTTTTGCAGTATTTGAAGAAAAACATGTTTGAAGACTTCTGTGTGAAAAGAATTTAATTCTAAGAAAGACTTAAGAAAATATCACCTGTAGTAGTTTTCGCTTACGGCAGTTTTTAAGTTAACATGACTCCTTTCCACCATTTAATCTTTGTTGAAACTGCTAGGTAACCTTGCTATAATTGGGAAGGTCATGTCTCTTGTCGCTCTTAATATTTTTCCTCTAGGTATCTCTCTCAAATCCTCTACCATCCATTGGCTCGGGCCTATCAAATATGTCTCACACTGGTTTCCCCTGTCTCTCTTTTCTTCTAGCCGTCCTGTGAGTATTAAATTCTTCAGGCCTCCTTCCTCATTACCTGTTCCTGGAACCTAATCTGTCTTTTTCTGATGTTAAGTAAGGTGACCGCTTTTACACTCCACCCACGTCTATTGAACAGGTGAAGAGGCTTATCCCTTGTTCCCTTTTTAGGATGTGGTTTCCGGTTTTCTCTTTTCCAATCTTTTCACTCTTACGTAGCTCCCTGCACATCAGTGGCGCTACCACCTTGCTCGAGGTGATATGATTTAAAAAAATTCAGTAAATATACGAAAATGAAAACGGGAGTAAGGCAATGATGAGTTTTCTGTCCGGACCTATTCAGCGAAGCGATTCGAAGAGAAACAGAAGTCTTACAGAGATTCATTACTGGCGGCTGCAATATTAACAACATAAAATATGCAGATAACACAATTTAGATAACAGGCACAGAAAGGAGAAATAACTCCTATAAAATGTAATGAAAGAAAGCGATAAGAAGGCACTAAAGACCAATTGCAAGAATGGAAGACATGGTTGTTAGCAAAAGAAACAGCCCAACATGAGAATTTTATACTGAAGATTCAAATTGAACAAGTACAATAATTTAAATATCTGGGAATTGCTTTAACATAGGACACAAAGTTTGACATCGAAATCTGAAGGTACATTGCGATAGCGAATGGTGCTTTCCAAAAGCTAATCAAAATATTAAGAAACAGAAAAATGTCTTTAGAAACAAAGAAAAGAGTACTGAAATGTCACGTACTATCAGACCTCTCAGCTGGCAGTGAATAATGGATAATATCCTTACAGATGAAAAAAAATAATTGAAGCCACAAAAATGTGGTTCTATAGAAGACTGCTTAGAATATCATGGTCAGAACATGTGAGCAATGACGAAGCTTTAATATCATGAAGAGTCAGTTGAAATTTCTAGGAGACGTAATGAAGAAAGGCAGCTTAGAGAAGTTGATACTCACAAGACAGATTAAAGAGATGAGGAATAGAGAAAGACAATGCATAACCTACCGAGCGAATTTGAATAATCAGATGACAACACAAGATTTAGGAGAAATAACAAAAGGATAAAATTTATTAAGAGCTACAATGGACAGAGCAACATCCTGAATCTACACGGCACATAGAAAATGAACAAGTATCTGCCAATCATTAGTTGGTGACCAAGGAATTATGTTATCTCTCCAAGTTCGTTCTGGTTCTTTCTCACGTCTAAATTTAGCAACTGTTTTTTTAAACGTATTCAAATATTTTCTGCTACGGATAATATCGAAGTGTGAAGGCAATTTAATTTACATTTCTATTAGTTCTCAGTTTAATTTTGTCTATCAGTTGATCTGTGATGATGTACATCATCTGGTTTTGGAATGATTCGATGCTAATTAAAAATGTTCGAATGTTTGTATAAATCTAAACTGTATAAAACACTTAGAAGAATTTAGATAAGTTATATCTTTGTATTAGTGTGGTTTGCAACTTTTTTTTTATTTCAAGAAAGACGTTTTCCTCGAAAGCAGCCATTCGTCGACTTATTTGATGTTTTACTGCAACATTTCAAGATAGCATGTGACCAACATCTACAAAATCAATTACTTCCTCAATCTTGGCTCCGTTTATTTGGATGTTAAATTGTAGCTGCGTTCTGTTCGTTATCATTAACACAATCTTCATGAAATTTAATAGGTCTATATCTTTTGCATAAAGACAGTTCAAAACTACTTAAGAATATAAGGTTCTATTCTGTGACAAAGTCGTTGTATAGGTAAATAATCTATTGATAGAATAATTACAAATAACAAAATCAGTCTTTTAGTTTTAATATCCTGTTTCAGCCTTGGATCAGTCAGTCAGTTAAGTGCCATACGTGATACTCCCTTGGGTGATCATGTCTCGAAAGAGACATGACTGACTGGGCAGAAGATTATCCCGCAGTAGGTAGGTTGCCATTGCTTTCTGCGGTAGACTGGTTGCCGACCAAGGCTATAGAAGCCAGTCTGTCCTGCTATTTAACCCATAACTGGAGGGAAGAGACGTATTAATACCTTTCCCAAGGGTATTTGCGCGTAAGTTTCTCGTTCCGAGCTGATATCCACTGTACTACAACGCACATCCACCAGCCTTGGATAGGTTAACGTAAATATATGTCGTTGATTGCAGAATTCGAAGAACGAAGTTATTTATCTGGTGCCTTACATTTTTATAAGCATTTAAAAAACAGAAATAAAAAAGAAAAAAAAGTTTTACAAACTTTTACGGACTTCTGGAAATACTTTGCACAATCTCTAGATATAACATCCAATTTGGAAACGCCCTGTAGTAGGAATATACCTTAGTTTTGTGTGTGCCTTCCTGCCCATGACTCGGTAGAGGCAAATCAAAAATACCTATCATTCCGCGTATCATATTAGTGAGCATTAAGTTAGCATTAGGGTCTCAATTTTGGCCAGTGAGCATACCATGTATATTTAACACATATGAGGCATAATTCCTATTCTTTCTAGCACTACTATCATTTAATTATAATTCATTTTATTTTCAGTATTTTAACTCATTAACAATCCAGATATCGTCGGTGTCTAAAGAAAAAATATCCCCTGCAAGGATAGTACGAATTAAAATAATAACATGTTGGAAGTTCTCATGTGTAAACTAATCTAAGATTAATAGATTACAGACAGAAGACTACATAACAGTATAGAGATTCTCTCTCTTGAATGAAAAAATAAAACGGTCCCGTTCTTAATATATTTTTGGTAACGAAACAACATATAAGTAATTCTAGTTGGAATATCAAATTAAAAAAAGAACATCAACTATTTGATTAATGCCTCGTAAATTTTTATTAAGTTTTTAACCAATCTGGTATAAATCCAAAATATCTTTGAACTAGTTAGTCATTTTTACGGTACAGAAATTGATATTAAAAAAATTTGCCGTCGCATTGGTTATATCTGCTGCATGCAAAATTTTAGGTTTTTCTTGGCATAATTAACTCATATGTAAGAAAGAATTAAGCTTTTAAATCAAAGGAAATAAAAATATTTTCGGAAGCTAACACGATTGTTAAGATTGCAATACAATAAAATAATTATGCTTGTAGCTCCCGACATTAATTCAAACGATCAGTGAAATGGAAATAGTTGTCTAGTTCTAATCTTTTCATTTGTACCACCTGCTTTTTGAAAATAACGACCAGCATTCATATTTATGAATGTTAATACAATAATTTGTTAAAGGTGTTAACCAAGCCACAGGAAGATTTCTACGGATATTTTATTGTCGTAGAACTCGCTTATTCATTCATTCATTTACTGAAGAATTAAGATTCATACGGAAGAAAAACCGTAAAATATTCACCGGTTAAAACTAATTAAATTAATTTGTAATTGCAATTTGTAATTTTCCAATAGCATTGGATTATCAGTAATTTAGGAGTTTTATCTATATAATTCAATTTATTATCTCTTGCAAGAAAGAACTTAATTTTTGGAAATCATTAAAAGTAAAATGATATGCAAATACAAGGGATACGAGAGAAAAAAATAGAAACAATATTTCATTTGTTATATTAATTACACGAGGTCTGTTCACTTATCTTAAGATCTTAAAAAGGGGAGATAATTATGTTTAACATATATATATATATATATATATATATATATATATATATATGTTAAATATAAGAGACAATGAATGTCTATTATGTTTAATCATGAGCCGTTCTAAACATCGTATTTGGCTTTAATTTCAGGTGAAAATAAAGACAAAATTTCCCCAACATTTGGATAATTTTTTTATTAAGTTGGTTCTAAGCTTTCGGATCACATGAACCATTTTCAGAGAGGTTACAAGGACGTTAACATAAAAACATCCACCATCAGCAACGATTTTATCTTGTGTTGACATAAAACTTTGCTAAGCAACAATAACAGTTACCAAAAATAGCAAACGCAGTTCGTAAATTTGGAATGTGTTTCTATGACGTCACACCACGTGAGAGCTCGAAATGATAACAGAACCATATATTTAAATATGATGGTGGATGTTTTTATGTTAACGTCCTCATAATTAAATAAGACCAGTACCGAGTTGTATAAAAAAAGTGCTGAATGCATTTATATTGTAGAGCTTTTCAATATTTTTCATTTGGAAATATTTTTATTTTCGCAACCTAGGTTTCATCCTTTCGGTATTTTCAGTTGATTTATAAATATATCATAAATCAGCTAAATATAAAGAAATGTTGAAACCTAGGTTGCGGAAATAACTCGTTTCCAAATGAAAAACAAAAACAAAACATATATATATATCCTCCCTATTTTAATAAAGAGTATATATATATATATATATATATATATATGTCCCGTCTCGCTGATGGAGAGAAAGACAGTAACGTGGCAGCGTAAGCTCAGTTCATTCACCTTACTGCCAGTTATTAAACTTTACTACCATTTATGAAAACTCAGTTTAACTGAAACGAGAACAAATGAGAAAGAAAAGGAAATATAAAATTAGTGAGTTAATAAGAGAAAATAGACATTTTTAATATGTGTTTATTACCGATTTTGTAATCATGCAAACGAACGTCTGTCAAGCCTCGGATGTGCTTTGATTTCATCTATGGACCAAATAACAAAGGTCTACTAGCACTGAAAAACAGCATTTGAAGACCTAAAGATAAAGGCAAATATACACATATATTATTTATCAGATAGATAGATAGATAGATAGATAGATAAGAGGCCGAGATAGAGGAAAGTTGACTTATTATTTTATGTTCCTGGTGCTCCTTTTACTTGAATTTAAGCGTACTCCTAGATTGGCAACTAAGTCCCACATTTTTACCATTGGAATAATTAAATATAACTGCCATTTTAACTCAAACAGTTTTTTCTCGCACTTCCGCCTGCGGAACTCCCTCCCGTTTACTTGTTTCCTTGAAAGCTACAAACTCCAAAAATATAAATGCAACGTCAACTGCCATCTTTTATCTTGTTGAATCCTTTTTATCTTTTATCCATGAAATGATTAAAAAAATTCAGAACGTAGGCGATCATGGCTCTCTACGATTTCCTGTGATTCGTAGCTCTTAATAATTTTTGTCTTTTTGTTATTTATCCTAAATATTTTCTCATGTACTCAAGCTCATGAAGTAGGTTTTGCAGTATTTTCCTCCGTCTCCATTGCTATCAGTAAGCTTTGTGAGTATAAATTTTTCTCATTCTGTTTTCCTACTTATATATTCTATAAATTTCAGTTGTCTCTTTCTGATGTTAAATATAAGTCCCATTTTTTATTCTGCTTTCTCTATAATTTTGCCGTTGCTCATATATTTGCTCCATGGTATCCTCAGCATCCTTCTGTACGATCACATTTCTGTTGCATCAAGTTTTCCTTTCATCTTTGAGGAGATTGTTCAGCATTCACTGCCATATAGGAGGATATATATCAGATAGCAACTCACTACACTTTTATACAAAGCCATGATCACCTACGTTTTGAGGGAACATCGCAAAGAGAAAATAAATAATAATAAAAAACAAACGACAAAAATATCGAAATGGCAAAATTAAACGGAAAAGATGACTTGTAAGCAATATATTGCTATACTTATCGTATTAAAAATGGCAAAACTAAAAATTCTGGATTTATCAGAGGAAAAAGGCGATAATTAAATCTAAGAAAAATACAGCTGGCGATGGCGAAATTGCCGCTGTATTATATTTTTAATTTCGCGCATGCGCATTGTTTGTTTTTATTTTGTCAGTTGCTCAGTATTGAAGGGTTAGTTAGGCACCGTCTGTGAGAAAATGTGCATCAAAGCTTAACTTCTTGGTGCCCCTTCTGCATGAATTTACTCGAGCTACTAAACTAGCAATTAAGTCTCACCCTTTACAGTGAAACCAGTCAAATGTAACCACAACTTCTACTCATCCAGTTTCTTTTCTCGGACTCCGCCTGTAGAATTCTCTTTTGTATACTTGCTTCCTGACAGCTACAATCTCCAAGAATTTAAATGCAATGTCAGTTGCCATCTCTTATCTTCTTGACTCGCATCCTTTCCTTGACAACCCTTGTATCATGTTCTTACCCCTTTCCACTCTACTCTCATGCAGCACTCTTCACACCAATGTTCTCATTCTTCTCTTACCCATTCGCTGACACCCTTGTAACTTGTTCCACTTCCTTATCACTCTCCTCTTAGGTAACAATCAGCTCACTAATGACAGTACTGTCTTGCTTGGATTGAAATGATTATAAAAAAGATAAATAAATAAAAAACAAAACAGACAAAAAAACCACCAAAGATGGACTTAAGGCAAGGATTATCGCAGCATACATTAACTTAAACATGGAGATCGTTCAGAAATGATGCAGGAGATTCTGAAGTCGTCTGAAGGCTGTGGTTGAAGCCATTGACGATTTTATTGAATAAATTTACTCCTTAGTATTTCAAGATATTTTTGTGAAATTTTGATAAATATACCTGTTAAAATGAAATGTCAGTGTATTTTCGTTTTTGCAAAAAATATTGCAGCAATTTGTAATTTTTGTATATTTAAATATCATATTCAAAACGGGTTAACGATAGACAATTAAAAAAGTTATTACTTTTAATGTAATTTTAAAAATACACGATAAAATATATGTTGATAAAAAACCAAACACCCCGCAAAACAAAAAAAACAAAAAAGCAAAAAAAACAAAAACAAAACAAAACAAAAAACAGACAAGCCGGCGTCTGGTTGCTGATGAAAAAGGTCAGCTGGAGATATTTTGAGTAAAAAAATCTAAATATATGCTATAGGCTTTGAAAAACAGTTGTGTATATATATATATATATATATATATATATACAACGTGTAAACAAGGGGATCGATGGAGTTATCTACCGATGTTCTAACGAATCTTTATCTTTTTCTAACTTGTTTACCACTTTTTTTCCTCATTCCTTCTTTTCATTCATTTCTCTTAATTACTCTATCAATATACCAACCTACGTACTTACCTGGTAATTAAAAAAAATCCCTCTTGACGGGTGATATGTGAGCTTGTCTCAGAGAGTATTAAGATTGGGTTTGAACTTTACAAGATTTTCCATAAATACGCACTTGTACGAGGCTCAGCTATAACTGGCAAATATTAATTCAATAAAATCACTGTAATATTTTACTATGCAAGTCATTTTTTCTAAATACAACTTGTATACATTTTTCACCATATACTTACATGATAAACGTGCAATGAAAATTTCAAAATATGGTTTAATTCTGTTGACATTAGTGACGTAAGGTAATAATGTGACTCAAGAGTTGTTTATCACTGTGTAAATAATACACTCCTGATCAAACATTTAAGACCACTTAAAAATCTTTAAAAAGAAATTGTTTTTTTTACAGACAGATTTTAAACTCCTACCAGTTAAGTATACTAATTCTACAATCTAAAAGGTTATAGAAACAAAAAGCTACATTCCAAACATTTTATTTAAAAATTTACATTTTTATAAAATGAGGCGATTTACGCATGATCAAAATTATAAGACCAGGGGTATAAATTTATAGATCTATGGTAATTCCAATGTTTTTAGTTCAGTTAGAGATTAGCAGTCACTACGTAAAGGTGTCACCATGCCTAAAGCAAGCAATAAAATGTTTGGAATATAGCTTTTTGTTTCCATAACCTTTTAGATTGTAGTATTGGTAACCTTAAGTGGGAGGAGTTTAAAATTTATCCGTAAAAAATATTTCTTTTTAAAGATTTTTAAGTGGTCTTAAAATTTTGATCAGGAGTGTATATTTATGATTATATAATCATTAATATTTAATTTTTAATTTCAGGAATATAATGTATGACTAGCTACTCGTATGTGAATGTGTCTGTCTATAAAGGTGGCTAGATAAGTCCTGTTATGGACAAGCTGAATCACATCTGTGTTTAGTCAGCATCTACAGCTGAAGCTCATATTTGTTAGTTCAGATCCACGGTATGGTTCATACAATGCTTAGAAGACCTTAGTTATGGAGTTGGTAGAGAGCGAATAATACGACATGGCCAGTATTTAAACAAGAGTAGTACGCTCAAACCTTCAACCATGATCACTTGTGACATGATACTAGCTTCCAAACAGTTTCGTATACCAAATTTCACCCACAAGACTTGAGACAACCCTTTGTATGAATTTCCTAACTGTATCACACATTTAGATCATTTCTCAAGGCAGATATAATAAAAATCATCTCTCTGAAAAATCAACAATTTTGAACTCAGTTTTGTTGTTAGAACCCTAAACATTCGGTCACGCGCCCATATAGATTATATATATATATATATTAGTCAGTCAGTTAAGTGACATACGTGATACACGCTTTGGGCGATCATGTCTCGAAAGAGACATGACTGACTGGGCAGAAAATTATCATGCAGTATGTTGCCATGGCTTTCTGCAGTAGACTGGTTGTTAGCCAAGGCTATAGGACCCAGTCTGTCCTGTTATCTAACGCATAACTGGAGAGAAGAAACGGATTAATACCTTTCTTAATGGTACTTGTGCGTAAAGTGAATGAAAGGAATTCAACTGGAATTCGAACTCAGCACCACGATTTGCCGTTCCGAGTTGATATCCACTGCACCACAACGCACATCTTATGCGAATGTTTTTGTTGATTCGCTTTCTACGACTTATCAACCCTTTACACGTTATTTAACGCCAGAAAATATTTTTGAGATTTTAAATTTTCTTTGGTGGGGAGAGATAATAATGATTTACATACAAGTCCTACAAATTGATACAAAGTATGAGGCCAAGACGTGGATGAATACCTTTCGTAAGAGCATTTATGCATAAGGGTAAGTGAATATAACGAATTCATCTCGAATTGGCAGATTAACAAGCAAAGAAAGTGAACTGATCAAGGAGAGAATAGTTACTTTTGATATTGAAAATGTCGAGCGAACACATACACACACATTTAATATATATATATATATATATATATATTATTTTTATCATTATTAATACAATAATATCAAAATCTGCTATTCTGAGTTTCATAAAACTGTGATTAGCGGATTTTGATATTATTGCATTAATAATGTTATTAAAGTATATTTTATGGTTATGTCTTGAAGACTGTCACAATGCGTTGAGTCAAATAAAGGAAAGTAAGGAAGTTTTTGGGTATTACCTATTTATTAAACATTAATATTTCGAGATCAAAATCTCATCTTAAGAATGGCAGAGAAGCTTGTGTCTGTCCGAGTGTGTTCCTGGCATTTCAAAGAATGGTCATTTCTGGCTGGCTGGCTGGCTGGCTGGCTGCTGCTGCTGCTGTCATTAATTTTACTTTTACTGTGTGTTTACTTATACTTTTAATGTATATTTTATTTAAGCGCTGTTGTATTCGGCATTTAGTCATTAGTTTATTTTATATTTTAAGCTTTTAGCTTATACTCTTGATATTTATTTATAGAGAATTGAACACTCAAGCCAACAACAACCGGCGACAGTTTGTTTGATACTAAAACACAATTTCAGTTCATTCATTTTTCAAGTATGAAACAGACTGTCGCCGCTCGGTGTTGACCTCAGTTTCCACATATATATTTTATATTTACATACGCTCTATCACTGATATTTGTCATTTTTATCTATTGATATAGCATAAATTAAAACTATGTTTTTATCGGAAGCACACACACACACACACATGTATACAGGTAGTATTGTCACTATCAGCACATATATATATATATAATGTCCCATCAAAATGAACTCATTCTTTAAACTCTAGGGATTATTGACTTGTAAAAATATTAATGGTTAAAAAAATGAAATATTAATTTTTACTGACTTACAAAGAAGATTAACGGTTTAAATCAGATATTAAATGCAGTTAAACGCATGTCATTAAATATTCAAACTGGCATCGAATTAAAGGAATGAGTATATTTTGAGGATGTGTGTGTGTTTAATGCAAAGAATTTGTCACTTTATCTGAGCATATTCTTGCTGACTTCAAAATTTCGTAAGGAGACCGTTATGTCTTCTTTCATCGGGCTGTGCTTTTTTTTTTTTTTTGTATCCCGGGTCTTATTTATATGGAGCGTGGTGTGATTTGATAATATGTAGGAGTCTTAATTGCGATTGGTTGATTTTCTTTACATTTATTTCATTCTGCAGGTGCTTGACTTCTTTCTAATGCTTTTTATTACTTTTTAATGTACACGTGAATGGATGTCCGCTTGATTACCGTTTTGGTTGGTTTTAGTTGACCTATTTTTGATACTTGTGTGTGTGTCTCTGTAGAGTATCTGTCTTTAAATAAACAAGTTATTTTGATTATCATGAAAACGGATTGCCCATGATTTCTCTAACTTGGCACGCAAACAGAGAGGATTTAAGTGCACATGCGTAAGAATATACTTTCCGATTGGTTACACACTTGGTATTGAGACGTCTTTGAAGGAGCTTGACAAGCGTATTTGCAGAGAATATGCCTCAACTTTTGCTTGGAACTAAGGTATTCATCAGCGGAAACAATTCGAATGATTAAGAAGGCCTTTGGGAAAGATTCGATGATGGAAAGCTAGATAAAATTTTGTTAATTACGCTTGAACATTTCCCGGGAATGCGTTAAAAGTAATCAACATTTTGGAAGTCCCTCAACGAGGAGAACACCCAAAAATGGTGAATAAGTTCTGAATGCAATCAAAAGAAGATCGGTGATTAATTGTACAGGACATAAAAGAATTGACATTTCATGGACTATTCGGAATGAAAGCCGCTGTTTCGAATATCTTGCTTGGTAATTTTGCACTTACCATTCAGCTCAGTCAAACTTTTACTGGAGCCGAATTTCGGAAGATAACAAAGGCGCCATTTCACCAGGTAGACTATTTTTTTATTCGATCAACTAGAAGGATCATTTTCTGTTGAACTAATACTATGTATATTCGATTTTCTAAATGCCGCTTACATGTGGCATAAGGCCGAAAGTATGGGGCATCCAGTGAGGATCGAACTCACTACTCAGCTGTGATTGGTTCTAGCGAGACAAGCTTGCTAACCATTACACTACGTCGAGATGCTCAAACTACTTCTATGTATAGAGGTATTTTACTAATTATAACATGTTACATAGATTCAGCCTGATTGCAGCTCCGATTCAGGAATCTGAATGCCGAGTTCGAATTACATTACATTCACTTACGTGCTAATATCCTTGGAAAGGTATAAATCCATCTCTTCTCCCTTAGCTATGGGTAAATAGCAGAAAATACTTGGTTCTATAGCCTTGCGTAGCAACTAGATTAAGAGAAAGAAAACTCAGTGAGGCATGTCGTACTATGAAGCTAAGGAAAAGATCGTGCGTATTGACTCGATGATCACGATGCCTTATGTTATATCGTCACAATATGCATACATCTGGTAAGAATAGAACAAGCTTCCTTTATATATGCTATGTCTCTTTATGAAGTGGTTGATCTCTGCAAATTTCTACACTTTTATCTTTAAGCAATATTTGTCCCCTTTTTATCCACCTATGACTCTGTTCCGCCATCCATTAATAAAAGCTCATTAAATATGTTACCCACTGTTTTCTCTTAACCTCTTATCTACTGGAGGTATCAAACGCGTTCCAGAAATTTCAACTGTCACATTCTGATTCTAAGTATAAGCGTACCTTTTTCCAATTTGCCTAAAAAATAACTCGTTGCTTTTTAAAAAATCGATTTTGCCCCAAGCAAGACATAAAATCCACTAGGGTACAAAAGCTTACTTGGTGTGAATAATTAGAAAACAAGAACTTTATTAAGTAGCAAGAAAAAAGAACAAAGGAAGAGTAATCAGGAGGTCATTAGAAAACGATTGACACTGCATTTAAATTTTTGAAGATTAAAGTTTGCTAGAAAGCATGGAGTCAGAAGAGCGTTCCATAAGTGAGAAGTGCAAGAAAAGAAACTGTTAGCATAGAACTTACGCTTATATCTAGCTACCACAACTGTAAATTTATGTGACCTAGTCACCAGTCTAGTCCTGCGTTCAAATTCATAAATTCTAGGTACCCTAACGAAGAACTCATCCAACGGCTGCCAGAAAGTTTTATAGAAAAGTCACACAGACGCATATTTACAGTGGTGAAAATGTTACTGAAGGCTTGCATGTTTTGTCACAGTTATTTTCAGAATACGTCCATAGCTTGATCAATATGGCTCTACGGTAGAACTCCCAAAGTTTTAGTAGTAATGCATATATCGAAGAGCAAATTAAATACTGTAGTTGGTTGATGAGACGAGTTAGCTCTATTTCAGTCAAAAGTTAGATAGATTTATAAATATGAATATCCACAAGAAAAAACCGGAATTTAACGCAATTGAATGTGTATATTAGACTGTAAAGAAACCTCAATATCTAAATTGTACTTGCAAGTAAAAGAACTTCACAACTGTCTTTTACATTAAATTTCACTGTAAAAATAAAGTTAAAAAGCAAACAAATCTTAGAGGAAAAACTTACGAGTTTCACTGAGTTTTCTTTACTTCAAAAAAAAAAATATTTAGGATTCAAATTATGAGTAAAAAATATGAATATAATGAGAAATTCTTTCAACCTCAATGCATTAAGTTCTTTTGCTGCAGGTTTGAGGATTTCCATTAGGTCGATAGAGCAGGTCGATAGAGCAGGTGA
The DNA here is from genome assembly GCA_037127315.1 of Ascarosepion bandense. Taxonomy (NCBI): domain Eukaryota; kingdom Metazoa; phylum Mollusca; class Cephalopoda; order Sepiida; family Sepiidae; genus Ascarosepion; species Ascarosepion bandense. The sequence goes on along the minus strand of JBBBDQ010000841.1, from coordinate 1,580,934 downwards.
ACGCCAAAATGGGTCAGTTCGGATATTAACAGGTGAAAATTGAAATAAATCGAATGCACTGAACGATCGCTGATCCATTCATCCATCCACCTGCCGATGAATCAATACTTTTCAATCTTTTCCAGTTTTACTTCTTTCTTGCTTTTGTGATTTAATAAGAATCTTGGATGAATGTCCCCGTGTGCTGGGCTGGACGCTGACAGCTTTGTAGACGTTGGATAAATCATATATATATAGTCCTACGTCGATGGCACGACTCATGTTTCATGCGTTATGCAATCATCAGGAACATATATCAAACTGACATTTTAGTAGACTTGAATTTAGGTTCATTCGATGTTCATTAGAATGAAATCTTATAAAGTTAAGTTACTGCTTTTTTAATAACAAGATTAAAAATTTAGATATTTTAAAATTACATGTAGATAAAAAATGAAAATGAAAATTTAAATTTAAAAAAATAGTAAAAATAGAAAAAATATGTATATTTATTCGTGTGTTTACATTGTCTATAACACGCTAAAGTCAGCAATCCTCTACCGAGCGCCCATAGCTCAAAAGTAGACTGAGTTTCAATCCTGGCTAGACGCAATTGTATGTCTAACCGTACTGATAAGCTGTGATACAGTAAAACAAATATGTTTGCAAATGACTATATACATATATATATATATATAGTCATCCGCAGACAGATCTGTGTCGCTATATCACAGTTCATCAGTACGGTTAGACGGCCGATTGCTTTTTACCCAGGATTGAAACCCGACCGAATTAGCGTCAGTCGGCAATTCTACCTCTGAGCTACGAGCACTCGGTAGAAGGAGGCAGAATTTTTAGCGTGTATATTATCATTATACATGCCCAATAGCTGAGAGTGTTCCAATTCATTGCTGAATGAACGATGCGTATACTCGCCAAATAGCGGCTGGTCGGACCAGTATATGGTAGTTCGAAAAAATGCTCAATGATGAGACCTGAGTGGTGGTCGAAACCTGGGTAGCAAGTAAGTGGTGTGTGCTCTGTTCTTTTATATATATATATATATATATATATATAGCAAGAGTTACATCAATTGTTTTGTAAAAATTACAGGTTTCAAGATCAGGGGTATGCCAGGCTCTAGAAGCTTATTTTTATCTGTTGAATTTTGCAGTTAAAGGCAAGGAGAAGTTTTGTGTTTCAAAAATAAAATTGTTAAAACTAGGTCAGAGCACTGCTTAAATGGCACAGCAAGTGTGTTGTCGATGTTAAGATGTGGAGTATCTCTCAAATTCTATGTTCCGAGAATGGATAAATTACTGCTTTTGGCAAGGTATTAGGCTCAAATAATTCTGATGCGAAAAAAATTCTCACAAGTACAAGCTAACATAATGGCGGTTGTGACAGAAAACGCAGATACCTTTAAACAATGTAGCTGAAATAATGCTTACAAACAAGGGGGATCTTTTTATGCGTATGACTATGTCTAATTGCAACCTGGAGTTAAAAGTAAAGTCAATAGGCACCTCCTAACACACTAACCCACACCCATTCTCTCCAACTCTCCCCTTATGTACATCCTAATTCGTCTATCGCCCTGTGTAATCCCCTGCGCTACAGTGGCAGTGGAATGCCTTGCTTGGGGTGACATGATTAAAAAAAACCCATAGTCATAGAAATGCAGATAGAATGCGTTTTCTATGGGCACGTGAGCATCGGAACTAAATCCTGGAGCAATGAATGAATTTTGCCTGATCCGTTAAGTTAAATAAAATAAATTATGTGCACTTATCTTTGGTCCTGGTTTTTAATGTTCATGAAGGTAGTATCTTCAATATGAATAATAGGACTGTTTCGACTGTTGCTCAAAGCACTACGGTGTTAATTTTGTTCATATGATGCATGCAGATTTATTGAGAAAAATAAACCATATTGATTTACAAATTCCGCTGGATACTTATATTAATAGTTTTTCTTTTCAGTTTTATGGGGTATTAAACATCAAAAACCTAAAAATAAAAGAACGTCTAGTTAAATGTGGTATCCAGTGAAACCAAATTCCCGACTGTGGAATTCTCTTCCACATGACTGCTTCCCCAACGGCTACAATCTCCAGGAGTTTAAATGTAATGTCAATAGACACCTTCTAACAAATTAACTTCCATTCTTTCAAACACTCTTCCCACCCACCCAACTATCTATCACCCACCTTCTGACATTTTCTATATCTAACCACTCTTCCTATTTACTTTCCCCTATGTAGCCCCAAGTGCAATAGTGGCAGTGGAAAGCCTTGCTTGGGTTGAAATGATTAACAAAAAATGTTAGTTTCTGATATTCCTAAAAGAAAGATGGTTAAAGTGTGAGTAAGAAAGATGGTTAAAGTGTGAGAAACAAAGAGGGGTAAAGTGTGAGAAACAAAGAGGGGTAAAGTGTGAGAAACAAAGAGGGGTAAAGTGTACCCCTCTCTTTTCACGTAAACAGTAGTAGAGGCTCCTCCATTGTTTCCTGTTTACGAAGGTCTCCGCAGTTTCTTTTCTCTCCTGAAGCCTTAACATAGCGCTGATGAGTTTTTTTTTATGATATATGTGGATGGTGGCATGGTCTCTTCATATTGAAGGTCTCGGGTTGGTAGTTCTCTGGTTGCTACTTCCCGACTGGTAGTGTCTAGAGAAGCTGTTCTAAACAGCAGTTAAATAATGTCGGAGTTTTTGCAATCCCATGTTGCGCATGGATAGGTGTCTCCGCAAGCATCTCTGGTGGGCAATTATGAGACCACACTGTGCTGAAGTCTGCGCCAGTTCTCTTGCCGCCCATATTGCATTTGACGACCATCTACTAATACTACTATCTTTCGTTACCAAAATAACTCACCATGACTATAAGCAAACAAAGATAAAAAACTAAACAAGCCAAGCAAAAAAAAAAAAAAAAAAAAGAACAAACAAACAAACAAAAAACCTAAATGCCTCAACATTTTTTCTCAAACATCGATGGCATTCGTACTAACTTTTTCAGTGTAGACATACTACCTCGGAGTGAAAGTAATCTTAACTCTGCAATCTCCTCCTCTGATTTCTAGATTCTTGGCTACCGTCCTCCCTAATGTCCAAATGCATGTCCTGGGAGTTTATGTCTGCAAACATCTTCCGCTGGCTAAGGAACTCTCTCTTGAATCTCCAGGCCATTCTTACATGTGCCTCCGTCTCTCTCTCTACTAAACTCAGCTATCTCTTCTTTCTCTATCGCTTCCCTTCTGCTTATGACTTTTGAGTGCTCTAGAGTATTTCTGATAATGTAAGCAAGGCCATTTTCCTACATCTGTTTGCAAATATATTTGTGTTCGTTGACTTTAATACCCGTTACTCCAAATGGCTTAAATAATATGCCACTGACCTTGCTGACATAGAAACTCCAAACCTTTCAATCACGAAATCTCTCACGCAAGTGGTAGACTGTGCCATACGTTTCCGTAATAACCCTGAATGATACGCTTCCCTTCTAGATCTCTTCTTTATCTCTATCTCTAACTCATGTCATGCTATGCAGCTCTGACCGCTTGGTAACTCTGATCACGCGGCCATGTTTGTAAACATTTGTTTCGCCCCCCCCCCGCCAATCTCTGATACCAGCATTCAGATTGGTATTAGTTCCTTGATTTTCTTCGTGGCGTCTCCGGTAACGAAGATTTTAGTTTCACTGTTCAAAAAGTGTGTCTCTGTCTTCTCTTGTGTGAAAGCCAGCATCGATGGTTTCATTCCAGCAAGGAAATTACAAGTCAAATCTCGTTCATATCCTAGGTACTCACATGCATGCTCAACTGCTGTTGCTCACATAAATCAGTTCACCAGGCTGTACCTGAGTGACACGTCTGAATACAACAAACGCTGCTTTGTCTCTGCTCGTAAGTTATTGTTTGCTGATAGAATGAACAAACGTGTAGCATCTCGCAAGTTCGGTTCTAGAGGTTACTAGCGACTCTGCAAGAGTGTGCTTAGCCACAGAAAGCTCTTAATCCCTTCTCTATTCAATCAGTTCGAAGTCCTCACTTCTACAGCAGACAAGGTTGAATAATTTGCTAGGAGATTTTCTTCCAACTCAACACTTGACTCGTCTGGAGGCTCTAATGAGTGATATATGCATAAACCTCTGTTCTCTGAGATCATTTCTAAATTAGACTCTTATAAGACAGACGAAGGTGATAGCATTGTAGTTATCCTAAAGAAATGTGCCTCTGAGCTGATTTCAGTCCTCTCCAAACTGTACAAATATTGCTTCTCTGCTTCTTGCTTGCTAGCATGTTGGAAGCTTTTATCTGTATTTAATGTTTTTAAAATCTCTGTTGAACCCCCTGATCTCTCTAACTATCACTTTATTACCTTTTACCGCTTTCCGACAAAGTATTCAAGGCTCTAATCAATGCTGAAGTGGTGAAGCAGCTCACCTCTCATGACCTACTCTCCAACAAATAATTTCAGTTTCTACTTTGCTAGATCTACCGGTGATACGCTAACTGCCATCACTGAATATGTATACTATACTCTTGATAATGGCTAAGCTCAAGTCGTGGTTCTAGATATCCCGACAGAGTTTTGCATACTGGTATTACAAGACGATTGTTTAATTTAATCCAATCCTTCCAATCAAATCGGAAAAATGAGATTTCTAAAATGGGCACGCTTCCAGACCCTTTCATCCGAATGCGGGTGTCCCTCAACGCTCTATCCTAGATCTTGCGCTGTTTCTGCCTGTGGTGGAATTTTAACGTAACTGAAGACGGAAACAAAACCTCTTTAATAGGCTTTACAGAACTAATTTCGCAACACAAGAGCATACAGTAAACGCAAGAGCAGGTAAACAAAATGCCGAAGAAAGAAAAGAACTCAGCCTTTTTAAAGGAAAAGGAACGTGTGCAAAATCACGTGCAATAGAAATTTTTACGAAAATATAACAATCTCCCCCCACTAGTAAGAGAGATTGCAAGGTGGGTGTATATATTATTTTATTTTATTTATAAGTCCAGTCGCTGAACGGGTCTACGAATCCTGCTAGACCGCCGCGGGGGCAGTTCACTATTCGAAGGACTGGCAGGTCTCTGGGAAGGCTGATTCTCTATTTCCTCCGCATTAAGTGTAGTGTCAACTGGACTTGTTTCAATCAAACGGGCCGGGTCTGCATTTGCAAGGTCGGGTCGAGTATTCTCAGCAGGACCCTGATGTTCATCAGAGCGTGGAAAACGAGCCAAATGTCTTAGCGTCACTGAATCCTCCCGGCCGTCATCATGCCGTATTCTTGCATGAGTAGGGTTGGCCTCGAGGAGTTCCACCACCTCTACGATCGGGTCATACTTGCTCCTGTTGCCAAACCGTTTCAGCAGTACCCTGCCAGGTTCGCAGAGCCAAACAGGTAAGGCAGTACCGGTAGAAGAGCGCCTTTCAAATTTGAACAAGCGTTCGTGGGGAGTCACATTTGTACTAGTGCATAGTAGGGAACGAATAGAATTTAAAACATCGAGCAGAACGTCCTGCCAAGCACTAAGGGGTAACCGTTTAGATTCCAAGGCCAGTAATATTGAGTGCCAAATAACGCCGTTGTAACGCTCGCACTGACCGTTGCCTCTTGGGTTGTATGCAGTGGTGTTACTGTACCCAACCCCAAGTCTCGTCAGGAAATTTCTGAACTCCTCGGACACGAACGACGTTCCTCTATCAGAATGGATGAAAGTGGGGAGTCCAAAAATAGAAAAAATATTCGTCAAGCACTTGATTGCGGTTTGCGAAGAACAATCACGGCACGGGAATGCAAAGGGAAATCGACTGTACTCATCGACGATAGTAAATAGGTAACGACATCCTTTCGATGATGCCGGGACAGGCCCTTTGAAGTCTACAGAGAGGCGCTGAAAGGGAGCAGTAGAGCGGATTAGCGTATTATTAGTAGGGCTGGAAAAGTGAGGTTTTATTTTTGCACAAGTTGTACACTCGGATGTCACGCGCCGAACTTCATCAATTGAGTATGGCATATTTTGTGATCGTATAAAGTGCCAAAAACGTTGAACCCCAGGGTGTATTAATGAACTGTGTATGGTCCTTAGCTCCTCCAAGGAGGAGGCAGCAGCACCACACACTCTCGACAAAGCATCGGCAACGGTGTTTTCACTTCCGGGACGGTGTTTTATATCGTACGAGAACGGGAGAAGCTCCATTTTCCACCGAATGATTTTATCATTTTTAATTTTTCCTCGGTTAGCTGGCTTATACATAAAAGATACGGCTTGCTGGTCTGTTATGATAGTAAAGTGCTTCCCAACAAGGAGGTCCCTCCATTTTCGGACACATCCAACTATCGCGTAAGCCTCTTTTTCAACTATGTGTAGTCGTATTTCAGATGGGTTTAATGATCGGGAAAAGAATGCTACAGGCCTATCAGCCTGTAGGAGAGTGCCTCCTATAGCTTTCTCTGAGGCATCGGTTTCAATAGTAAATGGTAGTTCGTCGTCGATAACCTTTACAGATAATTCGGCAACGTCTTTCTTAAGTTTTTCGAAAGAATTCACAACTATAGGAGGCATGGGAAATTGTTTATTTTCAACCAGGGGACGAATTTTGTGTGAATACTTAGGTATCCATTTCGCGTAGTAAGAAAACATACCAAGGCACCTTTTTAACGAATTTGAATCCGAAGGAGGAGGCATTTGCAAAAGAGGTTTCAAACGCTCAGGGTCAGGTTGAATAGTTCCGTCACAGATTTGGTATCCAAGCAAATTGATAGAACGAAGCGAAAACTTTGATTTTTCTCGGTTTATTTCGAGGTTGTATGTTGAGGCAGCCTTTAAGAAACGTTCCAAGTTAGCGTCATGCTCCTCTTGAGTTTTACCACAAATAGTAATGTCATCAATGTAAGAAAAAGTTCCGGATAACTTATTTTCAGAAATAAAGGAATTCATAAATCGTTGAAAGGCAGAAACCCCATTAGTGACACCCATGGGTATTCGTTTGAATTGATACAAACGATTTCCAGCTTGAAAAGCCGTGTAAGGCCGATCTTCGGGACAAATTTCGATCTGGTAGTAAGCTTTAGACAAATCAATCGTACTAAAAATATGATACTGGGCAATTTGGTTTACGAGATCCTTAATCCGAGGCAAAGGGTACGCGTCAAGTAGTGTGAAACGGTTAATGGTTTGGGAAAAATCAACCACCAATCGTTTCTTTCTATTAGGCGACGAAGTCACAACAATTTGAGCACGCCACGGTGAATAGCTGGTTTCAATGACATCGTCTTCAAGCAGTTGAAGAATTTCTTTTCAATAAATCGGGCATCCTCCGCACGGTAGTTTCGGGATTTAGTAGCAATGGGTCTGCAATCAGGGGTCAGGTTTCGGAACAATTTTACAGGGGCACAACTGATCCTGGTTAGCGCGCAGATTTTTAAAACTTCCTGAGATCCACCAAAAGAAATAGTAATACCCCGGTGTAGTTTCAAAAACGGCATTCCGAGTATAATGTCCATACAGGAGTCAGGAAGCACAGTAAGGTCAATCTCTTTATATTCGCAACCATTGAAGAAAACGTTCTCGGTGCAATATTCAGACAGTTTAAGGGAAACGGCGGATGATGCCATAGAAATTACGGAGTTCCGTTTTAAAGTGGGCAGTCTCATTTTTTTGACAATACGGGCACTGATAAAATTATCAGAACTGCCGGTGTCTATAAGGGCAGTTAACTTTTTCCCTTTTAACTCCACAGTTTCGGTGATAGGAGGGCAACTATCACCACCTTTAGCACGGGCCCCTATGATAGCAGAAGAAGAACGTGAATGTGTCGGTAGAGTAGAACGGCAAACTTTAGAAAAATGCCCGAGTTTACCACAGCTTCGACATACCTTATTGCGGGCAGGGCAGAGGCGGCGGTCGTCCTTAAAGTGACGTCTCCCTCCACAGTTGTAACACTTGCCACGAACAGGAAGGGCAGCAGAGAACAGTACAGAGTCACACTTCATTGGAGAATCAGTTAGAGCAGAATTTTTAGAAATACCAGTGGCCTCCTCGGCAGAATCGGTCAACACATTTTTAGTTCCAGTAATAGAAGTAACGGCGGCTGCTCCAATCTGGGTGGCATACGATTCCGCGCGAAAGTGAGCTTGTTCTAAAGCCCTAGCACATTGAGTAGCTTCTGCGAGAGTTAGAGTGTCAGTTTCAAGGAGCCTAGCACGTATCAATGAGGACCGAAGACCACGAATAAATGCATCACGGACAGATTCATCCCTGTAAGTGGTGGCCGTTACGTCTTTAAAGCAACAGTCAGCGGCAAGTCGATTCAAGGCCTGAAGGTATTGGTCGACAGATTCGCTTTCTTGTTGCAAACGCGTAGAAAGCAGATGTCTAGCATGAATAACACTTGGAGACTTGTCGTAGACACCTTTCAGTAAGTCGACAGCATGTTCAAAGCCAGAACAACCCTCGATAACGTCAGCAACAGTGGGACCGATGTTTAAATAGAGAACTTCGAGTTTATCAGGGTTTAACGAAGCAATAGTTGAGAGGTAGTAATTAAAGTTACGATACCATAATCTCCAAAGCTTGCTGGCCTGTGGGTCTGCCGAGGAAACGTCAAATTTGTCCAGGCGAATTATTTTCTCCATGAGGAAAATAGAAAATTAGTTCTGTAAATTGTGGTGGAATTTTAACGTAACTGAAGACGGAAACAAAACCTCTTTAATAGGCTTTACAGAACTAATTTCGCAACACAAGAGCATACAGTAAACGCAAGAGCAGGTAAACAAAATGCCGAAGAAAGAAAAGAACTCAGCCTTTTTAAAGGAAAAGGAACGTGTGCAAAATCACGTGCAATAGAAATTTTTACGAAAATATAACACTGCCCTTCATCAATGATCTTTCTAATGTCATCAGTTTCCAAGTGGGTTTTTATGCAGATGGAACCACTACTTACTCCTGTCTCAATAAGAAATCCGTCAAGACTGACAAAGTAAACCTGGCTGAAGCTCTTGAAAAGGACCTCCAATCAGTGATCAACTGGGACAGCATATGGCTTGTAAATTTAAACGTCTCAAAAACAACATTGCTCTCCTTTAACCAGTAAAGAGAAACTTTCTTGAGAGCCTTCAGTATGGCTGATGCTTCGGCCTCATTTCTTTAATCGACCTGAAAAAAATGACTACATCGAATCAATAGCTGCATCTACTACTAGGGAATTTGTGGTGCCAGAAGGATTTTCTCGTCAGAATCCATATTGCACATTTATAAACCTACCATTTGTCCGTGCATTGAATACTGTCGTCATACCGGATCGGGTGCTCCTGATATTCATCTCGAGGTTCTAGACAAAATCCAAAAAAGATCTGCAATGTAATCGGTCCTGACTTGGCATCTGGACCTCAGTCACTTTCACAACGACGCGACATGGCTTCCCTCTGTCTTTTCTACAAATATTTACATGGCAACTGCTTTGCCGAGCTTTTGTTCCTGGTGGACAAACCGCGTGAATTTAAGGGTGCTATTAGATTGGTATCCAGATCCCACCCTTTCAGTTTTGAAATAGTTAAATGTAACTGCCACTTCTGCTCTAATAGTTTCTTCTCGAACTTCCCACCCGTGGATTCCTCTTCCGTTTACTTGATTTTATCCTTTCCTCAATATCCTCTGGATCCAGTCTTTTTCCTCACAGCAACTCTCTAAGTACTAGTGGCAGTCCCGTTTCTGGCCCTTAAAGATATCAGATTCACAGCAACACTTTTATATTGAATTAAAGGAGAACATTGTAGGCAGCTCTATTGTCTTTGAGGAACAGACTGCTGTTTTTTTTGTCTTTGTTGTTTTGTCATTTGCTCACGTATTGAAGCAATAAATATCAATACAAGGCCACAGTTACAACAGACAAAAATGTTACAACTATATAAGTGTGGGCGCGTGACCGATCATTTAAGACGTTACAATTTCTACCACAGCTACGAATCTCACTAATGAGAGGTTTGTCAAATAGGTGGCTTTCGTGTTAATATGAAGCTGAAACTATTAAGAAGCGCATAAAAACCATACCACAAGTTGATCCAAGAATTATTAGTAAAACTGGGGAGACGAAACTGTTAGGAAGGTGGTTGTGCTAGAAGAAAGTCACAAGTCATCGTGTCTGAGAGTAGGAGATGGTTGGCGTAGTCCAACAACTGACACCGTCAGAATATGCATTATCTCCCAGATACTGTTAGGGCTGTTCAGCATAGTTGTACTATAAACTATAGGTTAGCTACGTGGTTATTGCAGAAACACTTATGTACCTGAGAAGGCATCTTTAAAAGAGATTAGCTAATTAACCCAGAAAACAAGCACACACCCGTTATCATATAATTTCAACGACTTAATCTTATCAGAGAGTTACATACCCTACGTGATACAAACTTGAGCAATTATGTTTTTTCGATCCATGGCTGACTAGGCAGAATATTTTCCCTCAGTAGGTTGCCATTACTTTCTGCGGTAGACCGGTTGTCAACCAAGGCTATAGAACACAATCTGTCCTGCTAGTCAATACATATCTGCTGAGAGAAGAGATGGATCAAAGTTTTTCTAAGGGTATTTGTGCCTAAGTGAATGAAACGAATTTGACTGGAATTCGAACTCGGAACTCCGATTTTTTATTTCGAGCCTATATCCAATACAATACAACGCACATCCTCGCATCCTTAATATGATACTCATCCAGTAGCCAACCATGATTCATTGGCATATCAGCTAGAGACGTGTAAACCTAAAGATACAATAAAAGTAAAGTAAAAAGTGTTAATGAGTAGAAGTGTACGATTACAAGAAAGAGTGAGTAAGCACAAGAGAATGGCTCAACCTTTGAAATCTTGTGTTTTTGTACTTTCTAGTCTTTTGCTTGTTCAACATCTGGGTTCCATCAATGCTCTGAGGATATTACATTCATTGTTATCTATCATCCATCCGTAGATCTCTTTTATGCCCTCAAACTGTCTTCAGGGATTCACAACTGATTACAGATAGCCATTCATTCTTAAAAGTGTGGCTGTATGAATACCCTTGGGTATAACTCAACGGTAGCGTATGAACTTTTGGGAAAAATATACTGGGTTTTTGTGATTCGAAAACATTCATTTTGTATTCTTTGACTTTGACTCATCCCGACAATCAGTACACAGCTAAATTACTATGTTGAAGCAACCAATAATAAGGTTTGTGAAGAGGAACCAACATAGAAATGTATTTGGTGTAAAAATGTCTGATTGGAAACTTTGGCAAGGAATCAGTGTTTGTAACGTAACAGATACAAATACAAAAGGTCTAATCGGCGAATTCAAATTCACGTTTATTGTGTTCACCTCTTCAAAAATCCCCTTACGAATGGTGCGAATACATCACTTCCTCCCCATCAGCTATGGGTTAAACAGAGTCTATTCTGAATTCAAAACTGTGAGAAAATCAATGAGAAACTACTCTACCTTTCCCAAGAAGTAATGACAGTTCACAAATAATAAAGGAAAAGATTCTGTTGAGAGCCATAATCGTCTACATCCGGAATGGACGTACCATACTAGATAAAAGTTAAAGACCGCAAGTACAGTAAGACCTATTTTCGAACATAATAATTCAAAAGGAAACGCTTAAATTCTCCGACTTTGATAAATTAGATTTTTATAATTGAGGTAAGAAAAAGGAAGGACGTCCTTTTTAAATTAATGAAAATAGCTGACATATCCTTAACAACTTTGCCATCAGAATAAGCTCAACTTTATTTCTATCAGATTAAACTTTCCTTGGACTATCAAGAATCACTAGAATCCAGAATCACAATAGCTAAATAAACAGCCTTTTTGAACACAAGAGAACAAAACTAAAATCTTGGATCAGAACTTTCGACTGAGATTATGGTTATGTGGTATAGCAATTGTGAACATAAATCCTAGGCTGGTTAGTAATCATAATCAGAAAGAGACAGATTAAACTTGGTGCACACATCATGAGGAAGTAGAGTTTGGATAATTTAATACTGGCAGTACATAAAAAAGTTAAAAAAGGACAAGGGAACACAGTGGATCAACTACTTGACAATTTTATGTGAATAGATGGCAGTAGTGGGGAAGAAAGGCTTAGAAAATGGCCAAACGTTATTAAGGACTACAAAGAATAGAATGTTGCGGAGCGCCATCATCGCCCACGTCCTGAAGAGACACAATATTAGTTTTCTATTTCCAAAAGTAATTCATATATGATTCTGCAACCAATGACCTCTTACCATAAGAAATTTGGCAGCGAAGCTTTGCTATGTATCATTGAAGAACTTAAGATGAATGGCAGTAACCAACATTTCGAAAAATACTCATAGAAATTACGCATAGACGTGAAAAGAGGATAATTATATATTTCCTTTTTCGAAGTGTCAGCTGAGTAAAAGAAGCACATATTTGGGAAGGTATGTCCGTTCGTCCCAAGGTTTCATATTTGAGCACTCGATGATCATCATAGTGATTTGCAAAGAGGAGGACAAGCAAAATAATAGAAAAAATACCAGTACTCTAGTATGAAGTAACAGATAATTATGTAAAACATAGATGTATATAAATCGTATTGATCTTCCTTCTTGTGTTGCTGATTTTACTTTGTCGTTATAGAATTTGGCCAATTTAATTGTTTAAAGAATATAGCTATCTTTGAAACAGTGACTATAAATATATTAGGATCATTACCCGTCAAAGAAAAACCGGATTAATTTACAAGTAGTGAATTCGGCTACAGTTGCAAACCAAACTCTCCAAAATTGTATTTAATTTTTTATCGGCGTTTATAAACATAATTACTTGCAAATATATTTATACAACAGATAATCAAATTTTAAAAAATCGTAGAGCTAGGGTTTCAAACTTAGATTCAAAAGTTGCAAATAGTAAAATTCAAAATTTAGTAACGCTGACATTTCACATGTTGTTTCCAGACACTATTAAATTCGAAATTTAATTTTGTCAAAAAGTGTCAAATCTCTGTTATTAACATCTAATAGGTCGGGGGCGTGAAATCTATCCATACAATTCCAATTTGTACGAAAGCGGACGCAGCATCCTCGGATAGAATTGAAAATCAGCGTGTTACTTCTATTTTCATATCGCTAAGCCCATGTTGAAAGTAAAATTTAATATAAAAGTGATTGATTAACATATCAGAGAATGTTTTTAATGTGATTAATATTTCGATGACCAGTTTCATAAAAATTGCCCCCATCAAAAAAGAAAAAAGATGATGGTTTTTATTATTTTCATTCACACAAAGTGATTTGCTTCTGCTATCCATCTTGAGGTTCTCGACAAAATACAAAGAAGGATCTGCAATGTAACCCGTCCTGACTTGGCATCTTGACTTCTGTCACTTTCTCACCGACATGACTTGACTTCATTCTGTCTTTTCTACAAATATTTTTATGTTAACTGCTTTGACGAGTTTTTTTTCCCGATGCTCCGATCACATGGATTTAAGCGTGCGGTTAGATTGGCGTCTGGGTCCCACCATTTTACTGTTCAAATAGTTTATTTTCTAGCACTTTCAGCCTGTGGAATTCTTTTCCGTTTACTTCCTTCCCTGATAACCGCAATCTCTAAAAAAATTAAATGTAACGTGCCATCTTTTATCCCATTTATTGTTTAGCCTTTCTTCAATACCCACTATACTCAGTCTTTTCCCTCAGTTTAACCCCTTGCGAACTAGTAAAAGTCCTGCCTTTTTTGGGGTGAAATGATTAAAAAAAGATTAATTTGTCTTTTTAGAATATTAACCTTGTATAAATAATTTCAGGAAGACTAATTAGGCAATTTAGCGTGTTTCTTCTTTTAATCAGAAATTGCTGTTGATATCTACGAAGCCATTTCTTGGTATCAACTAAGGATTTTTATTCTTTTACTTCTAAAATCACCGTTTTAAGTTTGATATAAAGTTAGCTTGAATATGTAAAACTATAAGAAACTCAGAATGACCAGCCTGGTAGACTTAATCGATTTAGATATTAGTCATCAATAATAAAAAAAGAAAATAAAGAAAATCTAATATCTAAGATGACGCATAAAGAAACGAATAAGTTGAAATTTATAGACAGCTACCGAGAGAGGGCGCGCCAAGAAACATGTATTTCAGCCACCATTGCTTTGTCTATATTTTACGTTTTAGTCTTCGCTAGTCTTAATAATAGTTTTCTTTGCGCTTCAGTTAACATTTTTAAAATGAAAGCAAAGAGAAAATTTTAAAAAACGAGAAAAGAAAGAGATTTTCCAACTGGAAAAACTTAGAAGATTTAGATTTTTCAGTTGTCTGAATCTCCCGGATGTGTTGCGTCGATTCCTACTAATATTGAATGAGAACCGATCCTTTGGAGAATAAGGAGTGGGTCTGCTTCTTATCGAAGAACGTTGCGAATAAAGAACCAATGACTGAAAGAGGTTTTGACTAATTGATTGAAGTTTGGTTAGTTTGTGGAAATAATCGAACAATCGACCTAAAAAAAAAAATATACCCGAAATGTTACGAGTCATCGCAAATGGTCAAGGGATTTTCTGATTACGCCATAGATATTAACAAAAGCTTTTGTTGTTTTTTCCAGTTATTGTCAATCCCAGCTTTGTTTTCCATATACTTTATGAATTCTTGCTTTTATTTTCCAAAAGAGTTTGAGAATAGTAATTGTTTGCTCGTCCTTCTTGTAGGATTCCCTCTTCCTACACCTCAATTTCTTCTCATTACGTTATTATGCTTTTTGTCTTTATTGTTGGTTTTCAGCTATATATTCATCGGTTATATCGATATATTCTACGTATTGTATTTTCTTCTTTCGCTATATCCAGTTCTTCTGTATCTTCTACATATCATTTTATATTTTATTCTTCCTCTTCTGTGTCTATGAGATCTTATTCTGTTATAATTTATTCTTCAGTATTTTCTACATATTACATTATATCATTGTCTTCTATAACGTATTTTTCTGTATCTTCTACACAGCCTATTTCATCTTCGTCTTTTATATCTTACTAGCAGTATGGCCCGGTGTTACTCGGGTGTAATGAAAGCTTTAAAACTAAGCCATGGTCCTGGAGCTCAGACTCTTTAGACGTTGGCACAAAAGACTAAAAAGCAATAGTTGTTTTCAGTTAAAGCGAAACCGTAGACTGAAAGAAAAATGAATAGATGTAAGTCAAATTTTGATTTCCTGGTATCGATATCAAATTTTCTGCACTATTGTAAGAACTGCAACCTCGAAATTTCTGAATATCGTTTCTTATGTCTTTGAGTGTAGCAAATTTGATACAAATCGAACCACTCCTTCTATAACCCGGTTTTTTCGATTATCGATTTTCGATATTTATCGGGGGGTACCTCGACACAAAACCTAGCTAAGAACACTCGCAGAGGCTTATAGTACTACTGTGTAAATTTTCAAGAAAATCGGTTCTGCTGTTTCGGAGCCTATAAGTAACGGACACACACGCGCGCACGCACAAAGTTCCATTTATAAATAAGTTTAGATTTGTCTACATGTTTTATTGTATCTTAGTCTCTGTTTATATATGCTTTTCATATTATTTTCTATCTTCTTCGTCTCCTTTCTCTTTCAAATATTCTTCTTCTTCTGTATCTTTTCCTTCTACTCTTACTTTTATATTTTCTTTTTCATTTTCAATAAAATCTTTACATTTTCCCTTTATATCCGTTTCTTCGTCTTTTTCATACAAATAGAAGCCGAACTCATCTGTTTCAAGTTATTGATATTTTTCGGTTCATTCTTAGATTGGATATTTTGCTGCTCTTCCAGTTGTAGAGTTGACCTAACGGTTAACATCACGGTAAACGGAATCGGTGAACTGAGTTCTAATTATAGCCTGTGTAGTCTGTACCCCGAAAACTATCAGATCCTAGGGAAAGGCATAAATCTATCCTTTCGCACAGTTTATGCCAGTAATCACTCTCTTCAGTTGGTCATATGTAATCCGGTTCAATCTGTCGCTTGTGACCTAGAGAGGAAATCGTCATCGCCTAATTATTCTGAGACAAGGCCAGGAATGACCCATTATCACACTCCGAGGATCTACTAAGTCACGTGGTAATTTGACAGATTATTTTCTCTTAATACAACTGATATTTTTTTTCTTCTGGACGTTACTCTCCATATTTTTCTCATTGTTACCATTACCACTACGTGTAATACTTTTATTACTATTTTTTAAACAGAGTAAAGACAGTATCACTAATATCACTTATTATTTTTCTTATAATTTAATTCTTATGTTTTTATTATGTTCTCTTCTTTTCTTCGTTCTTCTTATTGTCTTATTATTTTCTTTTTTTGTCTTTTCTTATATTTTATATTATTTTCTTCTTATCTTTTGCTTTTTCTTCCTATTTTTCCTTCTTTCCATTTTCTTTTTTCCTCTTTTTCTCTTCTTATTTTCTTCTTTTCTCCTTATTACTTTCTACTTATTATTATTATTATGATTATTAGTTGCAGTAGAAGCAGCAGTATGAATATTCGCATTATTTTTCAATTAAGTAGGTACGAGCTGATGTACTTCCAGAGTTTAAATGACGAAATTGAGGACTATTTGAAATGAAAGTAACAACTCTTTCATGTTAAAGATCAGACTAATGCAGTCCTTGGTCATCGTAATTTGTATGCCAGCAAATCATCGTTCTTGATAGTGGCTATAGAGAAAGTACAGACCGCAGAGATTATATGTTTTCGAAAACTCTTGATCATTTCCTACAAAGATCATATCATCAATAAAGAAGTATAAAAGAAAACCAGGGAAGAAATCAGGTGATATGAAGACCTCCCAGCCGCAGTGAAGAGACACAAGTTATAATTCTATGGGCACATCTCACGGTCAGCCAAGACATTCCTGAAACATACTATGCAAAGACAAAGAAAGCAGAGACAAATCAAGTAAAACAATATCTCTGAACAGACAGGATGTGTGTTGTGGTCCATTGGATATCTGCTCGGAATGAGAAATCGGGGAGCCGTGTTCGAATTCAAGCCGAATTCATTGCATTCACTTACGCGCAAATACACTTGGGAAATGCATTAATCCGTCTATTCCTTCCAGTTATGGGTTAAATAACAGGACACATTAGGTTCTATAGCCTTGGTCGGCAGCCAGTCTACCGCAGAAAGCAATGGCAACCTACTGTGGGATAATCTTCTGCCCAGTCAGTCATGTCTCTTTCGAGACATGATCGCCCAAGCGTGTATCACGTATGGCACTTAACTGACTGACTTGAGAGAATCCCAGAACAGAGAGAATGGGGGCTGGTTTCCATGTCAGCTGCTGTATCTCCACGCTCGGTCAATCTTCGAGACTATGGTGATGAAGATAATGATGATGACTAGAAGCATATTACAACAAACACATTTCTCGCTAATTCAGTCTTCGTTTGATGGTAATTTAATATATTTTGATTGAAACATTGGTTTACACATTAATAGATTGTCTTTATATTGGCATAGTCTGTGGTTGAAAGTATTTGTAATATTGCTTGCGGATTTATCGATAGCCATGTTGTTCTTCTATGTGTCATGTACGACGTGAGAGATCATAGCTCTTCTCAATTTCCTGTTCTTTGTCAGTCAGTTAAGTGCCATACGCGATACACTTTTGGACGATCATGTCTCGAAAGAGACGTTACTGCTTGGGTAGTAGATTTTCCCGCAGAAGATTGTCATTAATTCTGCGATAGACTGGTTGACAATCAAGGCTATAGAACCCAATCTGTCCTGTTATTTAACCCATAACAGGAGGGAGGTGACGGTTTAATACCTTTCTCAAGGGTATTTGCGCTTAAGTGAATGCAACGAAATCAATTAGGATTCGAACTTAGCTCTCCAATTTCTCGTTCCGGGCCGATATCTATTGCACCATAACATTTATAGTTCTCAGTAAATGTTATCTTTTCGCTATCTCTCTTAAACACTGGTCTGCTAATCATTTACACAAGTTCGTTAGGCAGGTGATGCGCTGCTTTCCTCCGTCTCTTTCACGCCCACAATATTCCTTGTCAGTGTCAACTTTTTCAAGCCCTCTTTCTTCACTATGGGCCTTAAAAAGTTTAATTTTCTTTTGCATACATTAAGTATAAGTGCCCATTTTATCTAAAACTTCATCGTTGCTCACATATCCAGCCGCTGGTATTCTCAGCATCTTTCATATAATTTATGTTGCCTAACAATTTCCTCTTTATCTATTAAGTACTCTTTTCTTTGTTTCTAATAAAATTGTCTTATTTCTTAATACGTTGTTTAGCTTTCGGAAAACATCTTTCGCTATCCCACTGCACCTACAGACTTTTGTGTCACATTTTCCGTCCTCTGTTAAAAGGCTTCCTGAATGTTCACAAGGATGTGCGTTGTGGTGCAGTGGATATCGACTCTGAATGACAAATCGGGGAGCAGAGTTCGAATTCCGCTTGAATTTTTTGCATTCACTTGCACACAAATACCCTTGGGAAAGGTATTAATCAGTTTCTTCCCTCCAGTTATGGGTTTAATTATAGGACAGATTAGGTTCTTTAGCCTTGGCTGGCAACCAGTCTACCACAGAAACCAATGGCAACCTACTGCAGGATAGTCTTTTACCCAATCAGTCATCCCTTTTTCGAGACATGATCGCCCAAAGCGTGTATCTCGTATGACACTTAATTGACTAAAATTTACATTATTTACAATTTTCGGACTCTTCTTTTCATATTTATTGTAATATTCAAGACGTTGCACGCTCCGACTTTTTCAGGTGATGTACTTTGTAATTTAGAAGCGAACACTCAGTTTCAGCTATTTCCTTTTAGTGACTCAACCCTCAAAGTTTTTGTTCACCACTGCTGTAATAGGAATTGACCTCATAACTCTTTGGGTCTAGTCACTGGATTGCTTCAACTAACGCTTTTATTCACCATGCCGGATCTAGAAGAAAGTGCAACGTATATCGTGAATATGACAATAAAGGTGAGGACAACAGTCCAAAAAATTTAAATAATATAAATAGTTACAATACCTCATATAAAAATACAGACAGATCCTGAAGGAGGCCAGAGCGTATAACGGCCGAAACATCGTGAATATGACAAAAAATATGAGGCCAACAGTCCGAAAAATTTAAATAGTGTAGATGGCTAAAATACCTCATCCCAGAAATATAGGCAGACTTCCGAGATATTTACAATTTTTAAAAAAACGTTTTTCATTTTACTGAAGCAGAAATTAAACGCAAGGAAGCATTGTCAGCTCCTCTAATTTCCCTTTTTTTTTCATATCACTCCGAGCCAGGCGGTAACGCCAATGATGTGCAGGAGGCTACATAAGAGTAAAAGCACTAGATAGAAGAGAGTGAAGTGAACGATGAATCATTTAGAAAGGTGCAAGAGAAGGGGAGGGAATACAGGTGTGATGACAGCTGCAGAGGTGGAGAGAAAGGAAAGAATATACAGGGTGGTGAGAAAAGAACTAGGTTCAACTAGTTAAGAGATGAGTAGTGACCTTGCGTTTAAATTCCTGAAGGTTGAAGCCGTCAACAAAGCAAGAATAAGGAAGCGAGTTCCACAGACGGGAAGTGCGAGGAAAGAAGCTGCAGGAGTAGAATTGTCGTCTGCATTTGGTTGATTTTTCCCAGTTGCCAGTCTGGTTGCACGAGTAAACATCTGTTGCAGAGGCAACAGTGACTTAAGTTTGTTGGAGCAGAGGCCATGGAAGTATTTATAGAACAAAGGGAAGCCACATCCCATCGGTGGGAAAGTGGCTGTAGTCGAGCCGCCAAGTCCGTACCTATCACATTACTGATTCTCCTTTGGAGCCTGTCAAGAACAGGTGAACAGCGGTGGCACCTGACCATATATGGCAGCAGTACTCTATGCACGGACGAATGGTTGATTTGCATATATGCAGGATGGTTTCAGGCGGGAAAAACATCCTGGCTCGACACAGTGACCCAATCTTCCTAGCAGTGGACTTAGCTATTGACTCAATGTAGTAGTTCCACTTGAGATGAGAAGGGAGAGTAAGGCCGAGGAGGCACAGGGTATTGCTCTTGGGGAGACTTGCTTGGTCCATGCTTATGGGAGGCAGGAGAGGTTACCTGTAATGACTGACAGACAGCATCTTGGTCTTAGACGTATTGAAATTTACAAGCCACTTTTTACCCCAATTCACCACAGAATGTAGATCACTCAAGATCAGCAGCGAGATTATGCTTGTCCGCCACGCCGGGTTTCTTACTTTCTTTCCTTTTTCCTCGCAACCAAAACGGAATGGTCTATTATTTATTTGAGGTAAGCACGTGGCCTGAAGTACGTAAGTACTTACTATAATACTTCAACACGGGTTAATAACCGTACTCCAGCGTAAGGCTATTCAGAAGTAGACAAAAAGTTTAGTGATTTATTTGTCTGTTCTATGAAGAATTTGTGGGCAGAGAGCAGGCAAGCTATTCCATACCGTAACGCAGATTCTGAATTACTAACAGAACAAGAAGCAGAATTATAGGATGGTAAGCAGTTATATTATAACCTTTTTATTGATTGACACATGTGTCGCTTGTCTATTGTTTAAATTAAAATCGAAGCGTATTGAATCATCCAGATTTCTCCCTATCTTATAATGTTTTTTGCTTTGTGAATGCCATGTCCCTTCAGAATGTAAATGATCATGGCTCTCCACAGATTTTTATTATCCTTGAATTGCCATAACTTCTTGAGTAAGAAATAGTGTGGCTTCCTGTTCCCTTCTCAAGTGCTTTGAGTAACCTCTTTTTTAAAACTGGTTGTCACTCAAGGCTAGAAAAACGAGTCTTCTCTGCTATCTTTTTCTCAAGCATTTTAGTGTGAAAGCTGATGCAACTTGATCTCGGTTCGACGATTCCACTTTCCATGCCGGTAACCGTTACACTACCTGCACATCCTTCATGTGACTTACTGGTAATTATCAACAAAGTTTACAGTTCATGCATTTCCTAAAAAAGTCATTTCCCTGTTTCTGTCGCATATTTTTGTCGCACAATCGTATGTTTATGTAAAAATGATGCTCTGATTAAGGCAAGAAGAGGATTGTATTTCCATTCTATATATTTTTTTTTAATCGTATCACCCCGAGCAAGGCGGTAACGCCACTGATGTGCAAGGGACTACGTAATAGTGAAAAGATTGGAAAAGATAAAGCCGGAAACCACATCCTAAACAGGGAACAAGGGATGAGCCGCTTAACCTGTTCAATAGACGTGGGTGGAGTGTGAACCGGGCGGGAGTAAAGAAATGTGAAATTTTTCTTTCGAACATAGCAACTTCACACTTATGAGATTTATTTATTATAAAATATGATACATAGGATATTGCCTTCTCTAATAAAACCATTTCGTCTTTGAACTGTCAAGCATATAACGCGATTAGTTCAATCTTATGAACGCCTCGTGGACATTTTTGTTGGTAGGGTGAGGGGCAGTTAGTCTATTATGTTTTGGTCAATGCTTTGGTGAATTTTCCGATTTACAGTCGGTCGTATTTTAAATTGGTTTTCTCTTGTTTTCAGCCTGCTATGACGCGTGATTGGGTGTCAGGTTTCAAATGATAAAGATTGAAAGTCCAACGTAACCTAAATATGATCACATGCAAATTATATTCATAATCAAAAGCTAATCTTGTTAGTAGAGGGTAGAAGCTGTAAAGACAAGGTGTATTAAAAGACACGTTTTTAGACAAAAAAAAATTCGAACTTTGAAAATACTGAAGAGAATATATAAGTCTTTGCAGCCTTCCCTCCATAAACAGGAGTGCTCTTGTGTCTGAAAGCAATTATCAATTAGTTTTTTGTTTAAAAGGTGATAAATTCGGATCAAATATGGATCAGAACCCAACAGAATGATCAGATAACGGACCCTTAGGAAATGCCTATCAATCTGACATGTTTTTCTTTTATTAAAGCTTCGTCAGAGACCGAAATATGGGAAAGAAAACAAAATAATTCTAGTATTTTTACTTTTGTGTTTGAATTTTTTCGGTCAATCATCTGTTACGTGCATTAGACTTTTTTAAACCAACGTTAATATAATATTTCTGGAGCATACATACACAAACACACACATACATACACATATATTTGGTAGACTGAGACCTGCTAAACGCTATCCGGAACATACTCGTTGACAACACAAATATTACGGAATCTTCCACATCCAAAAAATAAGCTAAAAATAATGAAGGCCTTTTTAATAAAAGTGAAAAACCTAACACTTAATAACATCAAATACGAACACGCTATGTTTACCGTGTTCGATACAGAACACATACCACTACTCCACTTTATACATAACACCGCTTACATTCTGTAAAATAACACTCATCCTCGAACATGGCTAAAGGTATAACCGAAGGCGCTCGAATAAACAAAACATTTGGATAATTTTCATATAATTTATGTCCCCAAAAGAAAAAAGGACTTAAGATCACATGAAAGATTACATAAAAAAGTTAACCATCACACCTTGTCTGTCATTTTAATGAGACCTGCATAAAAGAGAGATTGCTGTCTCTCTCTCTCTCTCTCTATATATATATATATATACATACATACATACATACACAAGCAGGTGAGTAACAAGTTGTTGAAAGGAATGGAAACGAGAAGAAAACTTTTGCTTATAATCAGGAAGAGATAGCTAAGGTTTATAAGACACATAATGAGGAAGAAGTGTTTGGAGAATGTTATACTCACAAAACATATAGAGGGTTAAAAAAAATAATGGAAAGCAGTGCGTGATATATTTGATATGCTTGAGCAAATGGATAGCGGAGCAGTGGTTTGGAGAGATACCAAAACGAAAACTATTAAGAGCGACAAGGGACAGTGGCGAAGGGAAGTACATGATCGCCTACGGGCTGAAGAGACACGACACAAAGATTTTTAAAATTGAAAGTGATTTGCTGATATGAATCATAACCATATCCTTTACTAGTTTTTGTGGTTGATCTAAGATTAAATTACGTGTTATAGCACTGAAATTGAAAAATATTCTACACTTAGCCCCCTAGTGCCCACCTCTACACAAATTTTCTCGAGCAATTAGACTGGCAACAAGGCCCCCATCTTTTTACAGTCAAAACTACCAAATGCAGGCACCACTTTGACTCTATCAGCCTTTTTCTTGCACTTCCTACCTGTGGAACTCCTTTCCATATACTTGCTTCCCTGACAGCTGCAATCTTCAAGAATTTAAATGCAACTTCAACTGAAATCTCTTATTCCCTTGGCTTTCAGCCTTATCTTTTTCATTTCCAGCATCCCGTGTATCTTGTTCTTCTCCCTTTTCACTCTACTCTCACACAACTCTTTTTACACCCGTATTCCCATCCTTCTCTTACTCATTCTGACACCCCCTGTAACCGGCTCATCTTTCTCTTTGCTCTCCTCTTATGTAGCCCTCTGCGCACCAGTGGCAGTACTGCCTTGCTTGGCGTGAAACGATTAAAGAAATTCAATTTACGTTCTTATCAATTGCACAAGTTGTGTTTTACTATGAGGAATAAACCAAATATTTCAGATACTAAAATTGGAATTAACTGTATTTAATCGATTCAGCACGTCTATATTCAGTGGCTTTCATCAACATCGAATGAAAACTTGCCTAGAAAGAACATGAGTTATTTATAAAAAAAATTAAATAAATATGCTCAACATTAAAAGGAAACCGGGCTATTTCGAAGTTGTTTCCTCGAAACTTGGCACATATTCAAATAAATCTTTTTTAATACATTGTGAGCAAATGAAGCAGGAGTCATGTGGATATGCATTTCCCCATCAGACCAGTTAATATTTACTGATATGAAAACGAAGACGAACAAAATACCTCAGTTATTTTCATTAATGCTCTGAAGGTGGCTGACATTAATTGCGTTGCGGACATCTTTACAGACAGGACAGGATTTTTATTTTGAATTGTTGAAGGACGGCTAGGTACTAGTTGGTTCATAAGTGATATTTTATCGTGAATATAAACCACAAATAACTTGAATCATTACATAGTCCTGGGTATGATGATAAACTACATCCAGCAGCAAAGCTTCTGATCAGGAGAGTGAAGGTTTTGAGGAGCGTGGAACCATCACTTAATTGCTTTTATTCCCAGGCTCATCCTGACCTCTAGTGGTAGCATCTGGTTGGGTCCCATCTATGGGCCAAGTGATCCCTCCGGAAACCAAAACACCATGAAGTTATAAAAATACATTTTTCTATTAAAAATACCACCCACACATTTTACATAAAAATGATCAACATTACATATATTTTGAGTAAAATTACCAAGAATGCACACATACTAACACATTGTAGTAACTTCACCCAAACTTCTTTAAAATAATGCCAAACATGACATGACATTAATCCATGTAATATCCTACAATTACTTATATCGTTGTATTTCCAAATATAACTTCAACCAAACAACATAAAACACACATATTCCCGCCTCGAGCAATTACGTCCACACAAACATATATATACACAAAATTGAGTATTATCTACCATGTATTCAGTTGTGAAAGCAGAATAACATACATTTTAATTACTTCCCCCCACCTCAAAAATTACATTTCGACATTAAATAACTCAAGAGGAGCTGATATGCCGTAAAACAAGCAAATTAATCAATGATGAAACATTACAACTTACAGCATCAGATTTCCCCACAAAAAATAAAACTCTCCGTACACTTGGTTCTTTTGTGCCAACTTACCGTGAAATTCATCACGCAATAAAAAGCTAGAGGAAAAATCAGTCAATCCACGACAACAAAACGCCGAAAAACTGGCTACAATAGCGTTACTTTGTGACACCCAGTGACACAATGTGTAATTTAGTCTGGTTTGAACTTTACATTGTGTCTTAAACTCACACAATACTTCAAGTGAATCTCATGCATACGATCCGTCGCTAAAAATGCAGGAAAACTGGTCGATTCCTGACTTTTCGTGCTATTCTTTACGTTTACAAGTGCCAGATTAGGCCAAAAAGGGAGAACTACTGTTACATTGATGTTACTGGATGTGCGTTGTGGTGCAGTGGATATCGGCTCAGAACG
Organism: Ascarosepion bandense; assembly: GCA_037127315.1. Lineage (NCBI taxonomy): Eukaryota > Metazoa > Mollusca > Cephalopoda > Sepiida > Sepiidae > Ascarosepion > Ascarosepion bandense. The sequence goes on along the minus strand of JBBBDQ010000841.1, from coordinate 1,555,836 downwards.
AGAAATCGGGGAGCTGAGATCGAATTCCAGTTGATTTCTCTACATTCACTTACGAGCAAATATCCTTCGAAAAGGTATTAATCCATCTCTTCCCTTCAATTATGAGTTAAATAACAGGAGAGATTGGGTTCTATAGCCTTGGTTGACAACCAGTCTACCGCAGAAAGTAATGGCAACCTACTGCGGGATAATCTTCTGCCCAGTCAGTCATGTCTCGAAAGAAACATGATCACTCAAGCGTGTATTATGTATGATATTTAAGTGACTGACTGTTATATTTGGACCTGCAAAATCTTTACTTTCTAGTTTCTATAGAGTTTAAAAGCGTTTTCGTGTCCTTGTGGGTGATGAATTATTTCCCACCCACCAACGTTTTTCTCACAGACGAGATATAGTGGGCCTCTCGTTGCCTTATCACTACTTCCATGAAAAGCGCTCAGACGAACTACATTCCTCCCTTTCCCTAGATCTAACCTTCATGGCTAGGACCCACCATGCTACTCAAATTGGAGCAAACACCATTATTTCCTTGCTGAGAAATAAGTTCATCTCGAGCAGTTACTTCCCCACGAAACCATTGCTCTAAGAAAATGTTTCCCGGATCGTTATAATCTTAACCATTTAAAGTCTAGCGTTAACTGTTATCTTTCCCACCTATCCGCATAAAATGTGCCTCACTCAAAAAAAAAAAAAAAAAATGAAGTTTTTTCATTTTCACAAACGATTCTTGGCAACTTGTATCTCCATATTAATTTGATACAACTTGTTGTTCAATCTTTGCAGAATTTTTTGTTCTTTATCTTCATATATAACATATAAACATTGTCTATTCTTTATTTTAAATCTATGATAATGAACGGTGAAATGATTTTGAGACACTACGCTAACTGTGGAAAAATGTACTAAATAGACATCTACATATTGACAAATAGACGAGTACATACACACACGAACACACACTGGTACGAAATGTCTTTAAATTTGAATATGTGTACGCCTACGTCTTTTACTTGTTTAATATCTGAGTAACTTTATAACAACCTAAATCTAATGCTTTTGTTAAACATAGAATTTAAAATTAGTAATAAAAATAAACTAAACTAAAATGAATCTAATAGTCGATTAATAATGTTGATCTCTATTTTAATCAAATATTAATGGTAATGTACCAATAAATTATTTTTGGAGTTTATTTTTATATTCTTCAAATTAGAAATTGCTTTATTTTGATTGGTCCACTCTGTCTATGTCACAATACCTCCCTGATTAAAAGGGTTTTGGTTAGTCTTGAACCTTTTAAAGCTCTCCAACTTGAAATAAATCATTTGATAAGACACAGATAGCATCGAAACAAAATGGCTACATTTGTAGTGATATTATAACATATTTATGTTATAAATTCTAAATAAATATTATTCGATCTACCTTGCATTGAGCACTTTTTAAGAATAGTATTTTTTGAGGATCCGGAAAATTTTATTTTGTCCATAGCTACCCTATACTTGGATATATATATATATATATATATATATATATATATATATGTGTGTGTGTGTGTGTGTGTTACGGAAATTAACGAATTTTAACGAAACTTGGTTATAAGCAACCGACAATTTGTAATGAATTATTTTGAGCATTATTTTTACCGATACTCGTATTTAAGTAGATATTCTGTTTTTAATTAAACAGTATTTTATATTTATATCTACCGGCCTGATTATTTTACGATATTTATATATATATATAGTATTTTTCTTTTTAATGTTTTTAGATGTATGTATAAACTTTTTCAAAAATTTAAAAGTAAATTATGTTTGAAATAATAGAATCATCATGGTTTGTGATGCAGAGTTGGTTTTTATGTACATGAATTACACACCGACATATGTACACAGACGCGCTGAAATCGATGTAACACATTTCTGTTTTGAGACATCTGGAGAGCAAGAATTTGGTAAATATTTCAGCATCTGTTGTAGGCAATGTTATATTTCTTAGTTTGTAGATGGTATATAAAAGTGAGATCAAACTTTAAATTGTGTTCTGCGACAAAGACTCGATATTTTAAAACTATTTTTGTTTTTTATAATACTTAACAGAATGCAAGAATAATTTGAAAAGATGATTAAGTAACATTTTATAACACAAAAAATCTACCCTTAATACACTAAAAATGAAAAGGTTATCTCAAAGGAAGGAAATAGTTTGAAAGATAACACAATTTGCCATATAGCGATAATTTGAACGCATTCCATGCAACATAGCCTATAAAGCAAACATTTTTTTCCATTTTGGACAACACGGTATATTTTTCAGTGAAAACTTAAACATTTTCTATAACAACTGTATGTTTTTCATAGGGTCGGCGTATTAACCCGATTCCCAACACTCCCCATTTCTCAACTAGGCTTGGAACTGTTATTGCTTTTATTTTACCCCGTCAGCTTCACAAGGTTATGGGGGAGCCAACGAGACTGTTGCTTCTTCTTCTTCTATGTGTCCTGTCCCTTCAAGACGTAGGGGATCATGGCTCTCCACGTCTCCCTATCCCTTGTGGCTCTTAGTATGTTTAATCCTATTGCTCCTGGCAACCCCCGTTCCGTCATCCACCTGATCAGACCCTGCAAATATGTTATCCGCTGCCTTCCTCTGTCTCTCCTTCCTTCTATCTGTCCAGTCAGTATCAGGTTCTCCAGGCTCTCTTTCCTCATTGCATGTCCCAGGAACTTCAGTTGTCTCTTCCTGATGCTCAACATCAATTTCCTTTTTGTTGCCATTCTTTCTAACACTTCGTCGTTGCTTGTATGCTCAGTCCACGATATCCGTAGCATCCTTCTGTAGAACCACATTTCGGCCGCTTCCAGTTTTGTCCTCATTTTCGATGATATTGTCCAGCATTCACTGCTGTATTGAAGAACTGACATCACGTAGCAGTCTAGCACCCTTTTCTTCGTTTCTATTGAGATTTTTCTGTGTGTTAGTATTTTGCTCATCTTCTGGAACGCGTCCTTTGCCATGCCAATTCGCCTTCGGATCTCCGTGTCGCACTTTCCATCTTCTGTTAGAACACTTCTTAGGTACTTAAATTCTTGTACTTGTCTCTAGCTACCATAAGAATAGGACTGTTGCTTACCCGTGTATAAACTGGAGTAATTAAGTTGGTTAATGTAAATACATATCAATTCTTTCTGTCTGAATTTATGCGATGAGAAATCATCATTGTTTACACTATTTGCATAAATACTATTGTCCTCATCTTTGTTGTTTTTATTATCACAATGTTTCATCAGTTGTATGTCAATTCTGAAAACCTTCAAATAAATTGTTCAGTTCGGAATTTGTTGTAGGTTACTCGAATGGACATATATCTGATAAAAGTCAGAGAGTACAAGGGCCGAAACGTTGTGATAACAACAATGAAGATGAAGATGAAGACCATGTCCACTTGTAAAGAATAGTATCACTTGTTGTGTAACATCAAATATAATAACTCTTATAGGACAATCAATAAATAAAGAAACGTATGTCTAGTTTAGACTCGAGTTAAAAGACAAACATAGGTCAGGTTTATACCCGAATCTACAGGCATCCACCTAGAAGATAATTTGATGGGATTGTAGTCAGCGTATTCTAATCCTTACCGACAGAACCAAATAGAGGGGATAGAAGTGAATGCAAGGATATTAATACAAAGGAAATGTAAGCAGATTTCTGTAGCCGTTACATCAGCCCGAACCTGACTTTTAATACAATATATTTACTTAATACTTGCGTAAAATATCGAATGTTGTACAAAAAGCAGACCGCTACCTTCATCTTGATTCTGTTAAGCGTATTAACGACAAAGTCTTATATTCTCGCTTTCTTTTTTGCTTTTCGTCTGGTTTACTTGTACTTTCTTAATATCCTTGACAGTTGCGTAGGTATAAATTTCTCTATGGCAAATCTTATTGCAGACGGTTGGAATAAATCCTCCTTCTAAAAAATGGCGTTGCTTTCTAAATCATTTCATTGGTCAGTTTTGCTTAAATGACTTCGAAAAGTTATTTCTGTTAGATAATCTTCTTATATAGAACAGTGTTATCAAAAACAGCATTTTTTTATTTGTCTGTTGTATGGTGAGAAAGAGAAAGAAAGAGTGAGTTTGGAGGAATTGTAATTGTGTCTTCAATCAAGATAAAGGATAATTTAGTCATAAATATTTCTTTTGAAAGGATGAAATAAATTGAGTGGAAGTGATAAATAATTTAATGATTTTGAGAACATATGAAGTTGGATTTATCAAAAACAAAGCAAAAGCAATGAAGCTGGGTAATGTTGTTTTGATTATCGATTGTTTTATTAGGGAATCATAAATGAAAATTTATTGAATCATACAAGTAAACTTCTCTTTTTGTTGATATTTCAAATATTTATGTAGGAGTATTTGTAAAGAATAACAGACTTTGTCTTAATTATTTGTCAAGTGTAGCTTAATATGTCAATTATATTCTAAGGATAACGTAATATGTCATAATTATTTTGCTAAGGAGATCTTAATATGTTATAATTATTAGCTAAGGATAAATTATTAAGTCATAATTATTTTGCTATAGATTACATATTGTGTCATAATCATTTTCCAAGGATAACTTAATATGTTATCAAGCCGAGATAGTGTAGCACATGTGAAGACAGATTAGTTAAAGTTGTTGAAAAACAAAAATAGTATGTGTGTGTATAGACTAATTTTTCTCCAGTTTCTGAAAGGTTTTTTCTGTTGCTGAGGTGATGTGTCGTCCCCCGTGGGGATCTTCATATCGAAATGCCTATTCAACATCTTTGAATTAATCCTTTTTTAATATATATATATATATATATATATATATATATGTTCTACCTTCTTCTACCGTGCGCCCGTGGCCCAGAGGTGAAGTCGCCGACTGGCGCCACTTCGGTCGGGTTTCAATCCGGGGTTAAAAGCAATCGGAGTCTGACCGTACTGGTGAGCTGTGATGCAGCGAAGCGGATCTGACTGCGGATGACTATATATATATACTGGGTCAAAAGTATTTTTATATTTGAAGCTTTAGTTAATGCTTAAAATGCATACAAAAAGCTTTTATTCACCAAAATATATTCCTTTATATTCTATTGTCTGTTACCATAATTCTGCCAGAAGCTCAATTTCACGCCATTTGCAGTACGTATTGGAAAGAAATTACGTCATCAGTAGTACACAGTTTTCAATGACGTAGGCACTATTTCAAACCTGACATTTTTATGTATAGATACAGTAGAAATAAGTCTTTAAGAAGTCACCGATCGATTTGACTTTGTATTTATAAAATAATAAAAATCAATATTTTTCGATTCTGACAAATGTTATCGATATAGGAAGTTCTAATGAATGCTAGTCTACAACAGATATTCCCATATATATATATATATATATATATATATATATATATATTTGTAAGCAACGCAATCAATTTATACAATGCAAGTTTAGTACTGTAATTTGTTTAGTACTGTAATTTGAAGAAAGAAAATACGTTATAGAAATAGACGAAACCTGACGATGGTGCTGTTAGACTATTTTATTTTTAAAATTGTTATTAATGTTGAAATGTGTTTTTGGGCCATAATCAATTGCTGATTCTGCAACTGACGTGCTATTCTCGTAAATTACTTTAAGCTTTCACGAATTTCAGTGCAAAAAGTGCAGCAGACTTGGAGTCGCGTGATGATTTGACAGCTAGTATCGTGAAATGCAGACGTATCAGATTGAAATAAAGTACATCGTTATGCATCATGAATAAGTGATTTAAAATAGAAAGACTGTATTAATGATTGTCTTTGACAACGGATTCTAAAAATATTAAAACAGTGGTATATTTCAGTAAGTAATCTCCAAGATCTTTAAAAAAGTTAGGTTTTTTGCCGTCTCTTGACTTTGATTGAGGAATCAGTCAAGAACGGAAGACAAGGAGGTCGTAATAAAAAAGATTTTTTTAAGAATAAAAAAAAAGTAGGACGACGAAGAGGAGGGCAGGGAATGAAAGAAGGCGGAGGGAGAAAAGAATGGGAGAAGTATTAAGAAAGATAGAATTAGAAAGAGGTGGAAGCAAAATGAAATAAGGAAAAGTCAGGAGTAAATAAAAGAAAAAAACAGATCGAAGAAAGAATATAAACGGAAAGTATTGCAGTGAAACAAAATTCAGTAGAAATAAAAAGAGAAAAAAGTTAATGAAAGAAGAAATGGTGGGATTTGAAGAAAGAAAGAAAGAATAAAAAGCAGGTGTGTTGGGAAAATAATTAAGTAAAATTATTAAAGGAAAAAGAGGGAGTGAAAAAAAAAACAGAGAAAAGGAAAAGAAGTAAAAAAATGTCGTAAGAAGAAGAGTTAGAAGAACGAGGAGAAAATTTTGATGCGGTGAAAGGTGGGGAGAAATTTAAGAAGCAGAATTTTAGAGTGTGGTCAGAAGATGAAAACATACGCAAAATACTCAATAGGAAATTCTTAAAAATTAAATAAATCAATAATTTTTAATTTTTGTTAAATAATGGCAATGGCATATGAAGAGAAGTTTAGAAAACAGAAAATAATAAAGGAGAGCTTGTCCATTGCTTAACTTAATGGCGGACAACTCCAGTTCGCTATCAGTTACCAAATCTGAGCCACCTTCACCCCGGGGTATGGCAAAAAACTACATCCAACAGCAAGGCCTCTGACTGGAAGATTGAAGGTTTTGAGGATATAGCATCACCTTTTAACTGCAGTTGCTTTCAGGCCACTGACTTGGGGTAGTAGAGACTATTAGAATCTAAGCTATGGGAAAATAATGAACCCAGGAAAAATATTAAAAATATATTTAGTTGAAGCCAAAAAATGATATTCAGAATAATTAGAATTCGGCATTCTTCTTTTAAGTGCGGTGCTCTTTCGGCAGGTAGGAGATCATGGCCTTCCACATCAGCCTATCCCGTGTCGCTCTTAATACCTCTTCGCCTCTAATTCCACTCAATCCCTGCTTCCCCATCCATCTGCTCAAGTCCTCTAAATATGCCATGTGTTGCTTTTCCTTGTCTCTCTTTCTCATTATCCGTCTCGTGAGCATCAGTTTCTCCAAACACTCTTTCCTCATTAAATGTCCAAAAAACTTCAACTGCCTTTTCCTGGTATTAAGTATAAGTTTCCTTTTCATTTCTATCCTCTCTGAAACCTCGAATGCTCACATGTTCCTTCCATGTTATCCTCAGCATCTTTTGGAGAACCACATTTCGGCTGATGAAATTGCTTAGCATTCGCTGTCATATTGTAGGACAGACATCACACAACAATCCAGTACTCTCTTCTTTGTTTTTAGCGAAATTCTCCTGTCTCTTAATACTCTACTCAGTTTCTGGAATGCATACTTGGCTATATCATCATGCCTTCGGATTTCTGTATTTCAGTTACAGTCATCTGTTAGATCAGTTCCCAGGTATTTAAAGTTTGGCATTAAATAACCGATTAAAGTTGGCATGTCGCTAAGGAAAATCAACTAACCAATGGAAGTTTTATGTTTCTTGGTGACAGAACCAAGGCTCTCATACAAGACTTTATTTTAAAAAAATCAAAAGAAAGAAAACAAAACCTTACATTTCGGTATTAAATCACCTAATGGACTGGTATGACGTAAACCAAACCAAATCAAACCAAAGCGAGCCGCCTTAAGACCGAAGAAGAATCCCCCTTCCCAATATATCTGTGTCACATAGAATCTATACCGTTTCCTTCATCGATATACCTCTATACCCGGTAATGATTAGCGAAAGTAATCTGATTATTAATATTTAGTAGTGAGTTCGATCCACACCGAGTATTCTCCATACAAGAGTCAACGTTACAAAAACTTAATATTTCAATCAGTTTAAGTGATACAAACTTTGGCGATCATGTCTTTTTTGAGATTTGACTAATAGGCAGAAGATATTCTCAAAGTAGGTTATCATTTCTTGTTGCGGTAGACTCGTTGCCAAACTCCTACTATGAAACCCATAGCTGGAAGGAGATAGAGTATTACCTTTTCCAAGGGTATTCTTCGCGAATGCAACGAATTCAAGTAGTATTTCAACTACGGATCTTCGATTTTTCAATACGAGACGATATCCATTGGGCCACGATGAACAAAATTTCACTTGTCGTAAAACCAAAAAAACAATCGCTTTTTATTCTTGCACGTTGTAAACCACAGTAAAACAAATAACATTTTTTTTAAAATGTTTAATAAATTTATGTTAATCTTATAAATAATTTATGAGCGTTTTTTTTTTTATAGATACCAACAATTTTTTGTTGCCATAGATACTATACTTAAAACAAAATTCACTTCATATGTTTGCATTGATAAAGTCCATCACAGGAAAATAATAGTTTTTCTCGTGTCTTCTTTACTTAACCATACTATTCCTTTCCTCTGATTATTACTGAGTAAACTTTTGTAAACATTATATATATATATATATATATATATATATATATATATATATTAATGCAGGTTTCATTGAATAGTATAGACAAGTTTTGTCTATTAATTTTGTGTAGGATCCGTTCATACCGTCTGATATACTTGATGGTGATGTCGTTGAAAGACAACAAAAAATCACAGTATTTGTTGAATTTTTTATCGGGTCTAAGCTTTCGGCTCACATAAGCCATTATCAAAGAGTAAATATTAACACACAGTTCAATTATCTTTATTGTTAATAGCTTAAATGTTCTGTTTACTGTGTGTTAATATTTACTCTTTGATAATGGCTTATGTGAGCCGAAAACTTAGACCCGATAAAAAATTCAACAAATACTGTGATTTTTTGTTGTCTTTCAACGACATCACCATCAAGTATATCAGACGGTATGAACGGATCCTACACAAAATTAATAGACAAAACTTGTCTATACTATTCAATGAAACCTGCATTAATGAAAAAATGCTGCCAAAATACACACAATATATATATATATATATATATATATATATATATATATATATATATATTATAGTAGAAAATAATATTGGATTAAAAAAAATGAAAAATTACTGTCGTTTAGGTTTTGAGTATGAGATTGAAGCTAGCAGAAGTAGAAGTCAAAAACGCGCTTTCATTAAATAGGTAATTTCAACCTTGTTCTGTCAGGCTGGCCAAACTGGTACAGGTAGACTTTGGTCCAATATGTGTTTTCTATGGGTATTTACCCGAGACCTTCACATAAAGTAGGAGTTGAATTTTACGTGGGGCATTCCGCGCGCGTACGCCCGGGCAAAACTTTCCTCATATTCATCATAAAAGGGGTCAGACTCTGGACTTCTTTTCGCAGAAATTACTATGCTATTTGGCAAAGTTTCTCTCTCGGCCCGAAGGTAGACAATTCGTCAAGGTTGAGTTCGAATAAAACGTTATTTTAGTGATTATTTTTTCTCTGATTGAAAAACAGGAAACATTTTTTTCTTTCGTAGGACTTCCAAACTTATTAAGTAAATGTTTTATAAAAAGAAAAAAAAAAGAAAAGCAATTCAAATACATGTACACACTAAAAAATAACGTTTATAGCAATAAAAAAAACATACGTATCTATCTTTGTACTGTTTTGGTCACAGAGAGAAATGCAGGTATTACTTTAATGTTACCAGTGATGCATCTCAGGTAAAATTCACATCGCTTGCAAAATAGGCACAAGACAATATGTTCACTCGTCGAACAAATAATACATTCTTATAGGTTAATTCTGTGATATCAACATAGTTTTGTTTATAAGACGATACCACCTTTCCGTTGTCAAGATAATAAAAATAATAATAATAATAATAATAGCTGTACGTTTCTTAGTATGTATGCCTGCTAGGATGGCTAGCTAATCTCTGTTTCAAACGTCTGCTCAGGTAAAGTCGTGTTTTTATTAATCTTATTAGCTGTCTTACCTATCGGGCTCTGATGTTATGTTCTGAGTGCAAACTCGATGCTGAGTTAAAGAAAATTAAACTACAATATCTGATGAATGGCTATCCCGAATGTGTTATTACATCTGCCATTGAACGAAAAATTGCTTAGTTCAATGAGGCTAAGCTCTATGGGCCATCTGAATGTCCTGTATACGTCAGATTGCCGTCTATTGGTCCCGTTAGTCAGACAAACGCTGATAAAATTTCTATTACCATTAAGCGATGTTTCAATGTCGTTATGGCCTGAAATATTTTTAAAACTAGAAGGACTTTCTCTCCTTGATGTAAGGATGTTTGCCTGCCCATCAAAGCCATTTAGTTGTATATCAATATAAGTGTCGATGCCAGGTCAACTATGTAGACAAAACCATTCAGAGGTTCGAAGTTAGAATCGCCCAACATGTCCGGGCCAGGTGCGTAGACATGAGCCGTTGACATCCGGGTGTTCGCCGACTCATGCTCCCGCAATCGGTGAGTATTTATTAAATTCTGCTGCTTGCAGGACAAGTTATTCTCCTGAAAGTTTATTCTCTATATTGTACAGGGCAAAGAACAGACTTTTTTTTTTTAGGTAGGTTAGGACTTCTAGGCCTCGCGGCCTCTCGTGTGTCCCTTCTTAAACCCCTCTCTCCTCTCTTAGCTTTGTGGCATGGCCGAGATGGAGAGAAAATAAATTATTTCCATCACTAATCAAATTCATATTTTAATTTTAATAGTGTCTTATCCTTTTCAATAAGGCTTTTAAATTCCGTAAGTGTTTTTGCCAATTTTATATGTGATGGTAGTGCATTCCAATACATTGTGACTGTTACAAAAACGTTTTGTTTAATATTAGTTCTACTGTGCTGGGTTATTATTTTAATTCGTTGTTACGTGTTCTGGAATAGTGAGACATAGTGAATAAATTCTTATTAGTGTGGTCAGTAGAATGGAATATCTTAATTTCGATATAGTAGAGTCTGTTATTATTATCATGCAGAGACCTGCCGTATGCATGCAACGAGAATTAAACATAAATTGTCCCTCTTTGGAGAAGCTATTACATAGCAGAGGATAATATTTTCCCCATTCCCCTTAACGTTTAACTTCGGTCGCTAATAAATTTTCTTAGCTACTAAATCTTAAATTACCGACGATTTTTGTTCTGAAGAAGGACCGGTCGAAAGGCGCCTAGCAAGCTTTAAACGTTGTGATACTTCTGTATCCTGTTTTATATCTGGGTGTGGCAATGACAACTATTTAAAACATACATATGCATATATAGGGTGCGATGGGTAAATGGTCTCCATTTTATACTTTTTAAGTTCGCGCGTATGCGTTGTTTGTTTTTGATTTTATGGACTACACAGAATTGTAAGGTCAGTTAGATACCGTCTTCGAGAAAAAGAGCACTATGACGCAATTCAATCTTAATCAAGGAGTTCTTTAAAAGAGTTGCAGGCGATTCCGAAGTCGTCTGGAGGTCATGATTGAAGCCAATAGCGATTTTATTGAACAAATGTACTCTTTAGTATTTCAAGATATTTTTGTTTCATTTTGGTAAATATATCTGTTAAAATGATATGCATGAGTTATTTAGCTTTTTGTAGAGGTCTGAACCAAATTATATACTTTTTCTGTTGTTTTTGTTTGAATTGTTTTTCGTTTTTGTATTCTTTTTTTTGTTTGACTATCAGCAGTTTCTTAGGGTTGATTAATGTTTTTTGTTTTCATTGAATATTTTTAAACTCCTAAAATTTTTAAGATTCTTTGGTTTATATATATATGGGTATTTGTATGAATACGTAACAAAGAGCGGATTTTCAAACAATCTAGAATACAGAAACGAAAACAAAAACAAAAGAAAAAATATTTGCCCCTCCTCACAATAATACAATAAAAACAAAAACAGGGAAAATATCTTTCAAAATAATTGAAAAATATTTCCCTAGAAATAGCAAATTATAAAGAATTATCAACAAAATTACAATCAAAATCAGGGATAATATAGATAATTTAATAACTAAGCACAATAAAAATACTCATTAAACCCCAATAATAATCACAACAATAACAACCAACAAAATAACACCAAAAAAATGTAACTGCTGAAACAATCTTCCACTTAACAACAAATATTTAACCAATAATAAAATGTACAAAGCTATCGTAATAAAGAAAATTAGCACAAAATTAAAAATTACATAGGCGCCACAGGAAAAAACTTTTGAAGCAAGATATAACAACCACTAATTCTCACTCAAAAAAGAAAAATTACACAAACAATACAAGCCTATCAAAATACATATGAAGTAAAAAATATCTTCACCAAATTCAAATAGGAAATTGCCAAACACAATATTAATAATAAAAATTGTGAATTATGCATAGAGAAAAAACTGGGAATAATTAGTTTATAAACCAAAACAAGCACTTAAACAAGAAAAATGAAATAACGGGTGAATGTAGGCACATAAATACTTACTTTGCCACATAAGCACTAATTAAAATAAAAATATAGATAGAATAATTATAACATAAATTTAAATAAACGAAATAAATATATAAACTACAAACATACACATATATACACAAACAACAATCAATTTAATTATAAATGCAACGTTCTATAATTAATACTTTATCCCTAGCAAAATACAAACAACATAACACAATATTAATAGTAAAAATTTAAATTGTGCTTAGAGAAAAAGTAGCGATAACCAATTTTAGAAAACAAAATAAGTTCTTAAACAAGAAAAATGAAATAATGAATAAATGTAGTCATGTAAATAAAATTAAAATAAGCATATAAATAAAATAAATATAGCATAGACTTCAAATAAATAAACAAACGAAATAAATATAATACAAACTACAGACATGCACACAAACCTAAACAACAATAAGTAATAAATAATAATGTAATTAAAAATCCAACTTGCTAAAAGTTAACATTTATAAATATGATTGTAATTATAACCAAATAGGAAAACAAAAAATACAAAAAAGTGTGTGTGTGTGTGTGCGTACATATACGTGCGTGTGTGCATGCAGACACATGTATATAGGCATATATGTATATGTGTGTCTGTATGCATATTCAAACATTCAAAATGGTGACTCATCAACGCAAAATAACAATGACTCAACACATGCCAAATTCTCAATAAAAGAAGAAAAAGAGAGACAAAAAAGCTAAAAAGTGACCACTAAGCAAAAGGAATGGCTATGCTATTCTTCACACGTGTGCATGTCTTCAATAAACAGGAAATACGCGCACAAGCGTACATCCTCACGGACGCATACCAACAGGATAAAAAAAAACGGATATACTGAAAAAAATATTAACCCTAAATTGCGATAACCCCCTGAAGAGTGACGGATAAATCCTCTAACGTAACTCGAAAATCTAGAGTCGGAATGCTGAAAGTAATATTAATCAGCTAAGTGATAAACTTTTACTTATATTAATCCTATTTTGGCCTCCCACAATCTTCCACATCGCTCCTATATATATATATATATATATATATATATATATATATATATATATGCAAATAAATAAAGAACGAAGAAAATATTTGCAACGTTCAAAACATTAATTTAAAATAGTGCTCATTGTAAAAATTGACCAATGAATATTTATTAGAAAATATATTTTAGAACATGTACAAACTACCATCTACTACAAAATTGTATATTTTGTTTCGACATTGAAAGAACAATATATATACATATTAAAGAATAATGCCATAACATAAGGTTGAAAAAAGATATTATTTTGTGGAATTTATTTAATTTTCAACTCAACCTAATCCAAACCTTCTCGAATATTGTACAGTAATAAATTTAGTTTAAAACTCACCTACAAACCAAAAGGAAGGGTATTACTTGTTTCCCGTATAATTTTAATATACCATGTATTTTTTGCGAAAACTCATCGGTTCTTTTATGTATATTAAAAAATTTACAGTATATTAACAGAAATTCAGAATTCTGCAGTCTGCTCCATATTAACTTAAATATTACGTATTATTGCTCGCTTTTGTATATCTTTTTTAAATTAAATCAGCATATTCTTATCTTTCTCCATGGTAACCGTTAAATTGAGTTCTTTTTACTTTCATTCTTTCTTCATCACTTACTATTGAATGGTGTCTTGCTTTTGTAATTCTTTGTGTTACTTCTTTTTTTTACCGTTTCTTTCTTTTTTATTTTTACTTCTTTTATTCCTTTCTTTAACTATTCATGTTGAATATCGCCTTGTTTTTTATGTTTAATTTTTGACTCATTTTCTTTCTTGTTTTCTTTGCTTTTTTCATTAACAATTCCTGCCTTTTGTTCTTTTATTTCTTTTTCTTCCTTTCCTATTCTTATTTCTTTCTTTCTTTCCTATTTTATCTCTTTTTTCTTATTTTCACTTCTTTTCATTCATTTTCTTTTCACTTCTTTTTCTCCATTTTTATTTTCTTTCTTTTTCTTCCTTTCTTTTTTTTAACAATTCTTGTGAAATAACGTCTTTCATTCTTTTTTTAATCTCCTTTTTTATTTTTCTTTCTTTCTCAAGACTCTACAAATCAACAACAATTCTACATGTAAAACTCGCCTCTTTTTCTCTGTTCAAATCACTCTATCAAATTATGCAAATATGATTGCATTATTCCGTCATCTTTGGTCATTATGCCACTCGCGCGTTACGTTCCAGCCTTAACCTCTTCAGTAAATGGTAAAAATAATTCGCAGCAAATGCAGCCAGGCTGGAGACATTGCACTTCATATTAAATAAAAGCAGAGATGATTACAAGAAAATGTTTATAACAATACGTTCAAGCAAATAGGAGGAAACGCCAAGTCAAAGAAATAATAAAAATTATTAATATAAATGAAAGCTCAAACACTTTCTTCAAAACAACTTCTGCTCTACAATATTCTTTACTTTGTTTTAGATGAAGTAAAGAAATATGAAGAAGACAGAGGATTATGAAAAGCAATTCTATCTCCTCGGTCAGTTCCACTAGAGTCATTGTCATTTTCCTGTATTACATAATAATAAAGTAGAAGAAGCAAGAACGAAGAAAGAACAGTAATAATGATCAGTATAGGTTCTAGCATCTTCATCAGTCCTCGAATTCCAGGACAGTCTTTGAACTGCAATCCTTTTATATAACAATAAAAGCGGGCGCATTCTGGGCATTCCGGGAGAATCATATCATCAATCAAAAAGCGATGAAAGAAAAATTAAGCAAATAAAACACCAGAAAAAATACAAGAAAAATACCAAACTCTACAGCAGAAACTTAATTAAATGAACAATTGTGTAGCAGTGTGGAGAATTCTTCAACCGACCAAAAGAGGAACTCTGAAATCTGGGCAGCAAAACAAGAAAATTACTGAGGTGCATAAAACACTAGATACGATTGTATATCGACAAGAAAAAAAAGTTGTAAAAAGATTTATTTAGTATTGAGAATTGCGAGATTCCCATAGACTCGAAGAGAAGACAAGGAAGAAAAGTCGACTAAAGGCAGCAGTAGTATAATCAACAAAATAATATATTGAAATCCAGTATATACAAATGACAAAAAAAAAAAAGGGAATGAGAATAGTTATATATCAACTCTTCTAAACACGCTTACAGCCACTGGCGGATAGAACTACATAAACGTGGATACGCAGAGGAAATATCAAGAGAGAAATTGTGCTCAGAATAGCCTCACAAATAGAATAAAAACTAATTAATAAATGTAAAAATGTACAGCACACACACAAAAAAAGCAAATATAAACTGAGAACGAATGAATATGAGATAATTAAGAGGAAAATCAGCCTGTTCCAGAAAGAATGCAAAAAATTGGCTTGAATGGTTCGAAACGGAGGTTGGGAACTCTGCAAGGGGCTCGGTCTTGACCACACATACAAAATATATACGTAAAGGTAATAATCTTTCTTAGAGAATGTAACACATACAATCCCCCGAGACTATAAGATGTAAACGGAACGCAAAATCAAAATTAGAAAACAAATAAATTGTTGTAAACAAGTAGAAAATATTTAGGTTAGTGTATTTCGCTATTCCAGCAAACCATTTTGTAGATCTGAATGAAAGTGAAAATCGACTTAAGTATGTCAGCAATGTTAGAGAACTGAGAAAAGTGTAAAATGTGATGGTACCAGTGGTTATCGGAGAACTGGGAACAGTCTGGGAAATAAGTGAAAGTGAAAAAATTTGGAACGATCCAGATGACTAAATTACTGAGAATAGTATTGAGGTGATTTGCGGTCAGTTAATATCCAGTGTAAGTAAACCAGTAACTTCTACTTGTCCTAGGCGGTGTGTCCCTCTAGGATGTGGGTTATCAATGCTCTCTACAACTTTCTATTCTTTGTAGCTATTAGTCAGGTTATTTCTGTTCTGACATTCATTTACGAAAGCTCATGGGGTAGGTTACTAGTAGCTCTCCCTCGTCTTTCTTGATTTCAGTATATATTACGAGTATCAAATTCTCTAGTCCCACTTTTCTCGTTATGTGGTATGCAAGTTTCGAGAGTGTCACTCTTACTTTAACTATAAGCGACCCTTTTGTTTTACATTAACTCTGATGTTCAGTCTATGGTCAGCATCCTTCTGTAGAACCACATTTCTGTTGATTTCTCTCTTCATCTGTAATAATAATAATAATAATAATAATAATAATAATAATAATAATGTCCCTTACATGCTGGCACATTGTGTATCTGTGTGCATATGCAGGGGTGGTGTGAGAGTACAACATAGTTTGATAAAGAGGATTGTTTTTGTGAAGTATGAAGGCAGCCAAGGTGATTTGTGAGTCACCTGGGAACATTTTCTAATCGGAAACCATCTGAGTAGAATGGATTAACAAATCTGAGTGTTTTTCTACCTGTAAAGTTATGCGTTGTTTTTATCAAAACATCACTATATCGCACATATTTTGCTGGGATGCCCGTGTCTCGTATAACTTTATTAGACTAGATGTCATGATGGATATATTAGGCTTTGTGTATTTAATGCCGAGCGTCACTTTGATGACGTGGGTTTTCTTTTACTCAACAATAATAATAATAATAATAATAATAATAATGATGGTATAAACTTCAGCCAGGGGCAGTGGTAGGAAATGACAGTCACAAGGTATTATGGGATATCTCGGTCCAGACAAATCATGTCATTGAAGCATGAAGACCTAGCATTAATGTGATAGATAAGGGAAGTAACAAAGTAGCAAGTGTCAAATTATTGATTTTGCTCTCCCTATGATACAAGAGCAAATAGAAAAAGATCGAAAATATCAGGTTGATGAATAAGCTATGGAATATGACCATGGAAATCATTCTTATAGTAGGAGGAGCGTTTGGAACACCACCTAAAAAAATGAAAGTAAACATTAGGGAAAAATGCTAATTGAGACCAAAATTGTAGAGCTCTAAAAGACTGCTATATTGCTTTGCAAAGTTTCGAAGAAGAGGAAGAAGAAAAAAAAAGAAGAAAAAATTTATACTATAATAAGATCCGCGACATTCCATCACAATTTCATATATATATATATATATATATATATATTATTGAATCGTGTAACGGACAGACACGGCTCTTATTAAAGAGTTGTTTCCGTCTGTTACACGATTCGGCCATTAATAAAATGTGCAGGATTCTCATTACTAATACGATATACAATATTTCTTTCAGTAATAATTTAATTTAATTTAAACTGAAACTTAAACATAAAATTGAAAATTAAAATCTTAAAAATTGACTTAATAGGTAGAATATTTTTTAGGGCAGAGTGTAATACCGTTTCAGTATATTAAAGATCTGGAATTAGCCAAAGCCAGTCAAAAGATGAATCTGCAAAATGTCGAAAACTCACGTTCATTCTTCTGACTACTGGTAACGATGCGGATCTTAACTACTGCGAACAGGTTCTTATAATTTAGACTAGTTAAAGAAAAATGTTCGATGAATTCATTCATGCTGTGTATATTTTATTAAATATATTTTCTTTCAGAGTGACTATTTTGTATTCAGGACTAGTCAATTGTACTTATACTAAGTACATACTTAATATTTTTTTTAATAACTGGGACGTTAGCATCCCTGTAGGTCAAAAACAAATTTGGGCGGAAGAACTCTCAAGGAGTCAACGGCCAGCTAACTAGAGGTGGTGCCTCAATAATTCACCTTGGAGAAGGCAACGGGATACCACTCCACTATCTACCCCCGTTCAATCATGGTTATTTACGAAAAATGTATTAAAGCCAACAGCGTGAAGGGGGTTGCTTCCAAAAGAAAAGAAACAACTCCTCACTCGGTAAGGACCGGCATGGGAAACAGGTGCCACCTGATCGTCATCCGGCGACTGTTAGCACCAACGGCGCAAAGGGGACATTCTACTCCAAAATTTGTCCCTCACCCGGGAAAGAGCGACATGAGTGTCTCTGGACCGTTACCCTGCAACTGTGCGCATCAAAGTAAAAATGCTTTTGGAACATGGAACATCAGGACACTCAACTGTGGACAACTAGAGAATGTCAAGCAGGAGATGGACAGACTGAAGATCAATATCCTAGGCATATGCGAAACAAGATGGCCTAACAATGGAGATCTCAGTAGCGACACCCACAGGATAATTTATGCAGTAGGCAAAAACAACGAAAAAGGGGTCGGTTTAATACTAAGCAAAGAAGTAAAGAAATGCGTTCTTGGATACTGTCAGCTTTCAGAGAGAGTCCCCCTGGTTATACTACGGGGGAGGTCCTTCAACATAGCTATTATAGTAGTTTATGCGCCGACAACTCAAAGTTCGGAGGACGAAATAGAAACGTTCTATTCAATACTGGACAGTGCCAAGGCTTAGTGCAAAAGCCAAGAAATTAGGATTATAATGGGGGACTTGAATGCCATGGTAGGTAAAGAGAGGGAAGGAGACACGACTGGCAAATTTGGACTAGGGGATCGCAACAAACGAGGGGAAAAATGGGTCCAATGGTGCTCAGCCAATAACCAGGTAATTACTAACACCTGGTTTCAAGAACACCCACGACGTCTATAGACATGGAGAAGTACAGAAGGCGACACGAAGAACCAAATAAACTACATAACTATAAACAAGAGATTCAGGAATGCAGTGGTCCAATGCAAAACATATCCAGGTGCCGACTGCGGAAGTGACCACGTCCCAGTTATCTACAGACTAAGGGTGAAACTCTGGAGACTGAAGAAGCCCAGCACATCACCAAAGCTGCAATACGACACGCTTGTGAATGACCTCACCCTTCAGAAAGAATACAATAACAGCGTGAGAAAGAAAAATGAAGAACATATTGGAAAAGGTCACTCAAAATGGGACTCACTAAAGGAAGCGATGGTGATCTCAGCAAACAACATTGCCCCAAAAGAAATCAGACGCAGAAGAAAACACGAGTGGATGACTGAAGAGATTCTCCACATGATGCAAAGGAGACGAAAAATAACGCCAAGACATGGAGCAGAGTACAAGAAACTTCACAGGGAGATAAGGAAGAAATACAGACAAGCTAAAGAGGAATGGCTCAACAACAAATGCGCAGAAGTAGAGAGACTGAGCAGGACCAATAAAGCAGAGATGCATAAAGAGATAAGAGAACTGACAGGACAAAAAACCTGCTCCTCAACAGGATGCATAAAATCCAAGGATGGAACAATCATATTGGAGAAAGAGGAAATACTCCAGCGATGGGAAGAGTATATAAAGGATCTTTTTTGCGACAGGAGAGAACAACCGAGAATACACAAGGAGGTGGATGGACCGGAAATACTAAAATGCGAAGTGGAAGCTGCAATAGCCAAACTGAACAGAAACAAAGCCGCTGGTCCAGACGGCATAGTGATAGAGCTGCTGATAGCCTTAGAAGAATATGGCATGGAAAAAATTACCGACATAATAAACGCAATTTATAGCAGTGGAATAATACCAGACGACCTATGCAAGTCGATATTTATAGCACTGCCGAAGAAACCAGGTGCAAACGAGTGTGAACTACACAAAACTATCGGCTTAATGAGTCACATTACAAAACTGATTGTCAGAATCCTGATGAATAGAGCGAGAAGCAGAATCAGGCCAGAGATAGGACAGGAACAGTGCGGGTTCATCAAAGACACTGGAACAAGGAACGCTATATTCATGATTAGGATGCTCTCCGAAAGGGCAATACAAATGAAGAAAAACTTGTACTTATGTTTTATTGACTATGCGAAGGCATTTGACAAGATACGACACAAAGAATTGATGGAGATGCACGGCAGCCTCGACATTTTGGGGAAAGATATGAGTAATAAAGAATCTCTACTGGCAGAAAAGGGCCTGCATACGGATAGGTAAATATTTCAGTAGATTTACAAAGATAGAAAGAGGCGTAAGACAAGGATGTGTCTTTTCACCGGATTTGTTCAACTTGTACAGCGAGAATATTTTGAGGACCCTAGGTGACCCGCCAGGATTTGTTATTGGAGGCCACAACCTGAACAACATAAGGTATGCAGATGATACAGTGCTGATTGCAGACACGGAAAGGATACTACAAGACCTCCTACAGAAGGTAGCGGTGGAGTGTGACAAAAAAGGACTACAAATAAACTTCAAGAAAACTGAATGCATGGTCATCAGCAAAAGGTGCAACCCAAAATGCCAAATACAGGTGGGGGACACCAGAATCAAGCAAGTACAAAAATGTAAATACCTAGGAAGTGTTCTAATAGGAGATGGAAAGTGCGACAGAAATCCGAAGGCGAATTGGCATGGCAAAGGACGCGTTCCAGAAGCTGAGTAAAGTACTAACACACAGGAAAATTTCACTAGAAACAAAGAAAAGAGTGCTGGATTGCTATGTGATGTCAGTTCTTCAATACGGCAGTGAATGCTGAACAATATCATCGAAAATGAGGACAAAACTGTAAGCAGCGGAAATGTGGTTCTACAGAAGGATGCTGCGTATATCGTGGACTGAGCATGCAAGCAACGATGAGGTGTTGGAAAGAATGGCAACAAAAAGGAAATTAATACTGAGCATCAGGAAGAGACAACTGAAGTTCCTGGGACACGCAATGAGGAAGGAGAACTTGGAGAACCTGATACTGACTGACCAGATAGAAGGAAAGAGAGACAGAGGAAGGCAGCGGATAACATATTTGCAGGGCCTGATCAGGTGGATGACGGAATGGGGGTTGCCAGGAGTAACAGGAGCAAACATACTAAGAGCCACAAGGGATAGGGAGACGTGGAGAACCATGATCGCTTACGTCCTGAAGTGACAGGTCACATAGAAGAAGAAGTATTTGCTTTGTGCCTGTGAGTTAAAGGGGATTGTGTATAGTTAAAATGTGTTTCATGAGGGTGAGGAAGATAATGTTTAAGGCGGGAAACAGTAAAAGTAGTAATAATGGTAAGAAATAAATCACAACATTTATGATAATTATACTTTGATTAATTCTGCCCATTTTCCTAGACATTATTGATTTCATTACATCATTTCAGCCCCCAGTCATCGTCAGAGTACGGTAACAGAAACACTGTTATAAATATCTTATCTTAACTTATTTATAAATTGAACTTTGTCTGCGTGTGTGTGTATCCGTTAACTATAGACTCCGAAACGGCTGAACCGATTTTCTTGAAAATTTACACAGTTGAACTATAAGCACCTGCGAGCGTTCTTAGCTAGGTTTTGTGTCGCGGTACCCCCGATAAATTTCAAAAATCTATAATCGAAAAAATCGGGTTATAGAAGTAGTGATCCGATTTTAATCAAATTTGATACACTCATAGACAAAGACATAAGAAACGATACTCAGAAGTTTCAAGGTTGCAGTTCTTACAACAGTGCAGAATATATATATATATAAGGCAAGATGTTTGTGTGTGTGTGTGTGTGTGTGTGTTTATCTGTCTGTATGTCCTTAATACAAATCGACAATTTTTATCCGATTCTCACCAAACTTCACACAAATATTCTTTAGGCTGAGTCTGAGCTCCAGAACCATGGACTAGTTTTAAAGCTTTCATTACACCCGAGCAACGCCGGGCTATACTGCTAGTAACAAATATAAGAATAGTGGTTTGGATGGATCATTGTATAATAGTGTCTTATAAATAATAAGAAAATTACAATAATAACTCATCAAGATGGATACTAACAGCAATGAAACAGTAACAATAATAGTGAAGAAGAAATAGGAAAAGAACAAGAATTGCTGAAGCGCTTCCAGACAGAATTTTAGAAAAAATATTAATACGAAAAAGTAAAATAACCAAGTATTGCTAAAACGACCCATATGATAAAAACAAATTAAACATAATACTATAAAGAAGACAATGCTAGAAGGATAAATGAGGATTAACGTAAAAAAATATTAGGACCTTACTCAAGCGCTGCAAAAATGTGAAGAAGGTCGTACGAAGAAATTTTAGAAATACTCCCTGCCAAGAGAAAGAGGATTAGGTAAATAATTTTTTTCCTCTGATGTTTACCCTGTACAAGCCTCGGGAGTCACTCGAGGTAGAGCCTTACAAAATGTGGTATAGTTTTTGCGGGTATGCTCACCGATATCACGTGACTTACTCCTGTCTTTTCTACTAATATTTTAATGGCAACTGTTTTGACAGCTTTTTTTTACTTAATGCCGCCGACTACATGAATTTAAGTTTGGTACTAGATTCGTATTTAGGTCTCATCCTTTAACCGTTGAAATAGCTAAATGCAAGCGCCACTTCTACTTTCTTTTCTGACACTTTCAACCTATGGAAATGCCTCTTGTTTACTTGCTTTCCTGATAACTACAATATTCAAAAAATTAAATTCAACTTCAACCGCCATCTTCGATCTTCTTGAATCTTGTTCATCTTTTGTCCATTCCTCAAGCCTCCCTATTCTCAGTTTTCGATTTCAATTTCACTCCCTGCAATCACCCCCTGCGTATTAGTGAAACTTCCGCCTTGCTTGGGGAGAAAAGATTAAAAAAATGTGGGAAGATAACAGTTAGCCCTAGACTTGAACAGGTTAAGAGTATAGTGATCTGGGAAGCATCCTCTTTGGAGTCATTCCCCAGAGCAACAGTTCGTGGGAAGAACTTACATCTCACCAATGGAATACGAAAGGGATGAGTGTCTTTATCTACGATGTACGTGACGTGGAAAGTTTTAGTTATGAATTAAAGAACTGGTAGAAACAAGAAATGTAGTTCGTCTGAGCACTTTACGTGGTAATAGCGATAAAACAACGAAAAGATTGCGACGTTTTGTCTGTGAGAAAAGGGTTGTAGGGTGAAAAATAATTCGTCACTCAGAAAGATGGGGAGACGCTTTTGAAATCTATCGATACTGGGAAATAAAGACCTGGTTGCTCTTGCCCATATATGGCGGTAGTACACCATTTTTGGTCTAATTGGACTCTTGTAGGGATAAGGGATAGAGGATCCAGGTACTTACTAGAGCTGTACAATGTGCGTTGTGGGGCAGTGGATATCGGTTCGGAACGAGAAATCGGGGAGTCGAGTTTGAATTCCAGTTGAATTCTTTGTATTCACTTACGCGCAAATACCCTTGAGAAAGGTATTAATTCGTCTCTACCCTCCAGTTATGGGTTAAATAACAGGACAGGTTGGGTTCTATAGCCTTGGCTAGCAACCAGTCTACCGCAAAAAGTAATGGCAACCTACTGCGAGATAAACTTCTGTCCAGTTAGTCACGTCTCTTTCGAGACATGATCGCCCAAGCATGTATCACGTATGGCACTTAACTGACTGATAAGTAGCCGACTATTTTTCCTCTTTCTTTAGCGATTAATCGTATCTACGAGTTCCATTTTAGGTTTTGAGTTTAAGTCCTAAAAGGCGCAAATGGCGCAGGCCCCTCCGAGAGAATATGCGTTCATCGCGATTTATGTCACTAGTTTGATTTTCGTGGAATTGAATCTAACTATCCAGTTTCCTCTACCCCACTTAGCTGATAGAGCTAGGTCAGAAGAGAAATAAGCTGTAAATTTTTGATTATTTAGAGTTCTGGAGGTGAACCCATATACCGTTGTGTCATTAGCTTTTAGGAGTAGCTATCCAGACTCACATAAACGTTAGGTTCGACCAAAGTATACAGAAGAATATAGAAGATTTATGGGAACTTATAATTAGTCGATAACCTGAAGTAAATATCACATGACTTTGAGGCGAAGATGTGAACAATAATTAAAAGAAATAATAAATTAAGGGAACGCGGTGAAAGTCTATTGGATCTGATATCAAATAAGTGGATTAACATGTCGCAATATTTTCTAATAAAAGAACTAAAACAAACTACAATGCACTAACATATTGTATCGAATCTACAAACTGAGCTGAATAGATTATAAAATAGATATAATAGAGAGATAAACGTATCGGCGGAACGAAAAACTTTTAAAATCACTAAGTAGGAAGTAAATGGAATATTAGTATTACATGATAAACTAGCCTAGCAACTGCATATATTGCTGACACTAGACGTGCCTCAGGCCACATATCTGAGGATATGATGAAAAACAATGAAACTCCACCGTTAAGAACAAAAAAAAAAAATGGAAAAAGAGCAACTGAAAACCTATTTGTAATGTGAGTGTATTTAATGTAGAAAATTTAACTGGGCAATTTATAGAAGATATTTTACTGCTCATTAAAAATCTGAAATCCCTAAATGAGATGCAGAAAGGACGCAAAAAGTGAGCAGAGAGATAATGGTTAGAGATTTATTGAGCTAAACTACTGAAGTGATGTAGCGATGATAATGTATTAAGTGCCTAAGGTTAAAAACTGATGACATGACCGCGGAATTCAACCTGCAAGGCAGCGATGATTGCAGAAGAAACATTTCCAGTCGGAATAAACATAAAAAGAAGTATTTTTTAAGAAAGTTAGCTACCACGTCATCCACTATTTTTTTCTTCTGCATCTGATTTCCTCTGAGATCATATAGCTGACAGAAAGAAAACCTCCTAAAACGGGTAGACGAGGTAAGTCGAAAGAGAGGACTACAAATAAACTACAAGAAAACCGAATGTAAGGAGCATTAAATTTCTTATTGTCCTTTCTTCACACACACACACACACACACACATATATATATATATATAATCATATCGCCCCATATGGTGCGTAGGGTATTACATAGGAGGAAAGTTATGAAAAAGAATGACAGGTTTTAGGGGATGTCAGGAAGTGGGTAAGAGAAGGATGCGAATACTGAGAAGAGTGGAGTAGACGAAGAAAGGAGCGTGAGAGAGAGGATGCAAGTCAGTGATATAGGAGATGACTATTGACTTTACATTTAAATTGTTGGAAATTGTAGCTGTCGGGAAGCAAGTAAACGAAAGGGAATTCCACAGGCAGGAAGTGCAAGAAAAGAAGCTGATAGAGTAGAAGTTGCGTTTACATTTTATTGGTTTCACAGTAAAAGGGTGGGACTTAGTTGCTAATTTTGGGGCTCGAGTAAATTCATACACAGGGGGGCACTAGGGAGTTAAGTCTACCGGAGCAGAAGCTGTGAAAGTATTTGTAGATTTTACACAGGGAAGCCACATTGCGCTGGTGAGAAAGTGACTATCTGAGCTGCCAAGTCGGGATCGATCTCATTACAGATTCTCCGTTGGATTTTGTCAAGGACGTCTAGGTGGATAGCAGGGGTACCCGACTATATATTGCAGCAGTATTCAATGCACGGGTGGGCGGTTGATTTATATATGTGCAAGATGATTTCAGACGGAAAAAACTTAATAGAAAACCGACCTTCTTAGCAGCGGATTTAGCTATGGATTCGATATAGTCATTCCACTAGAGGTCTGTTGTGAGAGTTAACCCGAGGAGGCGCAGTGTTTTGCTTTCAGGGAAACTAGCCGATCGATGCTAATGGAGGGTAGGAGCGATTGTCTGTGATGGTTAATAGATAGCAGCTTCGTTTTGGAAGCATTAAAATTCACGAGCTATTTATTACCCCAGTCCACCACAGATTGGAGGTCCTTTTCAAGCTCATCAGCGAGGTTCGCTTTGTCAGCCTCGGCAGAGTTTTGATCGAGGCGAGTGTAAACCGTAGTGTCATCAGCGTATATTCCTAGTTGGGATCTTATTTCATTGGGGGAGATCGTTAATGACGATCAGGAAAAGCGTAGGACCTAGAATAGAACCATGAAGAACACCTGCGATTGTATTGGAAGGCATGTCCATTCAATACTACCTTCATTGTGCGATTTGAAAGGAATTACTGGATTAGGTCAAACAATTGTCAAGTTACACAATCGCCCTGCAGCTTGCGTAGAAGACCAGCATGCCATATATATATATATATATATATATATATATATATATATGTGTGTGTGTGTGAATTAAAGAAAAACAAAACCCTTTAGTGCAACGAACGGACAGTTTGTCAAGACATAATATTCTTACCCAGATACAGTATCGACTAAAAACCGGCATTATGGAAAAAAGAGAAGACAAGGAAAGGCTTAAAAGCAAACTTACCTACGCAGTATAGTGCTTGAAGCCTAGATTGCCTAGACAGAACAAAAAATTATTGTCATCGTTAATTCGTATTAAAGGATAGCTCTAGTCGTAACACGAGTTTTACGATACGTCTGTTTTTTCTGTCCTTTGTTTAAAAGGAATCATTTTTGTAAAGAAAAATCTGTTTTCTTTCGGAAAACATCTTAGACCAGTTAACTCTAGAAAAAGTCAGGAATCGATTTTACTCTATATTTATATTATGAACACGATACCTACTTCTAAATTGAGAAAAATCAATATTTTTCGATTTTGATAAAGGCTGTGCCTTTACGAATGTCTAAGTAATTCTAATCTACAAAAATTATTTCAAAAAAGATTTACTCTATTTTAGCTGAAAATTAGTCGAAACATTAATTCGTATCTTTTTTGGTGGTTAGGCAAATGACTGTTACACATTAACTCAAAAGTTTTTACCCACTTATCGGCGATGGACAGCAGATATTGCACCTTTAGTCATTACAGAATTCACTTAATAAAAAAAGCAAGTTATGTCTCTGGAAGCCTGAACAATATAACGTGATCAGTTCTTTTCTGTGAAATATATGGTTCATGTAAGATACCAAAACACAGTGGAACACAACAGTAACTAACTTATTTAATAATATTAATACTGAACATTTTTCTCTATTTTTACTTAATAACGTTAAGGAAAGTTTTGAGGTAACGTAATCTTTGCCAAAAATAACACTGAACTGAAAGTATTATTCCAAACAGTCTAGTTTTTTTTTTGGCAAAAACAATTGGAATGAAATGTGAAATAATATATTATGTTAGTGATGCACAATGAAAAGGAGAAATCGAGAAAAAAAAAAGCAACGGTAAAGCAATTAGAAGATTGAATGTAAAAGACCACCATAAATATCTTAGAACACATGAAGTAGATTCAATAAGACAAAATTAGAAAAAAGTTTAAGGAAAGAAAAATTTAATAGAATAAGGAAGATCTTGGCGACAGTATAAATCCAATCCAAGGAATAATTTCAGTGGTTGTCTCAATAGTATGATTCTTGACCTTTCCTAAATTAAATACCAAAAGTGAAATCATAGGACTAAAAAAAAAAAATAATTAAACAATAGATTCTATGCGAATAGTAAAAATGGTGGTAGAAATCTCTTTTGAAGTCTGTATAGGGTCAGCAAAATTGGGAAAGAATACTAGTAGTAAAAAACGAAACTGCTAGTATTTTTAGTATTTCATTTGTTAGATCATTTAATACAAAAAAAACAAAACGGAATAGCCGATATGAGGTGCGTGAATGGATTGCAATGAAGAAGAAACTGATAACAAGAGCAACAATTATATATAAAAACAAGCCTAATTAGACAAGATACAAATAAAACTAAAATGATGTTTATGTGGAGATACAGTCGAAAATATGAATGATATCTAATTAAATATCATGACTTAACACAGTGGGGACAAAAGCAAATAGGATTGAATAGGAACGGTGATCTAATTGAAATTATGACAACTCCACGGATTTTATAATGCAAACTAATGAATAAAGCTAGAAACTGTTCAACAGAAGAGAAAGAAGCTAATATTATTTGTTATATATGCATTCAAATTGAGATTTTATTTTATCTTTTAATCGAACTCAATCCAAACAAGATAGTACAGCCATTAAAACACAAAAGATTACTGGTTATGGAGTAATTAGAAAAGAGAAACATTACTAAGAAGCGAGAACAAAAGAAGAGTACTCATAAGGACTGATATGGCAAATAAATTTTTGAAGATTAAAGTTGACTGGAAAGCAAGGAGCCGGCAAAAAAAAATTCCACAAGCGAGAAGTGCAAGAATAAGAAACTTTTAGCATAGAAGTAATGGTTACATTTAGAAAAAGAATCAAACAAGTCCAAGAATTTAAGTACCTAGGAAGTGTTCTAACAGGAGATGGAAAGTGCGACACGGAGATCCGAAGGCGAACTGGCATGGCAAAGGACGCGTTCCAGAAGATGAGCAAAATACTAACACACAGGAAAATCTCAATAGAAACGAAGAAAAGAGTGCTAGACTGCTACGTGATGTCAGTTCTTCAATACGGCTGTGAATGCTGGACAATATCATCGAAAATGAGGACAAAACTGGAAGCGGCCGAAATGTGGTTCTACAGAAGGATGCTACGGATATCGTGGACTGAGCATACAAGCAACGACGAAGTGTTAGAAAGAATGGCAACAAAAAGGAAATTGATGCTGAGCATCAGGAAGAGACAATTGAAGTTCCTGGGACATGCAATGAGGAAGGAGAGCCTGGAGAACCTGATACTGACTGGACAGATAGAAGGAAGGAGAGACAGAGGAAGGCAGCGGATAACATATTTGCAGGGTCTGATCAGGTGGATGACGGAACGGGGTTTGCCAAGAGCAACAGGAACAAACATACTAAGAGCCACAAGGGATAGGGAGACGTGGAGATCCATGATCGCCTACGTCCTGAAGGGACAAGGCACATAGAAGAAGAAGAACTGTAAATTAATAAGACCTCACTGCCAGTCTAGTACTGCGCTTATATTCATAAATTCTCGGCATCAAAGCAAAGAATTCACCCGAACAATTACCATGGAAGGCAGATCAGAACCAATACTATTTTTGTTATTTTAA
This sequence comes from Ascarosepion bandense, assembly GCA_037127315.1. Lineage (NCBI taxonomy): Eukaryota > Metazoa > Mollusca > Cephalopoda > Sepiida > Sepiidae > Ascarosepion > Ascarosepion bandense. The sequence goes on along the minus strand of JBBBDQ010000841.1, from coordinate 1,526,700 downwards.
ACAAATTCACTTCAAGTGGTGCAGTTAAGATATAAGGTGCTACTAAGGGTGGAAAATTAGAAAACTTGATATTCTATTTTTGAGGGATCTAAATTTTGTAATAAAAATTGCTTGCTTGCTACACTTGATTCTACAAAAATATTGAATATGATGAAGGAATATAATATAAAAATAATTATAATAACAACAGTGAAAAGGATAGGAAAGGTGTTCCTATGTGGGATAAAAACAACAGTGAAAAGGATAGGAAAGGTGTTCCTATGTGGGATAAAAACAACAGTGAAAAGGATAGGAAAGGTGTTCCTATGTGGGATAAAAACAACAGTGAAAAGGATAGGAAAGGTGTTCCTATGTGGGATAAAAACAACAGTGAAAAGGATAGGAAAGGTGTTCCTATGTGGGATAAAAACAACAGTGAAAAGGATAGGAAAGGTGTTCCTATGTGGGATAATAACAACAGTGAAAAGGATAGGAAAGGTGTTCCTATGTGGGATAAAAACTGCAAAATAATTAAGTGTATACATAAAGGTGATTATGCCAATAAAAACCAGTATAAAATAAAAGGTAGAAATTCTCGAAGAAAAAGTAGTAGTTTTTAGAGATCATTTTCAATCCATTGCATTTACAAAACGAATCATGTTATTTTTCTTCACTTCCTATCAACATTAATAAAAGAATGAAAATGTCTCAAGTGTGATTCATTTTAATAATGTTTATTGTGAAATTGTTAATGTAGAAAATTCTCCGATAGGTTTGCACGCCATTTTCTCTAAGAATATCCACCGGAGCATGGAACCGAAAAGAGACTTGTTGAACAGGAATAAAAGATTTTTTTAAAGAAGACAAGTGAAAAGAAAATCAAGGAAATCGAGTATTTTTTGTTTATTTTTGTTGTAAACCAGAAATGTAACAGTCCGTCGATACCATTACACTTTGAACAGACACATCTCGCGCCAGAATTTGTCGCAGCGAGAATATCGCCAGGGGGCAAAATTTCCTTTGATGAGAAAATAGGAAAGAGGAATTAAAACCAAAGGGAATGGAATAATGAAAAGCTAAAACAAAATATAAGTAAATTTAAAATAAATGCATTACAGGAAAAAAAGGATAAAAAATACCCTTACAAATGTCAGTTTTTTTTTTCACATTATTTTATCGTATTATTCGTCATTAGGTTTGAGACTGAGACAATGCCAAGGGTGCAATGATGAGAAATAAAATTATGTCTCTTTTCTGCGTTGAACGGTGCTTTGAGGCAAAAGATCTTTTTTTGTTCACATGGTAACGCTAGAATCTGTATCACAGTCAAACTATTTTAGTGAGGTATCTATGCCCAATTATGCATGTTATATACAAGATATTGATTATTTACATCCAATAAAACAAACAAGCATTGTTTTCTATTTTCTTTTTGTACCTATCCACTGCCGTATATGTATAGAAATATACTTACACATACATACGCGTGTACACACACACACACATTTATATATATATATATATATATATATATCCTTAAAAAGAGTAGACGTCATTTTGTTTTCACAAACCCGAGGAACCTTTCAGCCAACACTTGTCAAGGGTTTCGTTGGCACAAAATTACAAAGGGGTAAAGAAGAGGACAAGACCAAAAAGGGAATACTTGCAATACTGGGAGAAGATGGAATTCGTTTAAAAATAAATTTATTGAAAACTATTAAAATGTAAGGGGGGTGTAAACATATATTCCACAAGAATGAAATAAAAAAGAAAAAAGTTACACTCACAAACTCGCCAGTAATTGCAAGGAGCGCAGGAACTGCTCTTTCTGCCTGCACAGGCTCGGCTGCTGGATTTTTAGGCAAATGGACTCCAAAACACGTAAATGGTATGCCGATCAAGCACTGTGCAGGACAGAAAACGGGTACAAATCTTTATATATATATATATATATATATATATATATATATATATATATTATTCCAATTGTAAACAAGTTATTATGCTACCTAGGTTTCTACCATGCGTGGTGTCTTCATGCGATTTACAATAACTGATTTTACTGTTTAACGTTTTTTTTTTGAACGCTCGAGTAACAGGGAACTTTTGAACGTGCAATTTTTTAAAATTACATATCATATATATTATAAATAGCGAAAAATTCCACATTTTTCATTAAAAAGAAAATAATGAAAGTCCATACGTAGTCATGTAATTTCTTATAGGCTATATATATATATATATATATATATATATATATATATATATATATATATACACGAGTTTCTGTGAATTGAAAAAATATGGATTGAATAACACAATAAATAAGGAACAAATATCAAAAGGTTCATAAATTCAACATAATTACTTTTAATATCTGTTTCAAATTTTATTTTCTGGTACAGATCGAATTAAACCGAAATCTTATTTGCTCCTTATTTAATATATATATAACGTTTATGAAATTCAATTAACTAGTTCAAGTTGCTTGCAATTTAATTATATTTTTTCCAATTTCGAAACAGTTGATGTGTATTTGGATCAAAATTACGAATAAACTGACGAAAGTTCATGATTTTTTTCTGTTTTTCATGTACTTCAACATCTCCGTTAGTTTCAAGAAATAATGATGACAGTATCATTGACATGAGTTTTCCTTTTGCTCTATACTGGTATTTTTCTGAGCCGTTATGTTTCAAGCATCACTTCAGTAGCAAGTCCATAATCTCGTGTGGTGAAACTTGTGATTACGTCCGAGAACAATTTCATTTTCTGGTTCAATTTCCACTTTCGCCAAACCAATTTAGTTTTTCAGAATCCATTACTGGTGGGACCGATAGCTTTTCAAATTTCAGCGACGTTTTTATTTATTTTTTTAATATAATGAATGTCTTCTAAAAATTGCATTATACGTGAAGGTAATTTTTTGACAACTTATAGAACTCATGCCTCGAATAAAGTGGGAAAAGTAATTTTCTGAAAATGTAGACGACAGTCCCATTTAATCGTTTTTTTTAAACGGTTCAGATAATTTACCATAATAGTTTTATAAACTTTCATTTAAAGAATGTAAACTGTGCGTTATATTCATAAACAACACGATAAATGGTGTGAAATATCTAAGAAGCATGACGAATTACTCAATATACGTATACATGAGATAGCTGAAAAGATATAATACTGTTGTTGCAATGATTACCAAGAACACAATATTAAATCTCTCATAGGGAAGGTATTGGTTATATACGTATGAGTTTTCAGAGTTAATATCGGCTGTGTGACATTAGAGCTTTCTCTAAACGTGCATCTTCTATCGACCATGTGAGTTCTCCATCTTTTTCATCTCGAGTGGTACATTTATATATTTTCCTGTCATACGTTTTTATCGCATATGTGCACATCCTAAGCACAGTTGGGTTGACTGCCAGTTTACATGGCGAGGCTAGTCATTGATGTCTTGTGTGACGCAAGTCTGTATATGGTGACTATGAGGTTACCTTCCAGATCAACTCTTTGATGTATCTGGCTTCTCTGATTCTCTGCTGTGACACTCAGTGCTAATTCTAGTTCGGTATCTCTGCGTCTGAGCCTAGTATCAAATTGGAGCAATCAGAGATCAACTTCTCTTACAACAAATATTTCTTCTGTTTGATTCTGGCCATCCTAGTGTGAACCACACTCGACTCAGGTATTAAACGATTTTCTAAAATACGGCAAACTGCAGCAATTTATTTTAAAACTAATTGTCAGTCAAGAATCTGTGAACATGTTATCTCTATATAGTGCATAAGCACTATTCGTAACTTTCGCTCATCCAATTGCAACAGAGAAACGTAGCTGTCTGAGGTGCTGCAGGTGATACACCCATGGTCGAATGGTTCAAAATCGGGGAGTTCTAGGACGGCGCGTTGTGTCCCAGACTTGTATTTGTTTGAACTATTGTACGAATCTCAAGGATTCCGTTACTTTCTATCGTGACTGAAAGTAGGGGAGGACAGTTCCTTTCTTCAAGACGACATGCGAATTTCATTCGTTTTTGAAGTTACCTTTACTTAAAGAGGCAGTACTTATAAGGAAGCAGAAGTATGAAACTTGAGTTGTCCTTCTATACCGGTTGTCACCCAAGGCTATGCGGCCCGTTCCGTTCTGCTATCTTACACATAGCTGGCGGGATACTAGATGGACTTATATCATTTCAAACGGTATTAAAGAACTTTACTAGAATTCGAACTCAGCCATCCGATTTCTCAATCTCAGCCGCAGCTTATTATTCCATTGTGCTTCTGCAACATCGCATGTAAGAATAAAAGGTTAGTGGAATAAAACGTTTTGTTGCTTCATTGCATCTAAATCTTTTATTAGAAATGAATTTGTAATATTCAGAGCGAACCCAAAACAAAATCCAAGTTTTAATATAGAGGGAAAGTATATTTCCATTTGTCTTCTTTTTTCTAATCTATGTTAAATTGTTAAATTGAACACTTATAAAATAAGAAATTAGAAATTAAAGGAAAGAATTACCATACCAACCTGTTACACAATCCGTTATTCTTAATTTGAAATATTTTTAGTGTTATTTGAAAATATCCGTGAAAAAAAAAATAAAGGGAATTATAGATATTACACACGGAGAATGTTAAAATGAAAATATGTTGAATTAACATAGAAAAATACAAAAGAATCAATGAATTATATATATATATATATATATATATAAAGAGGGAGAGAGAAGAATCTCACCAAAATCGTCAGATAAAATTGACATACTTATTTTCCGACATTGAGTTATGCTGAACTGCTATCCGCTCATCAGAATTTTAAATAATAATATACCATTTTTGTTTTTATAAATAAACACATACAGGCGCGCGCGCATACACACACACACATATATGTGTGTGTGTGTGTGTGTGTGTGTGTGTGTGTGTGTGTGTGTCTTAAGAATGTTCGGGTACCTTGAACACTAGAAGAGAATAAAATGTAACTCGGATTTTGTCACTAATCTTTGTGACCAGTTACATTTATAAACCATGGCACCGATTGAGGCGGAAATACATCCCACATAATAGTAATTAGTGGCAATAGTGTCTTCATCTAGCTAATGTATTTCCATTATGCAGGAGATATTTCTGGGAGGTATTAGTGCCGCACCCGGTACAGACAATAAGGAAGAGACTAATACGAAATTGACCTGTGTGTGTGTGTGTGTGTGTGTGTGTGTGCGTGCGCGTTGTTAAGGCTTCATTCACAAAACTTAAAAGAATCTACACGTCCAAAAAAGAATACAGTAAGCTCTGATCAAAACAAAGAGCTAGTTACTTTAGGCTTAACATTAACTCAGCGTGTGTATGTGTAAGATTTACTATTATTATCTAATTCCACATTTCTTTTCATGGTTCTTCCTTCGGGACAAATGAATTCTTTTCGTGTTTTTGCCCTCTATCTGCTGGAATATTTCGTGAAAATTCTCTTATCTTGAGTGCCTCCGTAGATTCCAAAGTGTCTAGCGCCATCTTAAGTGCTCTCTATCAAAGTCCAACTTCGCCACTACAGCCATCTACATTTTTGTTTCAACTTCAGCGATGCTTGATAGGAAGAGATGCCACAGCTTTTTATTTAATGCCCGCGCCAAATTACTCTTCCTGTTGCTTTACATCATATTTTGTTCTTTCTTTTTCTTCCAGTATTTCTTCTTTTTCTTTTATTTCATCTTTCATTCTTACACTTCTTCCTTTTCTCTCTTCAACGTCTTCATTTTTCTTTCTACTTTTTTCTTTCTTTTTTCGCTCATTCTTTCCCACTATTTCCATCGCGCCTACTTACCAATACTTACTTTCTTCCGTTTTCTCTCTTAATCGTATTGTTTTTCTTTCTTTTTTCTTCTTTCTTTCTTTTATGTTTCCATTGCCTCCTCTTTGTATTTATTTAATTCTTAATCTTTCTTTTTCTCTCTTGATCACTTTCTTTCTTTCTATTTCCTCCAACACTTAAGCTTTTTCTTTCCTGATTGCACAGTTTTTTCTTTCTTTTTTTTCTTTCCTTCTTTCTGTTACCTCCAATTCTTAATCTCATTATTTTTTTTCTTAACCGCGTTCTCTCTTTCTTTCTTTCCATCACTCTTTTCATTGCTTTCATTCACTTGTTTGTTTGTTTCTTTCTTTCTGTTGCCTCCAATTCTTAACGTCTTCATTTTTCTATCCCAATCGCGTTCTTTCTTTGTTTCTTTTTTTGCCATCACCCTTTTCATCGCTTTAATTCACTTGTTTATTTGTTTCTTTCTTTCTGTCCTGATTTTCATCAATCTTCCTTGATTCTTCGGTTCTTTTCTTTTGTTCTTACACTTTTGTTTTAATTATTTTTTAATATTGTTTCTTTTGCTTATTTTAACTTTTTATTTCTTATTTATTACATTTCATATTTCCATTTTTTATTACGTGTATAAATTCCATTTACTCCTCATTGAATTACAGCGAACATTTTATTTTTCCTTTCATCTTTTTCTTTCCTTTCTCGTCTTTTGTCTGTCGCTATTTCCCTCTGATTCCCACCCACTAAAAAAAAACCTTTTAACTTTTTCTATTTTAAGGGATTGCAACTATGTCCTTCATTCATCCAGAGATGCACCCACTCTTTCCCCGTTCTGACCTGATTTCCATTTACATAAGTCAAAATCGGCCCTGAATTTGATGCACACAACTTGTTTACCTGGACCGACCGATAGGAAAATGTCACGTCTACTGTCGCCATTTAGAAGATTCTCGTGCGTAAACATAACATTTTCTTTCTGTTTCTTTATCTGTTTCTTCCTCTTGTGCTTACAAATTCACTCACTATATATATATATATATATATATATATATATGTGTGTGAGTGTGTGTGTGGAGAGAGAAAGAAAGGGAAAGAGATTATTTAATTTCTGAATGGATAAATATTTTCACGTTTTTCCTTCGAAAATGAAAGTAGATTTGACAGAAAAGTTTTCTTCTTTATTAAGCCTCTTGTCTTTGAAATTAGACAAAGAGACTATTGATGAAAACTTACAGAATAGAAAATAAAATTTATTATAAGTTGAGTCATAAATAGTTTCTGCTTTAATTCATCGATTTTATTCTTCAAAAAATCATGTACAACTTCATATTTATCCAATATATATTTATTATTATTTGTAATGACTTGTTGACACCTATCAAACAGTAGTTTGATATCTTTTGAGTAAAATTCCACAGGTTTTGATGTGAAGAAATGTTTGTGACGGACTCATGAATCTTTCTTTTTTTTATTATTAAAGAAAGAGTTTACGATCAAAGCGTTTTGCATTGATATTGAAAGAATAATAATTGAATGGTGCAAGGTCAGTGGAATATAACCGGTGAGAGAGAACAGACTAAGTTATCAAAAAATGTTCTGTTTTTTATTGCTATATACAACCTTGTGTTTTCATGACGAACAATATTTTTTTCTTTTGACGAGTCCAAGATAAAAACTAAATGATTACGTTGTATGACATTGATATAAATTACCATACAGGACACAGGTGTTGTAAAATTGTTTTTTAAGGGTGGCAGTGCAATTCATGATAAATATCAAAACAAATATTGTTCTATGAGTGACAGTATGGAAATAACTTCTTAAAAAAACAAAACAAAAAAAAACTGAGTTAGCTAAAGGGATGTGTTTTTCTTATATGTGCCGTGTCCCTACAGACCGTAGGCAACCATGGCCACATCCCCCATTTCCCTTTTAGCTCTTAACACCCCTTCGCCTGTTATTCCACTCAATCTTACTCCGCGATCTATCTGCTCAAGCCTATCAAGTACGTTACACGTTGCTTTCTCCTATCTCTCTTTCCTTCTGTCTGACCTGTGAGTATCAGATTCTTCAAGCACTCCTTCCTCAATACATCTTCCAGAAACTTCAGCTGTCTTTTCCTGATGTTAAGTATAAGTTTAATTTTCTTGTCTATCCTATACAAAACTTCGTCGTTTTTCACATGATCTGTTCTGGTAGAACAGACTAAGTTCCACAAAAATTTCTTATTTTTTCATGGCGTTTTTTTTTTTTTTTTTTTTTTTTTTTTTTTTTTTACGAAGGCAAGACAATTTTAGGCTAAACCATTATTGTAACCCTGTTTCCAGTTGGCTGGAATTAGTTTTAAGTGATTTTAAGGATGAGAAGAGATTTATTCTCTAAAAATTGGAGAATACAATTATTTTGTTGAGAAAATTAGCCAGAGTGATAAAAAGTGGAAAATACAGATTCAAAGATTACAAGGAGTGCAAAATTGTTTTTCTAAGCGAATTTATCAAAGCTAATTAGTCAAAATTTTGTCAATAGGTTTTGACAATTTGTGACACTAGGTCAAAATTCGGACTTCAGAGATTCTGTTTACTGACTATCAGAACGGCTGGTAGGAAAAGGCAGAAAATAACAGAGATTAAGTTTTCTCCTCAATGGTTAAATGATACTACTTACATGTCGAGATGGTAAGTCATATATGGGGAGGGAGAAACAATTCCCGTCCCCACCTTCAACACCCCGATTTTGCGCGTTTTTAATAAAACTGGGCTGAAAAACAAAATTCAGTGAGACAGGGATCAGCGATGAAATGATGCGGTCAAGCTGAAATAGCCTGCAGCCAGAGATATTGCAAGAGACGGTCCATCCGAATTCGGCGAGCTACAAATTGAGCAAAATATTGCGATAATAGATGACGAATATTAGCGTGCTACTGAAATACTAGCCAAATAATATCTTTTGCGTCACTTAGCTTTGACTCGCTTGTAATTTTGTATCTATTCGATATATATAAATATATATATATAAACCTACACCGTAGTGTGACAGTCTTAAATTTGTTTTTTCATTATATACCGTTCCTTCGCGTATCTGTGCTAACCTAGTCGGGTGATGACAAGTCATCCTACTTTGGAACATCCGAGAATAACTAACACAACGTGGGAGGAATCGATCGAAGGTCAGGAAGGTTGGCTGGACTCAACCAGGGGTCATTTTATATTATGAATACGTTACAGTTGCTGGACGCGTATATGTAAACTTAGTGTTTCGTTGCGTTTTCAAAACTCTAAAAGACAGCAGATACATCATTGGCTTTCTTCTATGAGTTCAGTTTTGGAGATTTAATCGTGTCAATCCACAGCTTATTACGGTGAACATTTTAGTAAGTGCACTCTAAATTTATTCTTAACTGGCACGTATAATTAGTATTTAAATTCATCACTATAATTGGTTCTCCAAAACAGAAATTACTTGTAACTCAAACTAACAAATATTCTGTATTATCGATTTTCACTCAACGAAATTCATCATCAACGTTCTGTATTCTTTATAATTATTGTGTTCAAATTAAAATCGCTTACTACTTATATGGTTTATTAAAAGTTTATTTATGTACACGGTTGAAACAAAGACAATTTTATAATGATTAATTTGTAATATTCAATTAGGACTTGCAGAATTGATATTACATTCAAATTGCTGTTCATACTATTTACTTTGATGAGTTTTTCTCTGTTGACTCATGACTCAGTCGACATCCTTAACCGTTATCCTTCATACATATTCCCATTAACTGTGTCTCTTACTCTGTAACACTCTACATTGAGTGCCTCTTAGACATTGTACAGGGTGAACATTAGTGTATAAAAAAAAGAAACCGTATAAGACTTAGGCATAAATTCGATGCATTTGCTGATTATCGAATAGACAAGGACCTTTTTAAAAATTAGCAAAGAAACAATAAGTTGAGCTGAAGAGTTCAAACAGGTGCATCGACATGCATAATTGTTAGCGGACCTAGTTTGGTTGACGGTTACAACTGAATTCTGTCCTCATTATGTCCTTCGTAAAATATTCGACATTAAATGACCAATCAACGATTAGCATATAGTAAAATCAACAAAACCAAGTTCAAACAGATTCAGTGCAATACTGACTTCATAACTGAAGTAGTCACTTATTTGTCACTGACACCAGAATTCATTGTTCGAGCTGAGGTGAAAAGAAAGAATTTTGAATGCTCAATAATGCTATACAGTTTTTCTACACTCGCCCTCCGATAACTTTGGTTACGTACTGTACTAATCGAACATTTGTAAATTATTATACGATGCTACTATTTTGTTGTCAAATATAATCACCGCCTGGATTAGCCACGGCGATGAAAAATAAGCATACCGGTTCAAATAAAAATGATAGCGCATGTTTCATGCAGCAAAATATTCGTGCTTTGGGGAAGATTTTTTGAAAAATAATAAACCTGTCGCATCAAATTATCAACGTGCAGGAGATAAAGTTGAAGAAAAAAAATAATAGGGTCGGCAATTGTATATGTTACACAAGAGTATCATAATGATGACCATATTGCAGACCATCAAAAGAAACCTGGGGCACCAAGTAGATAACCCGCGGTTCCTTCTTGCCGCCAAATAGAAGATCACGTAAACTCACATCTGCGTCCAGTTTTGCCAGCTTTCTTCTTTAATACGCTTCTTGTCTTTGAAAACGGAGAAAGTGACTATTTATTGATAAAAAATTACAGAATAAAGAATAAAAATTATTATATTGAGTCATAAATAATGTTTGGTATAGTTCGTCGACTTTATTGTTGAAAAATAAAGTACAACTTTGTATTTTAAGTTAAGAAAGATTTGTAATCTATATAAAGTAGCCATCCCGAGGGAAGTTAGACAGTCTCTGATACATTGCACACGAGAATGTAAGGATCACGTTTTGGATGAGTGCGCCGGAACGCTAGCCGAGTATATTGGTGTGAATAAATTGTAATGTTAACTATGAAAGGTTCAACTCTCGTAAACTTTCTTCATTAATCTGCACGTACTACGTTGGCCGGTACATCCAGGGCGTTACACGAGTACAAAGTGCTGTCTGATAAAATATTTTCCTTAACACTGTGTTTCAACCGTTATCTTCGACGGGATCTCTTTGGCCATATTTAGTGGAAGACGTCTCTACTTACATACTGTTGACGCACGTTGTTGAGATTCATTCAACTATTGGACAGCATCTCATACTGAATTTTTCCTGCTCTAAGAATGTATCTCATATCAATAGAAATAAAACGATTATTCTAAAAAAAATTTTTCCTTCATTATCCCTTAGTTTCAAGTATCCTTCAATATATAGGCAGCTATTCATGGAAATTATAGTTTGGATATCATGCTAATATGTCATTTTTATATGATATGAAAGCCATCAAATATCCACTAACGCTGTTCGTCTGCTTTCAGCTAACGACATTGACGTTCCGGCTTAACTTTCCAGCCAAGTTTACGAGAAAGGCATCAATCTCTGTACTCTCTGCAGTTGGTTCTTAACGATCAAAATGACAATCAAACTCGATCTTTTTATCCTTTGTACTGATAATATCAGTGACCAGCCAATCAAACGAATTAATTTTAATGTTTAAAAAGTATTGATTTAAAGTTATTCTTTATCTACCTTATATCTTTGTCAAAAATTGAAAAAAAAAACAAAACAAAAAAAACTGAATGCGTAGGAAATAGATAATAAATACCACAAGATAAAAATAACGTCAACTGTCTGAGTTTTTAAATAAAGTAAAGTGAAATAATATAAAAGACCTAGTTGAAGGACTAGATGAGTGGATAGGTTTAGTAGAGATGTTGTGAAATGCCGAGGGGGGCGCGCATTAATGCGTTTCGTGTTTTCTAGTTTTAGAAAAAATAAAAAATGCAGCAAGAAAAAATAAATCCTAGACATAGGAAGTTTCGTTAATGAATACTTCATCACGTAAGCGCGGATAAAAATCGATACGAAAAACAAATATTCGTATTAATTTCATATTTATTTTCATTATTTACTAGCGGGCCATTATCCTCGTCTTTGTTGTTATTATCATAACGTTTCGGGTTTTGTGTCTTCCAAACATCACCGGTGTCTATCGATCAGAGTAACGACATCTGCAGAAACTAAAAAGGATAACACTCGACTGGAAGAGTATATAATATTATAATCAAGATGGTAACGTTCCACACTATTTCAAATAAAAGATTAGGAAGGAAGCCCCTGTCAATAAGGAAAAGAACGATAACAACTGCAGACATCGAGAAAACAGTTTTTCTGAAGAAAAGTATTTTAAGAAAAAGATTTTGTAAATTTCAACCAAAAGCAATAAACGCTACTTGGTAAATGAATATCAAAGGTTTAATTGTATAGAAATACCTATATTATCATTACCATTCAGGAAATTTTGATTTGAAGCCTTTATTTAATATGCGGGAATACATTGTCCTCATTCTACTATTTCTAGAGATATTTTAACTAAATTTTATTTTAGTTATGCTCAGTTATTGTTTGACAGTCCTTAGACATGATCGGTATAAAGAGAACCATCTACCCCTCACACACCGTACATTAAATAAAGGGTTCGATTTGAAAATCCCTGATCGACAAGCATCCGATGAAGGCCGAATAACACAATATCTGAAACACTGTGATAACACCAAAAAAAAGATGAGGACAATAGTCTGCATGTAAATAATAACTCATCGTCCCATAAATTCAAACAGAAGTATTCATATATTTGTAAGCAATGTATGAGAAAGGCAAATAATTCTTTTCAATTGTCATTGCAAACCCGAGCGACGGGTTTGATTGGAATAAGTAGAAAAAAATAATTCATCAGAAAGTTCTGATCGACGTATCACAAGAATAAGTAATAACATGCAGAAACAGAGATTATACACACACACACACACACGCATGCACACACAGACACACACACACAAATATATATATAAATATATATATATATATATATATTTACGTGTGTATTAGATAGAGCGAGAAAGAGTTAGACATGATTGATTTGATTAAGTAAATAAATTGCTCACATTACACAAATAAAAAATATGTCTATATTAAATTATATAGACAGCTAGATTGGATTAGACAGACGGGATGACTGGTCGGGAGATTATTTGATTAGTTAATAAAGAAGAAAATTATGGATAGGCATAAATAAGAACGCCGATAGAAACACTTGCTACAGAGTAAAGCTAGCGATCTCAAATAGGAAAGCGTTGACATTCATTTTACCCTGCAACAAAACCTCTATGTCTACAACTTAATATCATAGCCAGCGTTGCAATCCAAATATCTGTATAAATACTTAACTCATGGTATTTGCATGAATACAACGGTATTCATCTAATAAACACCTCAATTCAGATCTTATATGGTTTAGTGCAGATATGTAGATACATCAATAAGTCCGTAGCCTAACGATGAAAAAATAATGATTTTTGTGTAAGAAATTTTTTTAGTATAATGGCTTTCTATGTTAATCGACTTAATTTAATGGCGAATATGAATAAAATAAATAAAAAATTTTACAAGAAAATTTAGATAATTATTAGGCTGTGAACTTATTGATCCAGCGATAACTAACATTGACGTTTCTGAGCAAACTACACCTAATAACTGTGTCTTCATACGGAGTTATTGATCCAACATCGGAAAAACACACACACACACACACACATATAGTGTCGATACATGCATATACGTGTGTGTGTGTGTGTGTGAGAGAGAGAGAGTCTGCCTTCCTCTACCAAGCGCCCATATTTCAAAGGTAGAATCACTTGAAATCGTACTGATGAGCTGTGATACAGCGAAACAGATCTGTCTGCGGATGACTATATATTTATATATGTATGCATGTATCCACACACACACATACACACACACACATATGTGTGTGTGTGTGATATATATCCAATGCGTTTTCGGCCACTTCTTTAGCCATTTTTAAGGTTTTTTAAATTTTTTTCACGGTTGTCTTTTAAGATGTAATCGTGTAACACATATTGCACGAGAGAATCATTTATTTAGTCCTGCAATTAAAAAAACAAAAACAAAAAAAAAACGCAGCTTGTATTCCGGGACTCGAAATAATATTTTATGTTGTTAAAATTTTTGTCGCCCAAAATGAATCCTGTTAGGACTTCTAATTCTCTCAGTATGCCCTCATTGTACAGTTTAAAAAATATTCGTCTCATACTCGTCTTTATTTTAGCATATTTAGTGAAATAATTTCCTATCCGTATGCTGTTTTATTCTAATATTCTTCCCACATATGTCAACGTTACTTAGCAGTTTCAACAATTCTTTGTGATATACTTGTATCAAATGATTTTGCATAATACGTTTATGAAAGATTTGTAGATGATTTAATTTGTTTATGAGTAAAGAAAAACCACCGAATGTAGAGCATTTATCTAAAAAAGGTAGTTTCTAATGAAAGTGGATGTCATTTCCTCAAATAAAAATGGCACATCGCAGTGTTACTAAACTGCAGTAATTAAACGAATGGTATTATTTAAAAATTACATGGAAATCCATCAGTTAAAACTCCTGCCTTAAGTTTGTATAAAAGGCTACACAAGATTTAAATAAAAAAAAAATTCATGTACATTTTGAAGAACATAAACTTAATTTCTAAGGAATTAATGGATCGCATGCTGAATTCGACATTAATTCTTATTCCGCTAAACGATATTTATGTAGACGTCTAGTTTTCAAAAATTAAATCAGTGTGAATTTCGTCTACCGGCTAACGCATTATAGGGAATTAATAAAGGATACGGGCTCTACAGAAGGGTTCGAGCTTGCGTCCCGCATTTATATTTTAAGACCCAGGAAAGCGTTTTGTTATAAGTAAAAAGAATGCACAGAGTAATGTAGTTAAAAGTAATACAGATTATACCAAATCTAAACTTATTTATAAATGGAACTTTGTCTGTGTGTGTGTGTCCGTTACCTATAGACGCAGAAACGGCTGAACCAATTTTCTTGAAAAGTTACACAGTTGTACTATAAGTGTCTGTGAGTGTTCTTAGATAGGTTTTGTGTCGAGGGACCCCCGATAAATAACGAAAATAAAAATAAAAATCAGGTTATAGAAGGAGTGGTCAGATTTTAATCAAATTTGATACACTCATAGACAAAGACATAAGAAACGATATTCTGAAGTTTCAAGGTTGCAGATCTTACAATAGTGCAGAAAATCGATAATATATATATAAGGCAATATGTTTGTGTGTGTGTCTGTTTATCTCTCTGTATGTCCTTTATACAAATCCACAATTTTTATTCAATTCTCACCAAGCTTCACACAAATATTCTTTAGGCTGTGTCTGAGCTCCAGGACCATGGATTAGTTTTAAAGCTTTCATTACACCCGAGCAACGCCGGGTGATACTGCTAGTAAAGAATAATCGGGAGTAAAGATAGAAAGCGGTAAAAATAAATAAATAAAGTGAGAGTAGGAAAGAAAGAATGAAAGAATGTAATATAGAAAGAACGCGGCTGAAAGAAAGAAAGCAAGCAAGAAAGACAGAAAAAAGTCGTAGAAAGAAAGAAGGAAAGAAAAATAAACTGAAAAATAATAAAAGCGGTGGAAAGAAAGATTGAAAGAAAGAAAACAATAACAAGAAAAAAGCGGTTAAAAGAAAGAACGAAAGAAAAAACAAAATGCGATTAAAAGAAAGAAAGAAAGAAAGAAAAAATAAATGAAAGATGGATATTCTTCTATGTGCCCTGTCCTTTCAGGACGTGGGCGATCATGGTTTTCCACGTCTCCGTATCTCTGGTGGCTCTTAGTATGCTTTATCTTATTACACCTCGCAACCCCCGTTCCGTCATCCACCTGATCAGACCCCTCAAATATGTTATCCGCTGCCTTCCTCTGTCTGTTTTTCCTTCTATCTGGCCTGTCAGTATCATATTCTCCAAGCCCTCCTTCCTCATTGCATGTCCCAGGAACTTCAGTTATCTCTTCCTGATGTTCAGTATTAATTAATTTTCTTTTGGTTGCCATTCTTTCTAACACCTCATCATTGTTCGCATGCTCGGTCCATGATATCCGCAGCATCCTTCGATGATATCGTTCAGCATTCACTAGACAGATGTAGCATAAAAGAAAGATAGAAAAAAGAAAGAAAGAAAATGGTAGACAGACAGCGGTAGCAAGGAAGAATGCAGTAGAAAAAAGTAAGAAACCTCTACGAACCACTGAGTTCTGCCGAATTCTACGCGTTGTCTTTCAACTTTTCAGATTGCTCATCAATATGATAGTGGAAATGTTGACTCGTAGCCTAAACTGTGGCACACGCCTCAAATACACGCTTCAGTGACGATGAAGCGAGGCAAAAATTATTTACTCTCTTTGAGAGTCAATAGAATTTAAAGAAAGAAATATGAGACGCGAATGTGGCTTTTTCATCTGGAGATCAATTTCTATATTTATCAAGATTTCCCTTTGACATTTCGGTTCTTTCTATATTCTATATCTATTTATCAAGATTTATTCAATATGTATACTTTTCTTTCTATTTATTTATTTCTCCCTCACTCTCACTCTCTCTCTCTATATATATATATAATATTAACAAAGATGTAGAACACGTAGGTTCATTCATTTACTTTTATAAAGAGTGCTCGATACAACGTAGAGCATTATATTTTAATGGCTGTTACAATGGTTTATAAATTGATAGTATCACTACACAAAAATGTAAACTTATCACCCGATGAGAAGCGCACGTAGCAGATTCGAAACGCGAAAATGTTTGTGTAGTTATACTATGAATTTATTAACCATTGTAACAACCATTACAATATATATATATATATATATATATATATATATATATAGGTTTCCTTGAAAATAACACACAACTATTAACAATATATATATAGGTTTCTTTGAAAATAACACACAAGGTATTATCATTAAGTTTTTTATGTAATTTTTCATGTAATTTTCATGTATCATGTAATTTTTCATGTAATTTTTCATGTAATTTTTCATGTACAACTTTTTTTTCTTTTCGGAACTTAAATTATATAAGAATTGTACAAAGCATTTTGTATTTTTGAGCGCTTTCAGCTGTACTTTTAGCGATTATAAAGAATTAGTTTTGTTTTATTTATAAACATGTGGAAAGTTTATGCATATACAGTCTTGTGTATGTTAAGTTCCGAACACAGTAACCACATTGTTACCGTGTTCATAATTGATGTTAAGTGTAGGAATTCTCTTTTTTATTAGTAATGCCTCCATTATTTTTAATCTTCTTTTGCATGTGGATGATGTTATGTATGTATTATCAAGCAAGGATATCACGGATAGCTCCTGGAAGATCTCGATGTGTGTTTAAATGAGATCGGTTGGAACTGTTGTGGGAAATATATATATATTAAATCACACACTTGTGATAATAGAAACACTAAAAAGAATGGAAGCATTAATAATAAAAAAGAAAGAGCAAGCTCCTAAAAGAAAACCAGCTATGAACATGGCTACAAGGTACCGCTCGTGTTTGGGAAGTACAAAACTAAAAACATTCCCATCACTATGGATATACATATGTAAAATATACATATTTTTAAAAAAATTAAAAAAGATCCTTGACAATGCTCAAATGTTTGGAGACTTTTACACACTTTATGTCCAGAAAAGAAAGCATTTGTACAAATTCAAGAGAAATTTAATAAAAATATAGCCTCATCATATGTTATATATATAAATAAAATTATTCAATATCAGGAATAGAAACTATGTAAATAGCTGGCACAATTCTCTGGCCATGAAGATTGCGTTAAAGCATGAAACAGACTGTCAATGTGATACATGGTGCAATGAGTAAATAGTTGGCTTTTAACATTGTAGACTGCACACTATAGTATGGTCAGTTGGGCACCGTCCGTGAGAAAATGGCAAAATTCACTCCGCCAGAAATTTGAAAACATCATGCTGTACTGCTTTGTATTCGCACTGGAACCTTTAATACTAACATTTCAGAGTGTTTGGGTGTCAAACTGAGTACAGTGGAGAGGATTTAGAACAGGTTGTGATGAGTCTAATGGTGATTACGAATGTGTTTGGGGTAATCACTAGTGGTGGTGACGTTATGCTTCCATTCATCTACTCACTGGGCCTTAGACTCAACACGGAGGCTTTCATCAAATGCCGTGAGGAGGTAGGGCAGCCTTGGGTCAGGAGAGCGGCTGCTGGAAGACACCTTTTCTGGCAAAAGAACTCTGCACCATGCCACACACGCAGGAGAACCTGATCATGGCTGTCAGACAATGTCTGCAACCATATAACCCCTTGCATCTTGCCACATAACTACTCAGACTGCAAGCCTCTTGATTATCATGTGTGAGGTGCGGTTGAGCAAGAGTGATCAACAAAAGACCTTGTAACACCGAAGATAAACTAAAGGCAAAAATTATGGCAGCATTTATCAACTTAAACAAGGAGGCTGTCCAGAAAAGTTGCAGGAGGTCCCAAAGTCGTTAACAGGCCGTGGTTAAAGCCAATGGTGATTTTGTATAAATTTGTATTTCTTATTTCAATATATTTTTGTGTAATTTTGATAAATATATCTGTTAAAATGAGATATCAATGTTATTTCAATTTTTGTATAATTAACAATTTATCCATCGCATACTTATATATATATATAGCATAGTGATAATCCACGTATACTGTTTTAATATGTATTGGAAAAACTACTAAAAGCTTGTAAGTTAAAAATGTATTTTTTGACTGTATTTATTTATTTCTATTATTATATATATATTTGATATTTCAGACCGGCCTCGGCCTTTCATCAGAAACAAATGATTTTAAAATTTAAACTACAAGCGTCCGTCGCGAGATGCGACCGTTGCGAGATGTCTACATCACATGATGTAGTACATATCTGAAATATCAAATATATATATATAATAATAAAAATAAATAAATACTGTCAAAAAAATACATTTTTAACTTACAACTTTTTAGTAGTTTTTCCTATATATATATATATATATACTATTATTTCATTATGTATACTTTATTTATCATGTGACTCAATTACATCAGATATGTTTTGGCGTTTTCGAACAAATGTAACTAGGAAAAAGCATGTTAGGTTTTTTATTTTTAATCGCTTGAGGTTGAGATGTTTTTTGTGACGTCATATCACCGAAAGATCTTGTCAGCTGCCCCCAGGACAATTATTCATCGCCGTCTAGAAAAAGAAAACTTTATCACCGCCTGCGGCAGATCGCGGGACTTGAGAATTTCTACCATTGTACATGTTTGCAGACTGACACATCTCCATAAATGACCCAGACTGCTGCGGGACGTGTGTCTTTTTGTGCAATCACTAATTTTAGACAGATTTTTATATATCTTCTAATAAGTAGACCAGTTGTTCATAGTTGTTCTTTTGCTAAACAACTTGCAAACCAAGCCCCTAGTCGGCCAGCTGTTTCATCCATTGCTCGGTGGATGCATTCATACGTTTTGTACGTATTTGTGAGAAGGAGAACGTAATCAAAATCAGCCGGGATTCCAACTATGCTCACCTTTAAACTATATTCTCGGCATCTTTACATTGATTTGAATCGCTAATCGAGTCGCTTAGATAACATAAGGCAACTAGGGTTTCTGTGAGATCTCACGTCAACTGCTCTCTAGTGTTTAAAACAGAAAAGAAAGAAAAAAGAAAAGGAAAAGCTAATGTTCGACAGGAAAAGTAGATAAAATCTGAACAAATGGGAACACATAACTAAAATAAAAATGGCGATATATTTAAATAATGAAATGATGAAAGTGATAAGACAGAAAGAATAAAGTCAAACAAGCTCCCTAGAAAGAAAGAAAGAAAGAAAGAAAGATGCATAATGTGCAAGCTTAAAATGCTCTTGTGATATCCCGAATTGAGAAATACGAAAGCAGAGCCTAACTTCTATTCAAGGCAGACAACTCTGTTGACAAATAGTGCACAAGATCGGTAAAAACTGATTGGCAGTTTGCCGACTTCCTGCCACTGAATGATATAAACTTGTCATGACCGACGTTAGAATAAATAGGTTATAAAAATAGCGTCGGTTTCCTCCATTTAAACCTCCGTTTGTCAGTGTAGAGAAAGAGGCAAACTAGCAACTAATTCCATAGTGAATAGGGTGTATTGGTTATTCGCTGGACGATGTATTAAATTGTACTTTAAGTGAAACTAAGATTAATCTTTTGCATGTATGAAATTTCGTTTCCTTTTCTTTTTCGTTGTTTCGTGTCATGGATATTTTGCTTGAATTTTTGTTTATTCTGTGTGAAAATAATTGCAATAATAAGAAGAAATCTACTTGCTTATATATCGTGAATATTTGTTACTTAGCTTTTATTCGCTGAAGAGTTCTGTTTCTTTTTTTCTTCTAAATTACTGCTTAAAATCTAATTTCTTTGCTAATCTTTTGTTTTTCTTGCTTATCGATTCAAGCTGGATCTATTCTGTTTTTTTTTTGGTGGAAGAGGGCTTTTAATTTTAGCATTAAAACATTGTTATTGTTTTTTTGCTTTTAAAAATGTGCTTTCCTTTTATACTATTTGCTGTTGAATACTTTAAAAAAATCTCTTTCGATTTATACTTTTTAAATAGAATGGGTGAAACAGAGAGCGACTTAAGATAAGAAAAGAAACAGTTTCATCACACGCCTTACAGGCCTCATAGTTAAACATGGCGTTGACCTAAATTACTGGCTTCTATTACTCTTACTTCCTTTACTTTTTATTTTTTAAAATATACTTTCATGTTTTTGTATCCTCTTCTCTTCTTTTCACTTTCTCATTCAGTTTCTTTTCTTTATACGATCAATAAATCCAGCCATCCCATGAGTGTTTTTGCTTTACCTCTGTTCATTAACTTCCCTTGAATGTTTGGCTAAATTCAAAAATGGCTTTGTGAATAGGCTTTAGTGTAAAGGCAGATTACTGTTACAAAATGGAGTTCATGGTGATATTTGTAACGTATGTATTTATCTTATCGATCTGAAAGTTGTGTGCGACAAATATCACAATTGGACTTTGTTAAAGACCGCACACAAATGACCGACATAAGTGAATAGCAATGTTGGGTGGCGTTGTGAATACCTGACTCGTCGAGGCAGATACAAACCCAATGATTTATAATGAAGAAAAAAATAAAGGTGGTTAAATAAAGTCAAAAACATTAAAAATGAAGTTTTATTTTCTAAAACTGAAAATATGCCCATAAAGTATAAAAAATGCGTTATATCTTCTCTCTTACCTTTTAAAAGAACAAAAGGTTGTTGAAAAAGACAGTCTCTAATCAGAAGTCAGGTGTATATTTTTTTCCTCATAGGGATCTTTGAAAACACTACTTTTCCGCTAGTTGGTCGTTAAGGGTAAAATGACCGGCCAAATGCCGTGTATATTAACTATAGACGGATAAGGAAAGTTATCTCAGCAGCAGTATACAACAATGAACATTCACTTGTTGGGTATGTCTGACAAGATATCTAACAAAAAATCTCCTAGCTCATCGCTGCCATGAAAATATTTGTAAAAAAGACTGTGGGAATCCACGTAACATTGGTGAGAAAGTGAATGAAGTCAAGATGCCAAGTCAGGATTAATCACATTGTAGATCCTTTAGTTTTGAACTGGTATTTTCTTAATCTTGTCTCCGCTGGTTATTAATGATTGTTATTCTTAGATTTGAAAAATATCACTTATTTTTTTTTTTTTTTTGCTTTTTATTAACAAAAATTTAGCACTAATATACATGTGGTTATGTTATTAAAAATTGCGAGATAGAAAACTAGTTTATGAAAATTTTCTAATTTGGTTGCTTCTCAAGGCGGAGTATTTAATTTCATAGCTACTTTACACGTTTTACTTTCATGTCTGTTATTATTAATGAAATTTAACTTGTTCCTTAGTTATTTTTGTTGCTTTTTATCGCACTTGTCGTACCGTTATTCTATGGTCAAATAATGATGGATTAAGTCTTGTAATAATAAAATCAACTGAAATAAGGTAAATTTAAAAACAAAGTCAAATATTAATAATTGACAATGCTTCATTTCATTTAAGTGCATGATTGAAAAATGTTTATCAACTTTTTTTTTCTCATTTGGTTATTTCTGAAAGTTGTGTATGTAATTTCATAGCTACTGGTTTTATTTTGCATGTTGAGTAAATATTTACAAATTATGTGATGGAGTGGGGAATACTATTGAGAATTGGTCATGCAAGCAATATTTAACGTTTATCTTTTTCTAAATTGTATCAATTCTTTATCGAGTTATTTGATGCAATATGATTTTGATATTTTCTTTGATTTTATGAATTCTTATAAATGGTTTTTATGTTACTCAAATTAAGAAATTCTTTAATATTCTGAATTAACCTTTTGTTACTTTTTGAAACTGAAAAACTGAATCTAAAAGCAAATGAAAGGTAACACCAATGAATGGTCTAGTGTAAGTTGAAATTTGTATATAATTTTATTTTACTTACAGAAATAGGGTGAAAGTAAAACAAATAATGATATACCCAGGTGATCGAAATAAGGGGTTCGGTTCAAAATATTTAGCACCTGAAGAAGGTCGGCGCATATAACGGCCAAAATGTCGTACACATAGCAATAAAAATGAGGACAACAGTCCGAACAGTGTGAATAATGTAAAAGAAAATGAGTCAAATATTAATAATTGACAATGTTTTATTTAAGTGAAAGATTGAAAAAATATTTATCAACTCTTTCTCTCATTTCCCTATTTCTCAACGATTTGCATCTAATTTCATAACTTTTTATTTTTATGTCCAGTTATTATTATTATTATTATTATTATTACCACCGTCATATTATAATTCAGCTTGTTCATTAGTTTCTGAATCAGTTACTTAGCACGTACGTTACGCTCTGGCATTACCTTAGATAAAAATGAAACATTACTGTTGGTTCGATTGCAAGGATCAAAATAAAGAAGATATATCAAAGCTACTGTTTGGTTTTAGAAAAAACAAGAAATATATAGAAAAGTAAGATAGAGAAGGAGGTAACATTCTCATGTATATAACGAATGCCTAGGTTAAATGAAAAATATTGTCGAATATTTTCATTTTTACACTCTTATTTATTCAAATAATCATCTATTTTCATAGTTATGGTTGTTATTGCAATATTTTGTTAAAATTGTTAAGCTTAGATACTTAACGTTTCAATAGAATTTACACGGATATTTTATAATCGTTAAACTCGTAATGAGCTTATTCACTCATTAACGTAAGAATTAAGAACTGTTCGAAAATTCAAGTAGAAAAACAGTGAAATGTTAATGGTTATTATTATAAGAATTAAAAATATGAAAGAAAAATAGAAGTTATAATTTTATTTTTAATTTATTTTGCTTTTTATTGGAAAAAAATATCTGACCTGCATTTCTGTAGTTCGAGATATGTCAGTCGTTAGTAATTTCTGAAAGACATTTTGAGGAAAGAGAACTTGAAGAATTTAACATTTCCAGGAGATTAAATGTAAAAGATATGGAGCGAAATTGCAAGTAACCCTACCAAACATACTTTTGAAAGCGTGACAGTTCGGGACAATGAGGGATGGTAAAGAGTCAATAATTGTTTAGGTCTATATGCAACAAGAAGGTGTGGAGAGCCGTTACCGTTCACATACTAAAAGAAAAGATCATGTTGTATTCGAATGAAAAGGATAATATGGGCAGGACACATGAACGATAACGAAGTGTTAGTAGAATAGAAACGAGTAAATATACTAAAAGAAACATTTGAAATTTCCAAGATTTATAATGATTGATTGATTTGTTTTTACGGCTTATCAACCCATTGCAGGATTTTAAAGCCAGAAAATATTTTAAAATTGTAACAATGTGTTTTTTCTTTGAAGATAATAATGATTTACTGATACAAGTCCTACTAATTAACCCATAGCTGGTGGAGAAGAGGTAGATTTATACCTTTTCCCAAAGGTATTTGTGAGTACGTTAATATAACGAACTCAATTGGAATTGGAATTCGGCTCTCCCATTAAAAATTTTCAGTAATTATCCATTACTATCTACAAAGCTAAGCTTACAGCATCTGGTATTTCCAAGCAGTCACTAATCTAAATAATGACGAAGCTCAATGTTGCTTAACTTCGATGAACGTTCGGGGAACGATGTTCCAACGTGATATGACCGTAAGAGGATAAATAATGAAGAAGCGGGATTAGAGAGTTTAACATTTAAAAACATTGAAAACCAGAAAAGAAGGAAAAAAGTTAACGAGTCTGAGTGGATGGAAATCAGAAAACGAGCAATAAGGTATCGTAAAGAGTCAAAGGTTACTTGAAGTAACAAAAGAAAGGAAGCTGTGGTGAGTCATGATCACTCAGGTCCTGAAGGTAAATAGCGCATAAAAGAAAGTAAAATATTTGACATGTTCGATTTTTCTGGCTCCCAAAAGTGCGAGACAAAAAAGGATTTACGACATCTTGTATTGAGAAGCTTTTTTATTAGACTAATATTTGTTGTTGTTGTTGTTGTTTATCATCCGGGCGTCAGGCTACAATGGAACGAAATAAAATGAAGATGCTCATAAAAATTTATAATAAGTGAAAAATGTTTGTTACATTCAGAGGATGGTTTTTTGTTTGGATTTTTCATGTTTTTTTTTGCATGTTTTATACCTTACTTTTCGTACGCGTGATTATAGGCCTAGAAAGCCATATATTTTTGCAACTTTATCGCGTCAACCGTGGAGACTGATGCAAATGCCGCTAGGTGAAAGTTGGGTATTTTTGATGGAGGTAGCATGTGCATACGAATGCAGTTCTCTCAGAATTACTTTTAAACTGTTGATCTCTTAAGTTTATTGCCGGGAGGTATGTTTCGAAAAGTTGTGCCAAAAGCCTTCAACTTTACCATCTGCTCATTAATGTTAAACCTCCACCACTGTCATGGAAGTGTTAATGCTGAGATTCGATAAGAGAATCCCTGAGTTTGATCTGGCCTATATCTATTTCTATTTCAGGCCGGTAGAAATATATAAATAAGCTGCTTGATTAAAAAAATTGTCCAAGTACGTTTATCAATTAAAAATAATGTTCAAGCAAATAAATTAAATATGTCGGTTGTTAAAACTATTTCATTAATTTCGGGATTTTCCGTAACATTGTATGTTTATATTTGTTGATATTACGATACATTTCAGAGCAGAGATGGTTATTTAAGTAGAATCGAAAATTGTGCTATATAAGGTTTGATTTGAGTGTGATTAGACGTGGAATCATTCGTGGTCGAGCGCTCTAAGACGCACCAGATCAATTGGTGGCTTTCACTATATTGATAGGGGTTGCAGTTTCGAATCCTGCCGAACGGCACACATTTTTGTAACAAAATTATCAGGCCGGTAAAAATAAATATAATGTTTGATTAAAAACAGAATATCCACTCAAATACGAGTATCGATTAAAAATAATGTTCAAACAAATTATATATATATATATATATAGTTTGTAACATTTTGCTGTACGAAAATAACTAATCTTACATCCCTGGTACTGCTATGTAGCAGTTGTTTTCTTAAAGCCATCAGGTCCTGCTCGAAGGTGCTTACAAAATTGGAAATTAAAAATACCGATTCCATGAAAGATCGGAATGTAACACTAATAGCTAGAAAATATATTTAAAGAATAGCAATAAAAACTTCATAATAACAACAAAAGTGAAGAAAATATTGATTTCATATATGTTAACATTTTCACAGCATAGGCAAACTATTACATTTAATAGTTTCTTGGCTACACTTCGATCAGGCATCAATTAACCTGCATTGCCCAAAAAATCAAATGGTACACGAAAGGATCTGAATATAGTGATATATGCTATTGTGGTTTATTAGGTTGTGTCATATATAATTAATTGTTTTGACAGAATTACGTTCTTCTTTAGTAGGCGTTCTATTTTTACAGTTGAAATAGTTAAATGTAACCGTCACTTCTACCTCAATAGTTTTTTCTCGCACTTTTCGCTTGTGAAACTCCCTTCCGTTTACTTGTTTCTCTGATAGCTACAATCTTCAAAAATTTAAATGCAAAGTCAATTGCCATTTCTTATCTTCTTGAATCCCGTCCATCTTTTATTTTTTCTTCACTCGTCCCCTGTATCCAGTTATTTCTCTTACTGTAACCCCCTGCGCACTAGTCACGGCCCCTCCTTACTTTGGGTAAAATGAATAAAAAGAAAAGTAAAAAAAACGTATTTCTTTGAAAGAAGACAAAGAAGCGATTTGTTATGAAACCTTTTTTTTCTTTTTTTTTTTTAATCATCTCACCCCAAGCAAGGCATTCCACTGCCACTATTGCGCATGGGGCTACATAGGGGAAGGTAAAGAGAAGGAGTGGTTAGACATAGGGAATGTCAGGAGGAAGGTGACAGATGAGTAAGGATAGCGAGGATGAGGGTCGGGCAGATGGGAAGAGTGCTTGATAGAATGGGAGCAGGTTAGTGTGTTAGGAGGTGTGTATTGACCTTACATTTAAACTCCTGGAGATTGTAGCCGTCGGGGAAGCAATCGTTTGGAAGAGAATTCCACAGTCGGGAAGTGCGAGGAAAGAAACTGTTGGAGTAGAAGTTACGGCTGCATTTTATCGGTTTCACTGTAAAAGGGTGGGATCTAGTTGCTAATCTAGTATCGCATTCAAATACGTATTTAGGGGGCACTAGTGATCTAAGTTCATCGGAGCAGAAGCCGTGAAAGTGTGAAAGAGACAACCACTACTTCTTTGTGTCGTGTCTTCTCGGGACATGGGCAATTAATGCTCTTTAAAACCTTATATCCTTCGCAGTTCTTAGTAGTTTCCCCCCACTTACTAAAGCACCTGACAAATTTTACCGTCCTAACTTGTCAGATAGGTGCCTCGATGTTTTCTATTATATATTTTTGTCATCAATATGCCCTTTGAGGGGTACGTTTTCTAACCCTTCCTTCCGCGTTAAACGTCTAAAAAATTTCAGCCGTCTTTTCCTGATTCTGAGTGTAATAATAAACAATTCTTTTAAATCTATTATTTTACTATTAAAAAATAACGTAAAATGATATATTCTTTACATTATTTTCATCGTTCGGACTGTTGTCCTCATTTTTATTGGCACGTTCACGACGTTTCGGTCGTTGTATACTCCGGCCTTTTTCAGATGATTGGAGTTTTGAACCGAACCCTTTATTTCGATTATTATATTGTTTTCATTCCATGAGGCAAGTCGCTTCCGGATGTCTTAGTTATCTTCCTTTCTAGTGAGATTTGATGTCAGAAGAGAAAAATATCGCAACGAATGAGAACCGAGGAATATGGTAGTTGTCGGGTATGTTTTCCTTGGTTCAAAATGCTGCACAAGCTATGGTCATTGTTGAAAATTTCGTGGTGTGGTGAGACAACCACACTACAGACTTTCGTCCCAACAACTGCTACAAGCAACGGAAGCGATCGATAAGATTATAACTTAGTGAGCATGCGCGACAGACCTTAAAGTCTATTTGTGATAATTGGCTCCAGTCTACATATAATAGCTTAGTTACCATAGCAACAAAAGTCCCGATACTTTTTGATCTACCTTGTAATTATTAAAAATGTAACACTTCTATTTGAGTACCTTTCAAAAACAAAAAGAAAAAAATAAAGCAGAATTGATATCAAGATTTCAAATAGCTTCCACCTGTTTACCATACATGTCAACACATTCTAGAACGTTTCAAAATATGTTAACAATTCAATGGATGCACGTGTTTTTCTAATAAAGATAATATCATAGAAGTGATTTCATGTTATAAATAATTAATTATGTACATTTGTATTTATTATATATGTATATAGGCGTGTGGCAAAGTGTGTAAAGCGTTAGCGTTTTGACTGTTAAACCCGGCTTAGAGAAACGATACCGGCATGCCGTTGAGAAACGGCTGTCTGAAAATAATTCCCCGTGTTGATCAAAGCCTTCTGAGAGAAAGTGGGTGAATGAAACTGTTCGAAAACTGTCGATGATTGGGCTAGCAAGTCATTGTGCACACTGGCTTCATTCATCTCCACATCACGCCAGATTGTGCGCTACGTCAAAACTTCCGATTTCTATAGTTGCAGTATAAAGCACAGAGTGGCTCTATGGGTATTGAAAAAACAGAGCTCATCCTGGGTGTGTGTCTGTAGCAAGGATTAGATAGCCATCTTATCAGACGGGAATATAAATCACGGTAACAACTATGCGTGTATATTACTTTCAGACAATGTCAACATTGAAATATTAACAGATTCCTTACGTTATCTATTATTGAAATGACGATTGTTTACAAGAATTACTCTCATAATTTAACTTTCTTATTCATACAATGTTTTGCTGTGAGATTAAACTGCTATCATCTTTAATTCATGATCCTTAAAATGGGGAGTAGCATTTTCGTCTTCAAAATAAATAAGGTGAAACGAACTTATTTAACAGAAATACCTTTTATCCCTTTACAAAATCCAAGACTGTATTACTTTAACACCATTTAATAATTGTAAGGTTCACGTAAGTCTATTGACTATCTTTCTCTCTGGAAGTAGTACGATTTCCTTTGATTATAGAGAGCAAGAAACATTCGTTTCATTTCATTCAAATGCAATCCAATCCACTAATATTGTCAGTCATTATTCTGCCCTAGCTACAAATACATGAAAAAAAGATATGCGTTTTTAGTGATTAGTCAATGTTTATTTGCAATCTGTTCGTCACTTTTGACATAAAGAACTTTGTATTCAACGAAAGTTATATGTTTAAGTATAGGATTTGATGCTACAATTCACGACCATAAAATTTCTTAAGTGCCTACGAGTGGTAATTAAACATCTTCAGCTGCTAGAATTTCAAACAGCTGGTGAAAATTAAGCATTTAACATTGAGAAATAGAATTTGGTCGGGAGTTATAATTTTGTTTTTAATTCCAGATTATCATGAGTGAATGCTAAACATTTCTCATCTCGAACCACTTAAAATCTTATCAGATGACCAAATGTCAGAATATTTAAAACCTTCTTGGTCGTACCGAAAAAATTTAAGCACACATCGTATTTTTACATGGATGAATTTTATTTGTCGTAAAGAGAAACAATTTATTCAAAGTATTTAAGGTATGGAAATATATAAGCAATTAGCAATGCAAAGAAAAAGGCAACGCACATCGATCCTGTACAAGAACACATCGACGTGTTGTAATGGTTAACGAGTTTATCTGGCTAGAGAAAGTACAAACAAGTTCGAAACTCACTGTGTGCGACCCGTTTTCAGCCTTGTACTACATCTAAGCTATTAGTGATTATAGAATTTCATTACAGTATCTTGACTGATAATTAAAGGATTAGTATACTCAGTCGTATTTTGGGAAATTTTATTTGATTTTGAAGAAGTTTATTTTCTTGGTATTTTAAAGGAAATAATTTGAGATATTGATTTTTGAATGGTAAATAATATCGCGATCTTGCACAAAAGTTTTCATGCGAAATGGTAATTTGAAGAACTATTAATTCAATTATGGATACTCATATTAACGGAATGTATATTGTGGTAAAGAGGAGCTATTTCGAATTCCAGTTGAATTGGTTGCATTCATTTACGTGCAAATACCCTTGGGAAAGGGGTTAACCCGTCACTTTCCCCTCTAGCTATGAGTTAAATAGCAGGACAAATTGAGTTCTGTAGTCTTGGTTAGCAACCAGTCTATCACAGAAAGTAACGGCAATCTAGTGCGGGAAAACCTTCTGTCCAGTCAGTCATGTCTCTTTCGAGACATGATCGCCCAAGCGTGTATTATGTATAACTAGCAGTATAGCCCGGCGTTGCTCGGGTGTAATGAAAGCTTAAAAACTAATCCATGGTCCTGGAGCTCAGACTCTTTGGACGTTGTCACGAAAGACTAAAAAGCAATCGTTGTTTCCAGTTAAAGTGAAACCGTGGACTGAAAGAAAAGTGAATGGATGTAAGTCAAATTTTGATTTCCTGGTATCGATATCAAGTTTTTTTCGTCGTAAACTGAATTTTGAAGGCTAAATAAGTCCTCCGAGTAAATGGTATCGTGGCTGAGACTAAGAACTACAATTATACCTACTTAGAGCCAAACCCGAAGCAAAAACAAAAATAAAAGCCTGAAAAAATGCATACAGGCAGATAAATAGACACATGCACAAAGATCTTGCCTTTTATATATATATATATATATATATATATACATATGTTATCGATTTTCTGCATTATTGTAAGAACTGCAACCTTGAAACTTCTGCATATGGTTTCTTATGTCTTTGTCGATGAGTGTATCAAATTTCATTAAAATCGGACTACTCCTTCTATAACCCGATTTTTTCGATTATCGATATTTATCGGGGGTACCTCGACACAAAACCTAGCTAAGAACACTCGCAGACGCTTATAGTACAATTGTAAAAATTTTCAAGAAAATCGGTTCAGACGTTTCGGAGTCTATAGATAACGGACACACACACAGAGACAAAGTTCCATTTATAAATAAGTTTAGATACCTAGCTAACATAAATGTATACAATGTGTATTTAGGCAAAAAATCTTCTTTAAGGTAAATATTAAAAACTATAAACATTCTGTATCGGTTAATTTTACTGTTCAATTTTTCCAAATTGCGAATAATTCTTCTCAGACAAGCTCACGTCATCAAGGCTACATAATGAATAAAAAACACGTCACAACACTCATTGTCTACATCACAACACTCACTAGTTCTACAAAATTCACTAGCTGTCACTACCTATCCTGATGATGACTTAAGAAAACCAGCAATACATACGCTAATTTTAAATCTCGTGTATGATGCGATCCCCTTAAAATTAGTTTCAAAATTACGTTTTCAAAAGTCGCATGATACCCGATTATATACGGTAAATATATCCGAGCACAAGTGTGTTGTTATTTAAATTTTTACACATTCAGCTTTTTTACCTTCAGCAGTCAAAAAGGAAAATGAAAGTCGTGGAATGATTTTAAAAAAATAAGAAAAAAAAAAAGGAAAAAAAAGAAAATAACGGAACGAAATACTGACATTCGACTTTTTTTTGATCCGCAAATGCTCGCTTTCTTTCTTTCGTTATTCAAACGTCAACCATTGGGCAATATTTCGTCATGTAAAAGTTTAACGCTCACTTTCAAAGAGCAACCACTACCAGCCAATACCATCTGCAACTATTATTGCTTACAGAGACTCTTTTGTTGGTCCTTACAATTTTTAGTCATGATTTTTATGCTACTAACTTGCATTCCTAATTTTTACGCTCGTTTTTCTTTTACGTTTTCTTCTCTTCAATAGAATATTCAGGAAGCTCGTACATATTCAATCG
The DNA here is from genome assembly GCA_037127315.1 of Ascarosepion bandense. NCBI lineage: Eukaryota > Metazoa > Mollusca > Cephalopoda > Sepiida > Sepiidae > Ascarosepion > Ascarosepion bandense. The sequence continues at coordinate 1,495,447 of JBBBDQ010000841.1, read as the reverse complement.
CTGCTACGATGTTGGAATTTCATTTTTCATTTTATTATTTTTGTGTCCGTTTTTTCAGTAGAGTTATAACAGTATAATAAAATTTTCTTTGGCAAATTTTGAGTGCATCTTTAATTGAAAATATCTTTGAAAAGTTATTCATTTCAAGCCATCTTGAGGTTGCGGCCACATCGCGTTGGAACACCGGTTCTCGTCCGATCATCGAAGTTAATTAAGACTCTGTAAAATCGTTATTATCTCCAAATATATTCTTGCAATTTGAAAAATAGTTTCTGGTTTAAAAAAACAAAACAGAAATAAATGCTTAATAAATTAATGATATCAGCCACGTTGGTAATTTATCATATTTTTCTTCTTTCATTTCCTGTGTGTTTTTGAGACGCGGATAATCATGGCTATCCACAGCTGCCTATCCTTCGTAGCTCTAACTGATGTTTGTCTCCTTACTATTCTTCGCAGTCCCTGTTATAAAATCTATTTGCATAAATTAGTTAGGTTACACTTTGCTCGTCTTGCGTTCAGTATGTCATGTGGGTGTCAAGTTCTTTGAACTTACCTTCCTCACAAATTTCTAATGTCTAAGAAGGTTCATAATTTTCCAAGTCTCCACTGGTGCCTGCTTTTGATGAAATAGTTTCATAAAAGTTTAACGAATTCTCAGCAATACACATATTCAAATAGATGCCAATGATGGTTGTTTTAACCACATGTGGCAGTGCATGGAGGCACGAAGGGGTAATGGGTAGCGGTTTGGATTGAGGAATCAGAGATCCGAATTCGAATTTCTTTACATTCAATTACGTACTAAGTGAATCCATCAATTCTCTCCGTAGTTATGAGAAAATAGCAGGGCAGATTTATATAGCTTTGGTTGGCAACCATTCTACCAAAGAGAACTGCCTTGAGCCGGCATGGAAGAGTCGGCTAAATAAATAACATTAGATAAATATGCAATCTGCAACGATGCGTAGTAAGTGATTGATAATGATGCAGAGCAAAGGTACATTAATGTCGCATTCATCTTTTTTTGTGCCATGTCCTTTCAGGACGTAGGCAATCATGGCCTTCCACGTCTCCCTGACCCTGGGGGCTCTTAGCATGCTTTCTCCTGTAGCACCATGCAACCCGCGTTCCGTCATCCACCTGATCAGGTCCTTCAAATATGTTATCCGCTGCTTTCCTCTGTTTCTTTTCCCCTCTATCTGGCCTGTTAGCAACAGGTTCTCCAGACCCTTCTTCCTCATTGCATGTCCCAGGAACTTTAGTTGTCCCTTCCTGATGCTCAGTATTAATTTTCTTTAGTTTCCATCCTTTCCAAAACCTTGTCATTGCTCACATGCTATTTGCAGCATCCTTCTGTAGAACCACACTTCAGCTGCTTCAAGTTTTTCTCTCATCTTCGAAGATATTGTCCAACATTCTCTACCATATTGAAGAACCGACAGTACATAGCAATCCGGTACTCCCCTCTTTGTTTCAAGTGAAATTATCCTGTTTCTTAATACTTAACTGAACCTCTGGAATGCTTCTTTCGCTATGCCAGTTCACCTTCGGATCTGTGTCGCACTTTCCATCCTTTGTTAAAACACTTCCTAGGTATTTAAATTTCTGTACCTGCTTGTTTTTAAAGTCCCTCACCTGTAATTGGCATTTTGGGCTGCCCTTTGATAGAATAAACTTAATACTTTCTATGACCTCTGCCACTGCAAGCGTTTTATACTGAATACGGCTGCCATATAATTATGATTCTTGACAAAATTCAAAGAAGAGTTTGTAATGTAATCGATCCTAAGCAACATCTTGATTTTAGTGACTTTCTTACAGACACGATTTAGCTTATTTCTCTCTTTTCTACAAATATTTTCGTAGCAATTAATGAGCTTCCTTCACTGATAACTCAACTACACGGATTTTAAGCATGATACTAAATTTTTCACTCACGCGCAAATACCCTTGAGAAAGGCATTAATCCGGCTCTTCCCTCCAGTTATGGGTTAAATAACAGGACGGATTGCGTTCTACAATCTTGGTCGGCAACCAGTCTACCACAGAAAGTAATGGCAACCTACTGTGGGATAACCTTCTGCCCAGTCAGTCATGTCTCTTTCGAGACATGATCGTCTAAGCGTATATCACGTATAGCACTTAACTGACTGACTAGATTGGCAATTAGGTTTCACTGTTTTACTGTTAAAATAGTAATATGCAACCGTATTTTTTATTCTAGAAGAATCTTTTCTCGCACTTTTAACCCGTGTAACTTTCTTTCGATTGCTTACTTCCCCGCAACCTACAGATTAAAAAGTTAAAAGAAATTGTATACAGCGCCAATCTCCTCTCTACCTGAAACCTGTTCTTTTATTGTCTTTTCTCCTCATTTCTACTCAATAAAGTATTCTCGAATGAATTTCAATTCCTTGTGTCCAAAACAGCATTATCGTCTTGTTTGGGATTAAATGGTTAAAATAAGTGTAAAAAGCATCTATCTGGTTAAAGCTCATGGTTAATATGGAAATTTTTAAAAACAAATATTGAGTTACAGGTTATGCGCTAACTAGTCACAATATACTTTTTTTCTTTTTTTTAATCATATCACCCCAAGAAAGGCGGTAATATCACTGAAGCGCAGGGGGTTACGTAAGAATGAAAAGATGGGAAAAGAGAAAGCCGGAAACCACATCCTAAACAGGGAACAAGGGATGAGCCTCTACACCTGTTCAATAGACGAGGGTGGAGTGTGAACCGGGCGATAGTTTAGTCTATCTACTCCAATTGAGGAGAGAAAAAAAAGTGGGGGGACATGTAAGCTTTTTAAAATGGACCCTTCAGAAAGGTATACCGATTTAAAAAAAAAAAAAAGGTCAAAGTGGAGACAGGCATTCAGTACATTCACAAGAGGATTGATTTTTTTAAGTGTTCAAATGACCTTTAACCTAGGTTTTCTTTAAAATTTCTCTATTTAAAACAAAAGGCAATGTTTTGATACTTACGATCATATTTTGTATCTCTCGGTTGCTTGATTAAATTAGAACTTATCTTTCGATCATACTACAACAGCTAATGAAGACTTTATGAAGATAGCGGTTCAAACATGCGAATATCCATTTATCATAAACTGACACCTGAATTTTTGTTCACTCTTTCTTTATTTCTTATCTTTATATTTGCGAGTGTATGTGGATGTATGTGGGAGAGACAGAATATTCCCCTCTTGCTATGTATCTCAAGATACTCAACAAAATCCAAAGGAGGGTCTGTAATGTTATCGGCATGTCGATTTCAATCATTTTTCCCACTCCTATAACGTGGCTTCCCTCTGTCTTTTCTATGAGTAAGTCCGTGCCGTCAAAAATGAATGCATAATATTTATATAGATATGCCGTCTAAAATGACGGCAACATATATATTGATGTACTTAGTATTGAGTATCTTACATTAAGACATAAGAAAAAATAATCCAACACCTCCCTGAGCGTAACAGGATGGAAAGAAAGATAGATAGATAGATAGATAGATAGATAGATAGATAGATACAACGGTCTTTATTATAATAGAAAGGATTGGCGTATGATACATCATACGCTAAAAGTCTACCTCCTGCGCCCATAGCTCGGAGGTAGAATCGCAAACTGATGCCAATTCGGTCGGGTTTCAATCCTGGGTTAAAAGCAATCGGATATCTAACCGTACTGATGAACTGTGATACAGATCTGTCTGCGGATATAAATACACAACGGTCTTTATTATAATAGAAAGGATAAATATCTTCATGGCAATTGTTCAAATAAGCTTTTCTGGACTACACAGTGAAGAGCACACTTCTTCGAACCTTGTAGAATGGTACTACAGAATCACAAAGAACTGCGCCATATGACAGAAACCACATCACTTTTAACATTAGCAACAGATAAAATGGATGTCACATGTAACTTGAATAGAAAATAATGACATAATTAAGATGCTATCTTTCAACACGACTTCAAACAAAATGTTGGAAAGGAAACCAACATAAATATTAGAAAGAGCGATAACAGCTACTGAACTTGAGAAACCTATTTTTCTGAAAAACTGTTTTAAATCAAATATTTTATACATTTCAACCGTCAGCAATACTAGTTGCTTATATACAGTGGCGACTGTACGTGGTGGGGACAAAAGAGGCTGATCCCCTCCGTATTTTTGGTTGACTCTTTGGTGGCCTCCTCATTTTTATAAGCTTCAAAAATTTATGAAACAGATTGGTCTGATTTTGATAAGATTTGATCTTCAGCACTTTTCCCTCTGCGTTTTCTTTTTCATTTAACTTTATAAAGACATATACAGAGACTAGTTTGAAAGGAAAGCAAACAAAAAACAACCAGATAGATAGAAACAGACATGTTTTTAGGGAGGGAAAGAGACTTAATAATCATTTTTATAGCTGAAGGAAGACGTTAGAAATAATGTCCCCCAACCTGATACATAGATACATAAGCAGTCAATGATTTATGGCCGATTGAAAGAATTGACCAGTAATTTTGTCCAATCTACTGAAGAGAATTAATTTTGCTTTGAAATTAACTTCCTTGTGTCCCAAAAGTTTGAGAGTGGAAAAGAGGGCAAAAATAGATTAGAACTCCACTACTATGAATGGAAAAGTTATTTCATTTAATTTAGTGAAGTAACATACTTATACTCAAAATCATTCCTAATTGTGTATACGATACAGGTTTAGTATGAAAATTAAGACGCTGTTTGAGTTTGCTACCATCTTTCCCAGAAAAATTTCGGCTTTTAAGTGGCCTCCTCACTTTCATGGTTTCACAATCGCCACTGCTTGAATATATTTTGTTGATTATTATTTTAATATTTTGCTTTTATCTAATATTGATTGCTTGTTTCATTTAGGAAGAAATAGTAACTGATTTGTTTTTTGCAGAAGTTATTAAAGATAACGTTGTCAGCTAGGCTCTTTATTCTAAAATCGACATCACGTGTCTTAGAATCTATAAAATCCAGTCAATAATTACTTGAACTTTCCTGACTTCAAAAATTAGGATGAATATCTATTTTCAGAAAACTCAATAATATATTCTGTCAATACAAATTAATATTTTGTGTTTATTCAGAGAGTGTTATACAGACGAGGAAATGTAAAAGAAATGAAAAATGATCTCATCCTGACCTACTTTCGAAAATTTGACCAAAACGATATCTTCTTGAAGGGTGTGTTCATCGAACAATGATGTTTTTAGCATCTCTTCATACATAATACTTCATATTAAAAAAAATTAAAAATTAAAAAAACGAAACTAAAACGTCCGATTATATTTTAATGTTTTGTGAGTTTTTTTAAGAGCTAAACATACAATTTTCTTCATTCTAAATTTCTTTTGATTTGCCTTAATTAGCCAATATTATTTATTTCCATTTTATTGATTAAATATTGAATAACTAACCTTGAACTCTAGTGAGTGAGGAAGGTTTGAATGTTGGAGAACTAGTAATTATTTTATATGCATTCTTTAATGTATATTTTTTGTTTAGAAGAAGGATACATGTTTAAATTTAATGTCCACCGATACTTTATCATTGATAGGTTTTCTTTATTAACAAGAAGCTCATGAAAAGAATTGCACAATTTTTGTAAATGTGTTATATAATTTTGTCAGTAGATTGAGAGCAGAATAAGATTCTTGGCAAAGCAGCTATATAAATAAGTTATTTTAATTTCATTAATTCTTGACAATGCTCTTCCTGGTTATAAATACATACTTAATAACACTTATATTGAAAATGAAATAACCGTTTTCATACATGGAATATTTTGGACTCATTGACCGGCTTCACTGTTGGTTGAAATTTATAAAATCTTTCACTTAAATGAGTTTTTTAAAGAAAATGAGCTCAAGTTCACTAAAGTTATTTGTAATTTTGATGGAAGTTTCCTTCTTAAGTTTTTGTTTTAAGATTTTCTTTTGTTACTAATGATCAACCAGTACAAGGCCGAAGAGCTACTTAAAATAAAAGAGTAATGATTGAGGTTGTATGAGCGTAAGAAGAGGAGCAAGAGGGAAAATAATATTTTGATTATATCATTATTTTCTCTTCTAGTTGATATCCATTACAGCTGCCGTCGTCATCGCTGGAAATCTGCAATTGTTTCTGTTATTTGGTATAATTTTTGTTTATGATTCTGTAGCGCCAGGCTATAAGATCTCTTCATGGTCTTCTTTAAGAACTAAGGGATTTATACTCTTGAAGTAATTTTTAACAAGTGATTTCAGAAAACTGTTACATACTGCTTGTGGTACAGTGGATATCGGATCGTAACGAGAAACCAGGGAGTCGAGTTCGAATTCCAGTTGAATCCATTGTATTCACTTACGCGCAAATACCCTTGGGAAAGGTATTAATCCGTCTCTTCCTTCCAGTTATGGGTTAAATAGCAGGACAGACTGGGTTCTATAGCCTTGGTCGGCAAGCAGTCTACCGCAGAAAGCAATGGCAACCTACTGCGGGATAATCTTCTGCCCAGTCAGTCATGTCTCTTTCGAGAAATGATCGCCCAAGCGTGTATCCCGTATGGCACTTAACTGACTGTTACATACTGCTGATATTTTAACCATTTTTGAATATGTTGGACGTCATGATTGACATCCTTATGAGAGTCAAGATCAGATGAGACTATTAAAAAACATGTCTAGTTCCTAGGTTAACCCTTTGTTGCATATTGGTTATAATTGTAACCAATATGCAACAAAGCGTTAATCTTTTGTTCCTTTAGTACATAAAGGCATTGGACAAAACTACTCCAACGGCAGCCTATGTTCTCTTTCTTTATCTTCTATAAAATTATATAGTTAGTTATTGTATATTGTAGTTGATCTCATATTTTTGTTGTCTGAAGTATCAATAAAAATTTTATTTTATTATACTGGCTTAAAGTAAGAAAATCAATAAACATTTTTGTGAAAAGAAATTAGGGATTGCAAAGTAAACAAATGAAGTTTTTTTCTGTTTTGTTTTCAATCACTTACCGAAGTAGCGATAAACTTATATTTTTGTTTCTTCTTATGGCTTTTGTTAACGTGAAATTCAATAAGACTTATTGCTTGTAGAAACGAGTAAAACTCTACATTTTAATGACACCATTTTCCTTCATATGAAAAAAAAAGAGTAACGGCCAAAATGAAGCGAAAAAGTTTCGATTGTTTCGTTTTATCATTTGTTTAAAAAAAGACACAAAAAAAGAAAGCTAATATTGTAACGTTAAATTCGAACGGACAGATATAAAAATGAAAAGAGAGCCCATCCTTCTCTAATTGATGAATTGATCTTGTATTAGAATTTTCATATATTTTCTTTCTCATTTACTGAAGTCATATGAAATTCAAGCAAAGTTTCGTCTTCTATTCATTAAAATAATGTTATCACTGAATTGAAAAAATTGACGAGTGTCAGTGGTTTCTGAGACTATATACCATTTCAGAAATATTTGCGTAAGTGAAGATATCACCACAAAGGTATTTGACTACATTTACACCAATAAGAATTGATGCACGTGTCTTTTTCATTCTGCGGTTATTTTTGCAGCTAAAGATATTTCCTCGGCTTAGCTTAATTTCGCCTCGGGTCTCAAATACGAAAGATCTAGTATGAGCGAAGTAACTACACTGCCTTAATAACCCTTGCCCCAGGTGTTCTTATTCGAGTGCACTCAATGTTTATAATACGAGATATGTATCAAAGATGTGGCTATTTGAATATATATATATATATATCTAGACATTAACATTACATGGTGACTTTCACACACTTTAAGCGATTAGTGGACAGATGGTCTCTTTAGCCGTGAAGAAGTTCTATCAGCGATACTTCCCTTATAAATAAAAAAATGTAAACAGCATTATATATATATATATATATATATATATACTCTTGATTACTGACGAGTAGTAATATATATCGGATTAGACGATGGATTCTCCTACAAAGGGAGGACACTTTTACTTAGATTTCCCGAATGTGCTGATAGATGTAATACACGTTGTTTAATAAATAAAAATGGTGGCGGATCTATTTACAAATATGAAGTGTAAAATAAAAATGTCGGATTAAAAATAAATTCATTAATTCTTAAGATATATATTTATATGAGTGTGTGTATCTGATAAATGTTAGACAAAGTTTCGGAAAAATCTGAGTGTACTACTAATGATAGAAAACTGGGCTTTGTTTTATCACAACTAACAAATTTTGAAAGAAACGTTATTTTTCTGGAATTTCCAGATCACTTTTAATTTACCGCATACGCGTTTTTGTTATTTTGTTCACTGCACAGTATAGTAGAGTCAGTTGGGCATTGTCTGTGAGAAAAAGAGCACCATGACGCAATTCATTTCACCAGAAAATTGGAAATAGCATGCAGTATTGCTTGGGATTTGCACCAGAAGGTTCAATGCGATTATTTCACAGCGTTTCGGTGTCAATTTTAGGACAGTGCAGAAGATTCAGAATGAGATAGATGAGTTTAATGGTGATTGCGAAGGTGTTTAGAGCGATCACTAGTGAAGGTGACGTTATACTTGTATGCATCTTTTTATAGGGCCTCAAACTAACCACGGAAGCCTGCATCAAGAAAATCACGGAAGCCTGCATCTTGAAAAGGCAGTGCTGCGCTGTGTCAAGAGAGTGGCTGCTGGAGGAAGTTACATCTGGCAACAGGACTGCACCATGCCACACAAACAGTAGAACACAGTCATCGCTGTCAGAAAATTTCTGCGCTCACATCACCTCTTACACATCGACATCTAACTTGCCATTCTGTAACCCAATTAATTATTGCGTGTAGGACGCATTTGGCTAACACCAAATATTATCAAAAGGAACGGATTATGGCCGCATTCACCAAAATATATCTTTTAAAAATCTAGGGAAGCACTACCTTCTCAAGGCACTTGATGCGAGCCTCCGTATTAAGTCTGGAGCCTGTGAGCAGATGAATAGAGGAATAAGGTAACCATCACCAGTGATCACCCAAAAACCTTCGCAATCAATATTAAACTCATTCAGCTCTTTCCAAAGCTTCTGCAAGCGATTGCCACGCAATGTCGTTTTAAAATTCATGGGAGATTGATTTGCGTCATAGTGCTCATTTACACTAACAACGTGCATACGCAAATTTAAAAATATAAAGCGGCGGGAATATACTAATCGCATTTAGTGTGTGTGTGTGTGTGTGTGTGTGTGTGTGTGTGTGTGTGTGTGTGTGTGTATATATATATATATATATATACACACATATATATATATATATACACACATATATATATCCATTTACACATGTATACACAAATGTACACAAATACACGCATATGTATATATGCACACACACATATATATAGACACATAATGCACTTATATAAATGCACATATACACATACATATATATAGACACATATACACTTACATAAATACACATATACACATACATATATATAGACACATATGCACTCACATAAATACACATATACACACACACATATATATATATACACACATACATATATGCACATATATATATAGACATATATTCACACACACACTATATATATATATATATATATATATATATACATGTATATACACATGCATGTGTGTAGTTCGCGTCAGCCATCGAAGATTCAAGCAAATGAAGATGTGTTTAAATAATATTCACGGAAAGAATATACAGAAAACCAAGGAATTAAATCAAAGGACCATCCACGCACTCAGATACCGGAACAAATTATAACATTGCATATGCAAACAGCAACCTGCTACTTCATTCTATCGGACATGTACATGTAGAAACAAATATGTTATATTCACATGAATATACTGAAGAAAAAGATCTTTAAAGCCTGAACACTGCAAAACATATATAATAATGAACATTCACATATAACAAAGGATGGGATCTTATGGAGTTAACAACAACAATAAAATGATGGTATAGGTAATAAAACCTGGCCTTTATTTATTTATTTATGATCACAACCTCGTCTCTCTCTCTCTCTATATATATATATATATATAGTGCTCGGTCCAACGTAGAGTATTATATTGTAATGGTTGTTACCATGGTTTATAAATTCATAGTATCACTACACAAAATCTTTCGTATTTCGAAGCTACTATGTGCGCTTCTTATCGGGTGATAAGTTGAAATGAAAATTAAATGGTGAAAACGGTTTATTTATGGTGAAAACGGTTTATTTATGGTGATATGATGTTTAAGTGAATGTGGTTATTAGATTTAGTCGGCCGTATTGTAGCCTTAGAGATATAGCTTTGGGTTAGGAGAGGTAACTTAGTTTAAGACAGGTTCCTTATTTATTTTGTCTGGGTAGTTCTTATACTGGGGTTTGCCATTGTAACAACCATTACAATATAATGCTCTACGTTGTATCGAGCACTCTTTATAAAAGTAAATGCATGAACAGCAGGTAAAAAAAACCTACGAGTTCTATAACTTTGTTACAATATATATATATATATATATATATATATATATATAAGATCATTAGCTCCTAATAATTAGGCCAGCTAGTAAATTATTGAAGTTTAACACGTGTACAAGTGAACAAAGGGTGTAATATAAAGAAATATATTAACAATATTTAATAAATAGATGAGCATTCAAAATACTTAAAGAATGTCCTTTTTTATCAAAAGTAATTCTTGTTTGAAATCTAATGTCCCCGCGGAAGAATATACATAGAACAAGATTTTCAATCAAGTTAACACAATAAATATATCCACTTTTTATTTATCATGTTTTTTAATAATTACGCAAATATCACGGCAAATGAAAAGAGCGTAGACTCTCACTGTCATTTAAAATAGATTTAGTAATCATACTTCGGCTCAGCTAAATATGGAAACAATGTCTCGCTAAAAACATTGTTAGACAATTTTTATAATTTATCATAAAAAATAACTCATATTTGACCCCAAAAGTTTGTTTTCTGCTGAAAACTAGATACATTAATATTATCTCCAATCAATAGTTAACTGGGGCAAGAAATAGCAAAATAAAACTTCTTTCATTTAATCACCATGGAGAATTTTTTCAGTCTGCCATTATCATGGCTACTGCTAAACTGCAGGAGAGCAATTCTTTGTATTATGTAATGTGTAACATGGGAAGGAAGAGTGGAGGAAAAATAATATGAATAAAAAAGTGAAGTGAGAAATAAAGAGAAAAAGTATAAATAAATAAATAAATAAAGGACTTCCGGTGTAGGATGTTTCAGAAGTCTAGACTTCTCTCAACCCGGAAGCGGAAGTGTTTCCCTAAAAAACAAAAAAAAGTGATATAAAAGGAGGAATTTTGTGGGGAGAAGGGACACACAGAGAGATGCACATAATAACTGGACGCGTTTCTTACTCTCTCTCGCATTTTGTCTTTGTGCCCTAATCCACATTAAAAAAGGCACATACACATAGGGCTACCAACCATTTGTTCGGGTCGTCAAAAAAGCAGACGATAAAAATTGATTCTGGTTTTCTCTCTTTCTCACACACCTATACTTCCATTCCTTAAAGCTGTCCGGCAACAGAAAGAAAAAAGAGGAACAAAGAATCAACATATGGAAATTTACTACTATTCAAGTGTGCACGTAGACAAAAAATAACAAATAAACATTTCTTAAATTCAAGAAACTGAACAGTTGGCAAATGTTGTTATGCAGCAAAACCTTCTGATGACTACATAACTTCATGCAATAATTAATAAATTACATGTCTCCCTTTCCCGACAGCTACAATCTCCAGGTGTTTCAATGTAGGGTCAATAGACACCTCCTATCACATTAACTTTCAACTATTCTCCCAACACTCAACATCTACCCAACCCTCATTCTCGGTATCCTTACCCGCCTATCACCCTCCTTCTGACATTTCCTATATCTAACCATCCTTTCTCCACTCTATGTAGCCCCCCTGCGCAATAGTGGCAGTGAAATGCCTTGCTCGGGGTGAAACGCTTATATAAAAAAATTATAAAATAAGCGAGATCTAACCTTATATTGCTGTTTAACCTTCTGAACCTTTAATGTGGGAGTGTGTTTATGTTTGGCATAGAGTGACATCGTTACATCAGCACCTTCTTAGGCTCATTTTTTTTTCATTGATATTAAGTGTAGTGGATCTGCTGCTAGAAGATTTGGTTAGTGCATGACAATTTTTCTCGTCAGAATTCCATCTTGCATATTTATAATTCTACCATTCGTTCGTACATCTAATACTGTTATGCTAGTATGTTTCGGGGAATAATAGTCAACATTATGTTGTGGAAATCATCACTCCGAATATCAAATATTTATGGGCTTCTAGAACATTTATTCCACAAACAATGTTGGCTGATTCAATATGAGTCCAGATGAAAATAAGTGAAAAAAATATATATATAAATATAAGTATATGTGGTATTATGGTATATGTAGGATTTTAAGATGACGGACGAGTTTTTGTGGTAAATGGAAAAATTGTTAAGAGTGATTGGGTCGTAAATGTGAATGGGATTAGCTAGGTATAGGATAGTTAATGAAGACCACCCTCTACCCACCCACCCCAATTTTCGGCCATGTGCTATATTTTTGTATATTATACAAAATAAATATACCACAAATATAAAACAAATGATAATGAGTTACATGTGCAGACAGCTGTAACGAAAGGAAAAAGTTATAGGAAGAATCTGGTTGTTTTTATGTGTGTAAAAAGCGTCTGTAATAGATACATGTGTGTATTCACGGGGAGTCAAAGAAGCGTAAAAGTTTTACATTTGCTTTCAGTTAAGTTATTGTATACTGTACGTACGTGCATACTGAAGTCTCTTGTCGTTTTCGACGTATGAGGGTCAAGCAGCTCAGTTCTTAGAAGCAATAGCCAGACTACCGCACATTTCGTTTGATTATAGTGGTGAAGGCTTGTGCAGATCTAAACACACTTTTGGGAAGAGCCAAATACAGATAATTGGTGCACAATATGCCACAAGGTCTCCATCGGCCCTCTCCAGGTTTTGAATTCGGAGTTGTTACCGTGCACCCTCTAGACTCATACATTAAAATGTACAAACAGAATTGATTTTACAAAAGGCTTCGGGAACTCATGATCCGATTTCTATTTGAGGGTTGTTATTTACTTGTTTGATATTGTAACTAAAGTTTAAAAAAGAAAAAGAAAAAGATAAAAAACAGCACATCGATAGCAAGATTCCTGTTAGGAAAATAGCGATAATTTCCTTAACTTGAAGAATAAATCAATTTTCGGTTCAGTCTGACACATGATAATAATCCTCCTAGGTTTATATATGCTCACGGGCGATTTTCGTATATGTGGCTGAATGAGTGTTACAATATCCGAACAGAAAATCATATCAACTTTGAAAGAGCAAATAAAATTATTCATTGCTGTATAAAATAGAGCTAGCCTTGAAATAATAATAATAATAATACCTATATTTTCCAAAAAATACTTTTTCGTATTTCATGCAGTAATAAAAAGAATTTGCGGTGCAAGTAATAAAATCGATAGCGACTCGAAATGAGAAATCGGAGAGCAGTGTTCGAATTTTGGTCGAATTTGTTACATTTACTTATGCGCAAATATCCTTTGGAAATAAATGAATTCATCTTTTCTGCCCCAAGCTACTGAAAGACTGGACTCTTCAGTTGTGGGTGGAAACCATTTACAATCAGGGCAATTATTAATTCAAAATCTTAGGAAGGCTGTTTGAGATCTGGTGGTACACTATAAGCACCAGTTCACTATATTCAGTTTTTCCGAAAAGTGTGGATGGTTCTGCAAAAGCCTTCACCACTATGTGTGGATAGTCTAACTGTTCAGTTTTATGACCTGAATAGTTAGACACTTATACGTCTAAGACAATGAGAGACTACATAATATTCATGAGTATTCGTAAAAGAGACAAGAAGCTAAACGCATTTTCTTGATCGTCGCATATGAATATGGTTGTATAATATCAAACTTGGCGTAATAGTTTTAATTTGAAATCAAATATGGAAAGTGTATCTTCCTATTACGAGAGAGTTTGACTAGTTGTATAAATGTCATTTTTGTGTTCGTAGATACAGGCTTTCAGATCACGTGATGTCTCCCCGATATAAACTCTTTCACATTGTAAACGATTTATTTAATAAATACTGGTAAAAAAATAAATAAAAAATAGATACCACCAATAACATTTCTAACAAACACAATCCAAAGTTCATAATCCTATCCTTGAACATACTTTTTACTAATCTCGAAAATAAATTAAGTGTACGTAATACTAAGATTTTTACCACCACGTTCTAATCAATCAATTCAATTCAACACTTGTTTCGCGGTATTTATCAAATAAAGTGTGAGTACATGACTATAAATTTGATTTGCTTCAATCGGTTGGTCTTCGTAGTCAAATTGATGAAGGTAATGTCCATGACTGACGGAGATGCAACGCTTGTGATTTCAGTGGAAATCTTCTCGGTGGCTATTTCTTTGTTTCAAATTAATGCAGCATATTACAACAACGAAAAACAAAAATAAAATGAACAAAAAAGTATAATGTGACGAGTTGCAAATTGGGGAAAATCACCAATATTAACAAAAATAATAAACAAAATCAAGCATTAACAGTCTTCTTTAGTTTGAAAAATATTCTCCCCTTCTGCAAATAAACAAAACTGATTCTTTTTCACGCCCGCTCTCGCCGGACGAAAAACAAAAATCAAAACTCCAAACTTCCTACGCAAAATTTCATGGTAAAAAAATTAATTACATTTTTAAAAAGATATATATTTTACATTTCATCCGCAGGCAAATTGTAAAGACATCATTTTGAACAACCTAGATAATTTTGAAAGGAACCCTCAAGCATGATAAAACAACAAAATTAACGAATATAGACGAGCAAAAAGTGATAAAATTGAAATATTAGTAAAGATTTCTGGAAGAAGAAATTTAAGAAATACACAAGAAAATAGACAAGAAAAATGAGACTGAAGCGTTGAAATAAAAACAAAGCAAAATGCTGGGATTATAAACTAAACACATAAACAAGAAATTAAAAAGTTTATTTTTTTCATAAATATTATGAATGAAAAATATGAAAAATAAACATAACAGTATACAAAATTAATGACAGTTCGCTGTCTTAAATTTTATTCCGCATTCAAACGCTCGCACACACACACGCGTGCACACAAACACACACACACACACACACATATATATATATATATATATATATATATATAGAGAGAGAGAGAGAGAAAGTAGCTTTTTTTAGTGGTTAAAAAATAATATTTTGGCAATTATATTTTTGTGTTAAAGTGCTCAATATCGAGACAGAGCATTAATATATATATATATATATATATATATATATATATGTGTGTGTGTGTGTGTGTGTTAGTCATCCACATACAAGCCTGTTTTGCTGTATTACAGCTCATCAGTGTCACCAGACACATCCACTTAGACGTGATCGAAACTCGACCGATTTGGTATCAGTTGGAGTCCCTACTTCGTAAGCCATGGGCGCATGGAATGAGAGAAGAGATTTTAACGTGTCATATATATGCTGTGTATACACACGCCAGTCACCGAGAGAACTCAATTCGTTACTGAAGAGTAACGCGTAAATTGCAGAAGTGGCATCTTTAAAAATTTTCCTCTCTCTCTCTCTTGATATATATATATATATATATAGAGGGAGAGATAGAGAGATAGAGAGAGAGTGAGAGAGAGAGAGAATGAGAGACGCGTGAGACCATACACTGTTGATATTTAACCATACTTTGTACAGCTACAAACCCTATTCACAATATTCTTCCTCCATCATTATTGCAATAGACATACACTACCGGACATAATTATTAGGCAACCCCGTTTTTTAAAAAGAAATGATGTATTTCATACTATTTATTACTAAGTCGATAATTTTAAATAAAAATAGAATCGTTCTTTGTTAATACTGCACAATAACATGCGCATCAAATGAACTGTTCTGGTGTTTAGTTTTTGTGCTAACTTTCCCATGCTAGTCTCTTCTTCGTATTGGCTGGCTGAAGCAAAGTCTTCCTGGCTGCCTTGTAAAATTTTGCAAAGTAATAATTACATAAGAGCCTTTCTATTTTCATTTAGAATTACCCACTTGGCAATAAATACTATAAATAGTATGAAATAAATCCTTTTTTTAAACTGGGTTGGCCTTATAATTATGGCCGGTAGGTACATCCTGTTCCTTTACAAAGACCACATCAGGCCGAAAATGAAATACTGCAGATATATATGGGCAGGAGGTACTTATTCTTCCCTTTTCAGTCTCAACAGAATCCAAAAACGTCTCTGTGTCCATGTGGGTGACATAATATTTTACACCCTACAGTGTCTTTCTCACAGACGAAACGTAGCAAGCCACTTGCTACGCTATCACTATTTCCAAGGAAATTATAATCCTTCGTGCCACCAGTTCTAACATTAGTAGCTAAGACCCACCACGCTACACACATTGTATCGAGACAGCCTCACTTTCTTCGTATTTCATTGGTGTGATGTAAATTCTACCCGAGCAACTTCTTACTACAAAAAGCTGCTTTGTGGAACCGACTCCCATCAAGATACTTCCCTGATCTCTACAATCTTAACCTACTAAAGTCATTAAAATAATCACATTAACATTTCTATATGCTCATCTGGCTGCTAGTTTTGTCTGCTAAGGTGTCTAGGTAATGTGACTCACCTTCCTTTAACAGCTAACCTGTTATTTATGCTGCAACTACGATGTGTATATTATGGAATGATGAGCGTATAACATGGAATGATCAGTAGTTAAACAGTGCGCCCAAACCTTCGGCCACGATGACTTGTGACGTAGTACTAGCACAAATGTAACAGTTTTGAACAGTTTTTATTGTCCCAGCTTCACTAAAAAATGTTGGATCAATCCGTTGCAATGTTTTATTTGCTATCGAAACGTTCCACACACTAAGATCATCTGTCTTCCCAGCCCAACATTATCATGGAATCACCTCCTTGCGAATTGAAATCGTATTACACACACACACACATATATATATATATATATATATATATATATATATATGAGAGAGAGAGAGAGAGAGAGATGGTACTGCTCCTCCGGTCATTCCTGGCAATTAGCGGAAAGGATATGTTGTCCTGATATTTCATCAGTCTTTTATCTATGACGTCATAAGTTCACTTCTGTCGGAACAGCATTTCATGTTTTGTAAAGGTTGCGCATTGATGACGTAAATTTGAAATATTGATTTGTATGCAATGAACTCCACTCGAATTCAGATGTCATCAAACTTCACGATTTGTTAGCGGAAATAGGGTTTTACCTCACTCCCGAGAAGTCCGAAGAATAAGAGGAAATGTTAATATAACAAATAAAAAAAATGAATGATCATGAAGAAAAAGTGAAATAATCATTTGGATGAAAAATTCAGAGAGAAATTTAGCATAGATATGAAAATTAAATTAGGAGTTTAAAAATCCAAGACCAAACTAGGAGGAATTAAATAACTGAATGGTTAAGACAAGACAAATCTAATATTTATAAAAACGTAAAATGAAGAAAAAATAAAATAAGTGAATGAACAAAAAGTAAAGTTTGAAAACAATGGCTACAATAAATAAAAAAAAAAAAAAATGGAAACGAGACAGGAAGTAAGATAAGGACGATACATTTTAAAACGAAATTATGGAATTGAATGACCGCCGGAGAAATAAGAAAACAAAAAAACAGGGCAAATGAAGATGTAAATAAGCAACAGTGTTTTTTTGTTTTTTTTTTTAGAGAAAATTGAATTTAAGACGAAGGACATGCTGAGAAAAAGAGGAGATAGAGAGAGAGGAGGAGAAAAACAGAAAAGTTTTAAAAGAAAAAACAAATCAGAAACAAGCAACAGAACAAATGAAATACACGAATGAAGAGCAAAAACGAAAATGAAATACAGAAGAAATGACATTTCTAAACAGCTTAAAAGAAAATGGGAGATTATTTGTTTTGCTGACGAACAAGCGACAACAAGGAATATATTTTTAAATCATAGGCAGAATAGAATTTACGATTTCTGGGAATAGATATTGAATGGAAATCAAGCAAGATGTCAGATTTAATAATAAATAAATAAATAATGTTTTTTATGATACAGAAAATTTTAAGTGCTCACGCAGATTGGAATGCAAAATGCAACGGCTATATATATATATATATATATATATATATATATATATATATGTGTGTGTGATTATATATATATATATATATATATATATATATGTACATGTGATTATATATATATATATATATATATGTACATGTGATTATATATATATATAAGCGTAGGGCAACTGAAATATATAATGTTAGCTACCAAATATTAATAAATTTGTCTTTAGCTCAACACAGAATTAAAGTTCTATATATGAAGTTATATATATATATATATATATATATATATATATATATATGTTTATTTATTTATTTTCTTTAATCTTATTTCTTAATCTTTCTATTTATCTTAATTTTTTTTATAGTGATCCAACTGAATGCTGATTGAAATCCTACGTTTCTATCTATTTGTTTGAGTGCACAAACATTTATACTTGAAAGACAATGTTTTCGTCAAAAAACAAAAACAGAGCAGCGCACACTCAACATATAAATATCTCAGTTTCAATCATTTTTCTTCTGCCGTAAAGTAGCTTCCCTGCGCCTTTTCTATAAATACTTTAAAAATAAATTTATCATAATTGTCTTAATGAAAACATCACTATTTTACAGTTAAAATAACAAAATTTAATGAAAGTTCTATGCTAACGGCTTCTTTTCTTGCACTTATCGCTCGTGGAACTGTTTTGGCAGCATACTTTCCAGTCAAGTTTGATCATCAAAAATTTAAATTCAATGTCAAGATTTGAAAATTCATGATATTACACAAATGGATGTTGTTTATTGGCAACTACACATAATTAAACGGTTTTAATGCAAACTGCGCACATAGATATCGTAACCATTCAGAAAAAAGCATTTAAATCTTTATAATTATTTTTAATAGATCAATTTAAATAAGAATTGGTTAATGATATGAAACGCAGTGTATAATAACGAGATATTACTGAAAAGGTTTAGAGCGAACACACTTCCTAAAATTGGTGCAAACAACAAAATATCGGAAAATGTTCTATATCCCATTGGATATATATAAGTTCAAAATTCAAAGGTGTCGGATGCACATTTCGACATGAGATCTCTAATAGAGATTCCACATCACCTCAGCGACATCGTTCCATTCCAAATGAAGAAAAACCTGGGACAAAGAGGAAGGGGCAAAATAAAGAACGGCCAAGAATTGAGAATTCTTTTAACGTCAGAGAGATGGGATGTTGTTAAGTTGAGGATTGGGTTAAACAAAACAGAACAGGACAGGACTGGGAGGGGCGGAGATTAAAGGGTGTATAGAGACAAGATAAGAGAAAGACGGAGTATCAAATATCAAATAGAAGATATATATATATACTACTGGTCATAATTATTAGGCCACTCCCGTTCTTTAAAGAAATCATGTATTTAATACTATTTTTAAATGGATAATTCTAAATGAAAACAGAATGGTTCTTTTGTTATTATTATTTTGCAAAAGTTTACAAGGCATAGAAGCAAAGATGAACTCGTCCGAATCACCTTAAATTTTTTTCATTCTTTCATTGATGAAACTGCAATATAGGTAATTATTAAATACTTATTAATTCATTTGATGCACATGTTATTGTGAATTATTAACAAATGAACCATTCTATTTTCATTTACAATTATTCACTTGGTAATAAATACTAAAAAATAGTCTGAAATACATCATTTTTTAAAACACTGGGGTGGCCTAATAATTATGGCCGGTAGTGTATGTATGTATATATATATATATATATATATAACTTGAACATTGAAGTCGTCACCGAGAGGCGATAGTCTGTTTTATACTGAACTCAATCGTCAAGCAATGTTCGTAGTGTTTTTGATCGACTTTTTGTTTTATATATAGAGGTCAGTGATACATTGTGGGTCATCTATTATATTATTAATTCTAACGATTATTTTGGTGGGTGTATTTTGTTATTTTGTTTAATTTTACTTAGTTTATTTACTTATTTATTTGTTTGGATTAATTTATTTTCCTTGATTTTTTATTTCTTTATTTGATTTATTCTTGCTCGTTTTTAGTTTTAGATTTTTACGTAACGTAGTAAAAATTTGTTTCGTTTCTGCATTTTTATGATTGATTAATTAATAGTTCTTTTGGATATTTTTTATTATGCTGGTTCTAATTTCAATCGGATGATAGATGTCCCTATAACCTCTCTGAAGATGGCCCATGTGAGCTAAAATCTTAGAACCAGCATAATGAAAAATATATCCAAATGTTGAATAATTTGTCTTTATTTTCACCTGAAATTAAAGCCAAATACGGTGTTTAGAACGGCTCATGATTAAACATAATAGACATTCATTGTCTGTTATATTTAACAATATATGCTTAGGATATATATATATATATATATATATATATATATCCGAGTGAATAGGGAACGAAGAAAAGACATTTTGTACAACGTCCAAAACATTAATTTAAAACAGTGCTCGATATATAATGTTTAGAGCTGTGAATATTTATTCTAAATTATATTTTAGAACATGTACAAATTTTTCTATATATCCGCTACAAATTTGTACATGTTCTAAAATATAATTTAGAATATATATATATAAAGCTTCCTACTTGAAAGAGTAGTGCTATATTTATGTGTGCGTGTGTATTAATTTTCCTATATGCGTGTATGTATATATATATTAATTTTCTTTATATATTTAGAGAGAAAGAAAGAGAGAGAGAGGAAGAAAGAGAGAGAGAGTAAAAGAGAGAGAGGAAGAAAGAGAGAGAGAGGTAGGGGAAGCAGAAAGCTACAAGTATCACGATGAACACAATCATATAAACAAGCATTTATATTAATAACAGAATCATTAATCTTATTGCCTTGGTGCTTTCCTTGTAAATCTTTGCAGATCTTCATGTTCTCAAGTTCAGATAGAAGGTGTCAAAAGTCAGTCTCAAAATAATCATCGCTGATTACTGTCCAATCATCTGTCAGCCGAAGGTGGAGATGACCAGTGGCGTAATCGGATAAGGAAGTGTTTACAAGGCAGCGTTCAAGGCACAGCTTTTAATACGTGACCGCTGATACTGCGCGCAACACGAATGATCTACTCATTACTGGGGTCCGTCACTTGGACCCACCATCGCTAATGTCAGGGTCAATTGCCTAGCATTTGATGCGCAAGTAAAACGGAATAAAATGTGCGAATACCCGCTCTTATACGCGCATATAAATATGGAGACATATTTATATATCGATATGCATGCTAAATAGGTGACACCCAATTACAACGCTCTAAGAAATGGTGCCATCATTCGAAAAGGAAGTAATGCCTAAAGTTAATGCTTGAGCTTTTATGCATGTTTATGTAAGACTATTTTGAGGGTCTAACTGAAAATCGACATTAATTAGTTGTAACAAAAACAGTGCAAACAATAACATATAAGGAGTAGCTTCACGACAAACCATAGTCCTGGATATCGTCAGGTCTCAGAGTTTGTGATCTTCTATTAAACGTAGTACGTTAGCAATTGTGATTTCCCATAATTTGGGTCTTTCGTAGCTCTTAATAAACTTTGTCTTTCTTTGCCATCTCTCCCAAACCCTGCTCCACCCTCCAGTCGCTCAATCTCCTCAGGTAGAATGTGCATTTCTTTCTCGTCACTCTTACTTTCAATCTTTTCTATGTGTATCAAATTTTCCAAATTCTTTTTCCTCATTTTGTACCCTAAAAATTTCTACAGTCTCTTCCTGTGTCTTTTTGTTGCCATTGTTCATAGAATTTCATCATTGATTACGTGTACGGTTCATGGTAATCTCAGCATCCTTCTGTAGAGCAACATTTCTGTTGTTTCTAGTCTCGTCTTAATATGTGACATGATTTCTTTTAACCATTTCATCCCAAGCAAAGCAGAACTGACACTGGTGCGCAGTGGGTTACAGAAGAGGTGAGTCATAAGAAAGAGAAACAAGTTACAGGGGAGTCAGAGAATGAGTAAGAACAGGTTGAGAATACAGGTGTGAAGAGGGTTGCATGAGAGTGGAGTGGATTGTAAAGAAGAACATGATACAAGGGCTGTCAGGGAAAGGATGTGAGTCAAGAAGATAAGAGATGGCAATTGACTTTGCATTTAAATTATTGGAGATTGTAGCTGTCAGGAAAGCAAGTATACGCAAGGGAACTCCACAGGCAGGAAGTGCGAGCAAAGAAACTGGAAGAGTAGAAGTTGCGATTACATTTGAGTGTTTCACTGTAAACGGGTGGAACCGAGCTGCTAGTCTCGAAGCTCGAGTAAATTCATGCAGAGGCGGCACCAGGAAGCTAAGCTCGTCAGAGCAGAAGACGCGAAAGTATTCGTAGAAGAGACAGAGGGAAGCCACATTACGTCGGTGAGAAAGTGACTGGTGTTGTGCTACCAGGTCAGAATCAATTACATTACAGATTCTTAGCTGGATTTTTTCAAGAAGCCAAAGATGAATAGCAGGGGCACCCAACCGACTAGATGTGACAGCAGTATTTAATGCACGTGCGGATGGTAGATTTATATATGTGTAGGATATATTTAGACGAGAAAAAACTTCTTAGCCCTACACAGGGAACCAACCTTTCTAGCAGCGGATTTAGCTATGTATTCAATGTAGTCATTCCACTTGAGGTCAGCTGATAGATTTAGACCTAGGATTGTCCAGCATTCAGTGCAATGTAGGAGGGCTGATACTGGATTACAGTTCAATACTCTTTTCTTTGTTTTTAATGGGGATTTTCTGGTTCTAAATACTTTGTTCAGTTTTGAAAGCTATCATTCGCTATCCCAGTGCGCATTCAGAGTTTCATGTTGCAGTTTTATCTTAATATTTTTTCCAGATATCTAAACTGTTGCACCTGTGTTATTCGTTATATCCAAGCATTAATTTCAATTTTTCAGTTTTCGTGAAATTGATGTTTCGTCCTTTTTTCTAAAAATCCTTTTCGAAGTGTCCACTGATGGTATAAAGATTAACTCAATTCCATCAAAGTAAAGTGCTTCAGAGTGGACAATAATTCTAAAATCAAACTATCAAATGTGGGGATTTTGACTGCCTTTCTTTCAAGGTTTCGTATGAATTTTCCATTTTAAATACATATTTCGGTTTGTGTTCTGATATGTGTCACCAGCTCGGATTGAGAAATCGATGATCTGAGTTCGAATTCCGGTTGAATTCTTTGCATTCACTTTCGCGCAAATAATCTTGGAAAAAATATGAATCCATCTCTTCTCCCTCCAGCAATGGGTTGAATAGCAGATTGGGTTCTATAGTCATGGCTGGTAACCAGTCTACTGCAGAAAGAAATGACAACCTACTGCGGGAAAATCTTCTGGTTAGTCAGTCAGGGATCGAAAGAATGATCGCATAAGAGTGAATCACGCATGACACTTAACTGACTGGCTGATTTCGGTGTGAAATTTTCACAGTATAAAGTTTGACCCGTGTGCTTAATTGCTACAGTCTACTGTTCTTTTATGAGAAGTGTAAAACTTTTCCCCCTGTTGAACAGTTAATATTCCTCGTCGCCAATATTGTATATCACTTCAAATTCTCGTGGATTCTCGGTAACTGGCTTGCCTGAGAACTAAATGTTGATCTGGCTAAAGTTCATTTTTAGTACCCACTGTCTTGTGGGTTACTTTATATATTGTTCGACTAAGCGTATCCCATGTATTTTACTGGGATAATCCACTGAGCAAGGAATTGATACTCCATACTAATATTGGTTTCATTGTTTTACTTTTGAAATAGCTGTATGTAACCGTAAGTTCTATTCTAATAGTATATTTCTCGCAATTTTCCAACGCTTTCCTCGCCTGTGGAACTCTCTCCAACGTTCTTCAAAAATCTATATGCAACGCCAGTCGCCATCTTCTGTCTTCCTGCAACCTATTCCGTTATTTCCCTTTTCGCTTCAATAATGTATTTTCATTCTCTTCTAATCTCAGTTACCTGTCTTTGCGGGCTTGTTCAAACGGTTGATCACGCTAGATGAGGCAGTGTAATTATTTACACTATTTACATTGTTCGAACTGTTGTCCTCTTTAGATATATAAATACGGTAACAAAGATGAGGACAATAGTCAGAACAATGAAATAGCGTGTGTGCTTGTGTGTATATATATATATATATATATATATATGTGTGTGTGTGTGTGTGTGTGTGTGTGCGCCTTTGTATTTATTTTTGATTACTTAACATTATATTTAGTTGATACGCGTGTTATTCCTGTTCTTTAAACAATGTAAATTTACGTTTACCGGCTTGTGCATCCAAGAATCTAACAGAAAAATTGCATCTAATAAAAAACTGAATATATATATATATATATATATATAGTCATTCGCAGACAGATCTGTTTCGCTGTATCACAGCTCATCAGTACGGTTAGATATCCGATTACGTTTAACCCAGGATTGAAACCCGACCGAAATGGCGTAAGTCGGCGATTCTACCTTTGAACTATGGGCGCTCGGTAGAAGAAGTCACAATTTTAGCGTATGATATATCATACGCATTGTTCATTCAGTAATGAATTCGAACGCTCTCAGTTACTGGTGTGTGTTTACATGGTATACCACACGCTAAAAGTCTGCCGTCATCTACCGAGCGCCCATAGCTCAGAGGCAGAATCGATGACTGATATCAATTTGGTCGGGTTTCAATCCTGGCTAAAAGTAATCGGATGTCTAACCGTACTGATGAGCTGTGATACAGCGACACAGATCTGTCTGCGTATGATTATATCTATATATATATCGGTGCAACTTAATGTGCGTATGTGTATATGAGCACAGTGTAAGTCTGCTGTATTTTCTTTTCTGATTGGTTTTGAATGTTCGAGGCCTTTTTTCAGAACTTCAATCTTCTTAAGTTCAAATTACTTTGATGAATCTATTTCATCGTACCTCAAATCCTCGGAGGCCATGTTTGTTCAATCATCTTAGAGTGTACAATGCAGGCTTGTCAGAATCGGTTAGATTTTATAAACAACCTGAAATCTCATGTCTTTCGGAATGAAATCATTTAGAAAATGAGAAATGACACTTCATAGTGGACTCTCCAGTATTACACAAGGCCAAACAATGTCAACTGCTCAAGTTGTTAAGGTGTGTTTTTTTCATCAGTATTAATTTATGAATTCAGTAACCTGGCGTTCAAATAGCGAATGCATTATGCAACTGGTTTAGCAATCTGCAGTAGCTTTTAGTCTCTAGCGATTCGAATAGTTTTATATAAAAAAACGTACATAGTTATTTAAGAAGGTCATTTCTGTAAAAAAAAAATACAGATTCATAGAAAAACTTAACGAGTATCAAACCCTCAAAAGTTCATGTGACTTAAAAATAAAACGGCTTCATTCCTCTAAGTAACAAATGTAAGTGCATATTGCGAATTTTAATGACAATACTATGTAAAGCATATGCAAAAATGAAAGCCTATCTATTTACGATATTAATCCTCGATAAGAATATGTTGTTACTTATAAAGTATGCTCGATTCTAACATTGCAGTGAACATATTGGTAATGAGAAGACATGGTGAATTTTTATATATTTTAGCATATGCACATATAGACACATACGTTTATAAAACATTATTTAAACGGATGAGAGCAGATTGGAATTATGAATGCGGGATTTTTTTGCAACTAGTTTCGACTACTTTACGCACACAGACTATATATACATATATATATATATATATATATATATATATAGAGAGAGAGAGAGAGAGAGAGAGAAGATGGGGAAATGACGAACCGGGGAACTGCTTTGCAATCTCATCTTCTTTCCAATGTACAAATATAAATTATAAGTTTACCTTCACACGTTTTCACGCAACAGACTATTCAAGATTTTGAAAATTTATATTAATCTCTCTCTCTCTTGTTTGTCATTTTTTAACGAAAGTATATATATATATATATATATATATATATATATATATATAGAAAAATCCTTTCAGAAACTGGAGAAAAATTAGTCTTTCCAGTTTCTGAAAGGATTTTTCTGTTGCTGAGGTGATGTGTCGTCCCCCGTGGGGATCTTCATATCGAAATGGCCATTCAACATCTTTGAATTAATCCTTTTTTAATATATATTTGCTCTGTAATATTTTATTACATGGAGCTCTCTTCCTGTATCATTTTTTAATATTAAAATAAATTTTTAATATTAATTAGGATCGGGTTTTTTGGAATTTACCTTCCTGCTTTTTTCCCTTGGATTGAAGTATCTGAATTATAATATATATATATATATATATATATATGAAGGTGTCTATTTAAATTCTCTTATTTATAAAACTTGGTAAGCTTCTTTGAAATTCTTATTTCTGGGCAAATAGTATCACAAAATGGAGTCGTTTGCATCGATTATTCTTTATTGTTTCAAGATCCGCTGGAATGTTCTAATTTTTATTATTTTTATTAGTGTATTACTTCCTTAGTTGAAAATCCTTTCTTCAACATAATTAAGTGCAACTCACAATTAAATCATTATGGAACAGTGGTTTATTTATTATTCATTGCACATTCATTCAGAAATTGAGATCAGACAGGAAGTTGATAAAGTCTTTCGCATTAGTATGTTAATGTTTTTTTAGAAATTGGTTTCTCATTCGTCATTGCTGTATGAAATTTTATCTGTGATGAGTGTTCCTTATTTAAAAAAAAATATTTATTTTCACACCTTTTTAACTACCATTTTACTTTCTTTTCTTTGTTTTTTTTACGTTTTAATTTTATTTTTAATAATTTTTTCGCATTGTAAAGTAACTATGTACACCTATATGTGTGCGTATTTGTTTAAATCTGTCTTTCTCAAGTAATTTTTTACTTCCAATCTATCTTATTCCTTTTCTTTCTCTTTCACATTCTCTACATCTCATTTTCACCATGTGACTATTTCTGTCTCTTTTCATTATCAATTTCACTCTCCCACCTTTTGGTTATATACAACTTTCTTTCTCGCTATATCTCTCTCTTTCTTTCTTTTTTGAGTTTATTTTCAAGGTCATATATCCTATGTTTCTTCATTCATCTCTCTAATTTTCTATATCTGTTACTGAAAGATTACAGCAAATAATAATTTTTAAATAAGTTCATTTCTTCAAAATTTCAAACAGAATCGAATAGATTGGCTGGCACTGAAATTTATTCTAATGAGTTATTCCTTTTGGTTCTTAGGTCATTATTAGTTTTAAAATTAGTAACACTTGCAGAACAAAGGTTTACCGACGTACATTGGAATTATCTAGACATTAATTCGAAATGTCTACGATATTGGACAGCAATGGCGCCATTGATAATAACAAAAATATCCCGAACTTTATATTAAAACGAAACACAAGTGAATTATATATTCAATGTTCAATGACTGGCTGTTATGTGTAAAGGAAGAATGACGTTTTTGATTTTTAATATCACCGATCCTTCTGATTAAAAACAATAGATAAAAACAATTTTCTGGAAACAATGCAAACTTTGTACGAGTCGATACCATGCAGAATTCAATCTGTAATTACTGCCAAAGACGGTCCTAACCCATACTGAAATATTTTTTTTTGAAATTTCAAGGTATTTACATTATTTTGTCCACTCGCTGTATGTCTAATTTAAATAATGCGTATGAAGATAGTATTTATTATAAATGCGGGATCTTAATATTTTTCATCGCTTGTTTTCAAATTGATGTCTGTTATGATCCAGACATTGCTAAGAACGTGACACATTAGAATCACAAGCAGCAAGCAGCATTTCGATAACATTCTGTGAAAAATGTCATGGCTTTTCCAAGCTTCACAGTATTTGTTGATAGCTGTGATCTTCCGGGATAGTTCTCCTTCTCAGAATATAAAATAGCATCAGTTGCAAACTATAATTCGTGAGATTGACTGTTGTATTTAATATAAGAGTGATTGTTATGTTAAAAACAAAAAAGACGCTTATATATATAAAATAGCATCAGTTGCAAACTATAATTCGTGAGATTGACTGTTGTATTTAATATAAGAGTGATTGTTATGTTAAAAACAAGAAAGACGCTTATATATATAAAATAGCATCAGTTTCAAACTATAATTCGTGAGATTGACTGTTGTATTTAATATAAGAGTGATTGTTATGTTAAAAACAAGAAAGACGCTTATATATATAAAATAGCATCAGTTTCAAACTATAATTCGTGAGATTGACTGTTGTATTTAATATAAGAGTGATTGTTATGTTAAAAACAAGAAAGACGCTTATATATATAAAATAGCATCAGTTTCAAACTATAATTCGTGAGATTGACTGTTGTATTTAATATAAGAGTGATTGTTATGTTAAAAACAAGAAAGACGCTTATATATATAAAATAGCATCAGTTTCAAACTATAATTCGTGAGATTGTTGTATATAATATAAGAGTGATTGTTATATTAAAAACAAGAAAGACGCTTATATTTTTATTTTGGGATGGAGAATTATCGCTTACAATATTTACAATTGGACTAATGACTTGTGGCTGTTGTTGATATAACATTTAGGGCGTTGCGTCTTCTGTTGTGATAGTAGCAGGAAGCATTTTTGTTGGTTCGTGCATTAATTAGCATTGTAATCGTGAGTTCAATCCCTGAGTGGAGGAGTACAGACTAAGTCCTAATACAAAAAAAAAATAAATGATATAAAATCAAATAACAAGACGCGATTTCCCTAGATATTAACATCGGAACAAGTACAATCTATGCTCGTAAATTAAACAAACTGTTTAGTGGTCCTGGGAATGACGGTAAACTGCATCCAGCAGCAAGGCCTTTGATTGGAAGGTTGTGAGGAGCGTGAAACCACCTCTTAATTACTGTTGTCCTCAGGTCCATCCTGACCCGGAGTTGTAGCACCTGTTAGGGTCCCAGCTATGGGTAAATAGTTAACTCACAAACTGGGATCAAAACACTATGAAACTATAAAAATACACTTTTATAGAAATATATATATAAAAATAGACTTTTATAAAAAAGAATACCTTTTTAAAAGAAAAATTTTATCAACAATACATTTTTAACTTAATTTAGAAAAAAATATTATCATAACACATTTTTAAAGGGAAAATTTATTCTGAGCAAAACATTTTTGAATACAGAACTAGAAGACATTTTCAGTTTCCTATAATAAAAAAGAATAAAAACAAAACAAAAATCATTAAAATCTGACTATAACTGAACATTAAAAAATACCTTAAAACTCTATCTTTTTGTATTAAATAACCTACAGAGGTTGATATGCAGTTAAACAAAACTCAAACTGTTTAGTTCCAAATTTTCTAAAGGTTATTTGGATGGACAAATGTCCGAAGAAAGACGTAAGGCACAATAGCCAAAACGTTGCGATAATTACAAAAGGTAAGGGTATTAGTCCGATTGCAAATAAGTAGTTATGTTCAGAACGAGAATTATTATTTCAAACTAGAACGACTATTTAAATTAGATAATATTGAAACTGTGAATATTTGTTAACCTTCGTAATTTCTTAATACCACGAGTACCAATCCCATAAATGGGCTCTGCATGCATAACTTGAAAATCAGAATTTTAAATTCTAAATTTTATCTTAGCTAAAATATCGAACACTAGCACCACACAGTGACAGGCAAATGCTTCTGACATAAGACTGGTAATTTTAACAATTATCCTGATCAAAGTCTAGGCGTAGATATTTTTTTATTTTACTATGCAATAATTACTAATAATTTTTAATTGAACAGATGTGGTAAGAAAACTTCCCATGAAATATTTATGGGGGACACAGAGCGAAAACATGAAGCTACGAATTATAGATGTCAAAATTAAACAACTATAAAAGTTTAAATATTTGAGAAGTATTTTAACAGAAACCGGAAAATGTGACATCGAAATTCAAAGACTTATTGAAATAGCAAAAGATATCTTCCAAAATCTAAACAAAGTGTTAAGAAATAAGAACCTTTCCCTCAGAAACAAAGAAATGAATGCTGAGCTGCGATGTAAAATCATTTTTTTTATGTTGATGACAATTTCCTTAAACATAAAGTGAAGATCTGAGACAAGAGAGACATTGTTCTACAAAATAATGCTAACAATACTATGGACGGAGTATGTAAGAAATGGGGAAGTTTTAAGAAAAATGGAAGCAAACTGGTCATTTATAGTTAAAATCGCGGATGCGCGTTGTGGTGCAGTGGATATCGACTCGGAACGACATATCCGGAAGACGAGTTCGAATTCCAGTTGAATTTGTTGCATTCACTTACGCACAAATCCCCTTGGGAAAGGTATTAATCCGTCTCTTCCCTCCAGTTATGGGTTAAATAACAAGACAGAGTGAATTCTATAGCCTTGGCTGGCAACCAGTCTACCAAAGAAAGCAATGGCAACCTACTGTGCGATAAACTTCTGCCCAGTCAGTCATGTCTCTTTCGAGACATGATCGCTCAATGCGTATTTCACGCATGGAACTTAACTGACTGACTGATAGTTAATATCAGAAAGAGTTGAAAGTTTCTGGACATATAATAAAAGAAGGCTTGGAAAATTTGATACTCACAGGACATATTTAAGGCAAGAAGAACAAAGGAAAACAGTGACTGACCTACTTGACACACTTGTGTAAATGGATGGCAGAACATTAAACAAACATGGTTAAGAGCTAAAATGCTAGTGAGTTGTTTGGTTTGATTTGGTTTATTTTTGTTTTACAACCTCAGCGGGTTACTTAATGTCGACAAAATTTATAGAATCAGTTGGTATTATTTTATTTTCGAAAATGTATTGCTTTTAAAATTTTATTTTCAATAATGTATTGCTGGTATTTTTATTATAAAATCTATTTTTATACTTTTATAGTGTCTTGATTTCATTTTGAGGCTTAACTATTTGTCGGTAGCTGGCTTCCGGGTCAGCGTGGGCTTGGAAACAACAGCAATTAAGAGTTGATTGAACGCTCAAATCCTCCTTATCAGAAACCTTGCTGCCGGACGTAGGAAGTTGTGGAGAGCCATGTTCTCTGAAATTTTGAAGAAACACGGAACATAGAAGAAGAAAGATTATTTTTATCTTATGATTACGCGTTTATTTCTTACGTATATTCGTTGAAAGAAAAAAAATATAAAACATGGCTTCAATTAATCATTCGAAAACAGCTTCTTCGTATACTTTTTGCTGAAAAAAGGTAAAGACAGCAAATAATTTCCTGCTCTTCATATAAAAGATTAAAAACATTATCATTTCAATTTATTACTATGCGACAGCGAAGTTTTGTTTTGAAAAAGTTGAAGGATTATCGTTAATACCTTATTAATTCGCGTCTGTGCAGCAGACATGATGAAGGTATAAAGAGGAGATACTTCTGTGAAATTAATATTATATCCCTGGGTTATTTTCTAATAATGTTTGACAAGCAGATCTTCAGCAACAATTGTGACATAAGCTCTTTCGTTCGCGGCATTGTCTGGCGAGAAGAATCGTTTATTTCTACATACAGATATGTAGACATTAGAGAATCACCCGACACATCAAATATCGCAGAATCATATTAATCACAGTATTGCAAATTTAGCTATCATTTTATAAGACCTCATACTCAAATATCAACAAATATTCTAATCGGAATTTCTTTATGGATTTCATGAAAGGGTACAAGGATAATACACAGTATGTCTATCGTTATATATTAGGTTGTCCCAAAAGTTCGCAAACATTTGCGAAATGGGTCTATCTGGTCCAGCACAATCGAGACAAGCAATGGGTTCAGAAAGGGCAAGAGACACCGTCGGTTCCAAAACAAGATCGATTCGGCAAGAAAATCATGTTGTGCGTTTGGTGGAACTTTGAAGGAATCGTGCATTTTGAGTTGGTTCCGAATGGTCGTACCATCGGTGCCGAACTTTATTGTCAGCAACATGAGCGGGTCTACGAAAAGTTGAAACAAAAGTACCCGGCTCTGATCAACCGAAAGCGCGCTTTGATGCAGCAGGACAATGCCAAGCCACACACCGCCAGGAAGACCAAAGACAAGTTTGAAGAGCTGGACGGCGTTGAGGTTCTGCTACATCCAGCCTACAGTCCTGACTGTGCTCCATCAGATTACGGCCTTTTCCGCTCACTGCAACACTTTCTGAAGGGCAGCCGATTCGGCTCGTTTGATGAAGTCGAGGAAGCGTGTCAAGAATTCTTTGATTCGAAGCCGGCTGAATGATACTTTGACCAGATCCGAAATCTTGCAGATCGATGGCAGAAAGTCTTGGTAAATCGTGGTCTTTATTTTGAACAATACTTTTTGTTGTTTTTGCGAGTAAAATTTCAATTTTTTGCAAGTGTTTACGAAATTTTAGGACAGCCTAATATCTTGCTTTCTCTCTCGCTATTTTCAGTGTGGTGAAAGATTTTTCTTGAGACTTGGAAAATATGTAATATATTTCTATACTTAGATTTACTTCAAATATATGCAACGGATGTATTTTGATATACAATTAGCAATTATTTAGAATTTATTTGAAACAATGCAGAATAAAAGATAAATAAATATGATTGTAAAAAAATAGGATAAATTGATTTCCTATTTTTATAATTAGTTACATAGCATTTATTGCACAATTTTTTGAAGTTAAGGACTACTCTTTGTTGAAAACGAGCTTCACAATCATTAATGTTTGAGGTTCATTCTAGTGAAATCGATCTTACAAGTTTTGTCATAAATTTTCCTTTAGATTCAAGATTCGATGCTTGACGAGGCCACGGAAATATAGCTACATTGTTTTTTATATATAATGACAAAGTGTAAAACCTCTGTGTAGAGCTTTTCGTTTCCGAAAAGGAACTAATTGAACTGCAGCCATGTTCGTATTTTATATGTGTAGGAGAGGGGATTTAAACGTGAAAGTTGTTCATTATTTTGTAGGGTATGAGTCTTCTTGCCCATAAATTTACATTTTGCCATTCAAGTGCCTAAATTGTTCTCTAAAGAATATATATATATATATATATATATATATATATATATATATATGATTATATTTATTTATCTGTAAATTCAGATAAAATTTAATGGGGAAAATAGCCATTTTCAACATGTCAGTTTAAGACATGCATTGTCAAACCCGTTCAAACAAAGAATGAGGAAAAATTCTAATGCCGAGGCTTGGTCTAGTAAAGGAAAGGGTTGGGAATGTTAGCTTTTATAGGGTTAAGCTAACGGAATCTTAGTAATAATTTCTTCTATGGCAGTGGAAGGTATGTGGCTTGACTATTTGGTTAGTAGTGGTAGGTAGGAAGAAAAGGTAACTGCTTAGCCAAATTAAAAAGAAAAACAAAAAATAAAATAATCCTTATAGCGACTAAATAGAAGAATAAGATAATTATTGCAATTTATATTTATTTCTATGACAACACATACTAATGATCTCTCTACGTTTATATATATATATATATATATATATATATATATATATATATATATGAATAACAAGACAAGAAGAAAACTATTTGCTTAGCTGATGCGTTTTGTCCTCTAAGGGATTTTAATCTAAGCAACGCAGGATTTATTTTATTGCATGTGTTTTTATACAAAATAAATTTGATCTATCAAAACATTTAAATTTATAATGTTCATAATTATCCCTCAGGTAGTTAAAAAGTCAGTCAAAACATGTGGAGGACACAGCTTCTCATGATTAAAGTCTGAGAAAAAGTAAGCAAATAATATTTTTTTTACAATGAATATTGTTTAAATAGTGATTAGATGGTTATGGTATGGACGAATGTGCTGTACATCTTCAAAAACATGAGGTAATGGATTTAAACGTTTTCTTTTTCAACATGTTTGTGGTTGTGTATGTTGGCTTATGAAAGTAGTAATTATTTCAGAAAAGGTGAGATTGGAAAGAAACCGAGACAGATTTATATTTTGATAAGAGACGACAGCGTCACTCTCAAGAAATTTTCTTCTAAGTAAATAATGTTTTTTTGAGTGCGGCATTTTACCTCTTGTCTTTTTATTAATTTTGTTCCTCGCAATAATAAGTAAATATATATATATATATATATATATATATATACACATGACCCCTCTGATTTATCTAACTATACACAATACAGTGGCCTTCAGAAAAGCAAGCAGATCCCTATACGTGAAGTCACAAGTCTATTCGCCTGAAGAGAGTCAACTTTAGACTCGAAACACGTGTAGCGTCACAAATACTATTATGGACACTAAATATATCATACAAGAAGCGAGTAATATAAATAATAATAATAACAACAATAAATCTACACTTTAAACAAAACGTTCACGGATTCGCGCACATTTTTTATTATATATATATATACACTGGTGTCAATATAAATGTGTTAAATGTACTATAAAAGAGCTATTAAGTATATATTAATAAATATAAATACTATCCTATGCCTATAGCACGATTCGGAATTTTATGCTCTATGCAATCATCAGGTATCGATTATTAACTAACTGTTCCGCGACTTGAATTTCTGATTCTAGCTATGCTAGTATAGTGATATATATATAAGACGGGGATGATATTTTTAAATTTGTAATTGACAGAAAACTAATAAAACTACTACTACTAATAATAATAATAGTAAAATGTTCTATATTGAAATATCTACATTAGCCCGGGTTAATGTTTTTGAGTAGATATTTATTTCTAACTATTTTCCCCTAAGCAAAAAACAAGTAATTCCTTTTGATGCATATGCTTAAAACGAATAGTCACTACCCTAAAATATTCACCCTGTTATTTCAGTATTTGAGATTTTGTTTTTAATTTTAATTTAAAGTTTTAGTTTCAGTTTAAATTTAGTTATAAAATTAAAAAATATCAAACATTCTATCCCTGATATTGAGCAGTTTAATCAGTAAATATCAGTCAGTCAATTAAGTCCCATACGTGATACACACTTAGGCGATCATGTCTTGAAAGAGACATGACTGACTGGGCAGAAAATCATCCTGCAGTAGGTTACCATTACTTTCTGCGGTAGGCTGGTTGTCAGCCAAGGCTATAGAACCCAATCTGTCCTGTTATTTAACCCTAGAGGAAAGAGACCGTTTCATACCTTTCCCAAGAGTATTTGCGCGTAAGTGAATGCAAGGAATTCAACTGGAATTCGAACTCGGTTCTCCGATTTCTTGTTCCTAGACGATATCCACTACACCACAACGAGCATACACTAAAACTATATTTTAACATTTTTTTTTCTATGTGTTTTGTTTCTAACCTAGATGTATGCTCAATGTTCGTTAATAATACCTGGATATTATAACATGTTAAATCTCAGACTTTCTTCTGAACGCCATTGCCACAATCTAAATAGCTTATCAATGTTTCTCTAGTTCTATAGTTTATATTGTTCAAGTAATATTTTCACAGCTGCTATGGTTTATAATTTACGAGTAATATTTTCAAGGCCGCACTACTGTAATCATCATTGAACAAATGTCGCTTGCTGAGGAAAAATCACAATAATTCCATCATTCGAATTGCGAACTTAAACATCAAATTAACTGAACGTACTGATATATAAGCAATACATTACCATCTTAACGGGAACCTTGTGTCAGTTGAAATTCTCCGGCAAAGGATAAACAAGACTTACCTGAAAAACAAAAATAATAATAATACTTGAATGTACTGAACAGGTGTAAGAAATTACAAATTAATAATTACAAAATGTTCAAAATTTCGCAATTTTTACTGTCATTAATTCCACTAGTTCAGACCATTACAGCAAAAAACCGTCGTATCATGTATACAGCGTCGAACCATGATCATTCCATTCGTATTCCAGTCAAATGTAGGTTATGTATGGACAGCTTCTCGAGAGCTGTTGCTTTGTGGAACACACTCATGTGCAAGTCTAAGGCTAACTGTTATCTATTTTATATATCTGAATTCAGTAATTTGCTAACTTGAAATGCCCTTGAGCATTGTGTAGAATAAACGATAGAGTAAAAAATGTCAAAATAGTATACTTAATTAACGTCTTTAATTCACTCGATTCTACTGACCACCAATACATATGTCTCCGCCTGTCTCTCCTCAGTTCGGTTAGTTACATATTCTTTCTTTAGCATTCTCCCTCCTCTCCTGACTGCTCCCTACTAGATAGCATTGCTGACGACATAGATAAGGCTATTTCCTATCACCCATTTGCCCACATATTTGTATTTGGAGACCTCAATGACCATCACTCTGAGTGGCGTGAAAACGCCGTTACTGATCCAGCGGGTAATCACGCCATGAACTTTGCTATTTCCCAATCCCTTACGCAAGTGGTGGACTTCCCCACTCGCTTCCCAAGCACTCCCTCGGGTCATTCCTCACTGCTAGATATGTGTTTCACCTCTGCGCCTGACAAGTCTCGCAGCTTTGCCCTCTCGGCAACTCCGACCACGCTGTAGTCTCTCTCAGTATTTCTTTCCAATCTCACTCCCCCCAGGAACCCCCTAACTATAGGACCTCCTACCACTACCAAAAAGCTGACTGGGATGCCTTTCGCGATTTCCTCTGCGACGTCCCTTGGGGAAAAGTGTTCGACCTATCAGTTGATGATCTGTACCTCTGAGGTCTCGTCATGGGTGAAAGCTGGCATTGATGCCTTCATACCCACCACGAAGTATTGCTTAAAACCTCATTCCTCTCCGTGGTCCTCTCCGGCCTGCTCAGCCGCCATTGCCCACAGGAACCATTACTTCCGTCTATTCCGGAGACAGTCAACTGATCACAATAGGCGCCTGTTCATATCTGCTCGCAATGAGTGCAAGAGAACCCTAAATGACGCCAAACAGTTGTTTGCTGAGAGAATGCGACAGCACATAGCTGACCGCATGTTCGGCTCCAAGGACTATTGGAGGATTTGTAAACGAGTTCTCAACAATAGTAAATCCTCAATACCTCCTTTAATCCATGGATTTGATGTTCTCACGTCATCTGCGGACTAAGCTGAGTGCTTTGCCCTCAGATTCTCATCCAACTCCACATTCGACTCGTCCGGAGTACACCCACCCGACTTCCCTATTAGAACTGAGGCCAAACTGCACGACGTATATATTACTCCGACAGTAGTATCTAGAGTAATTTCAAAACTCGACCCCCATAAGGCGTGTGGAGACGATGGAATCCCGGTGACAGTCCTTAAGAGGTGTGCTCTTGAACTTTCCCCTGTCCTCTCTAAACTATTTAACTACTGCCTTTCTGTTTCCCGCTTTCCTGCATGCTGGAAGGTCTCTTCAGTCGTTCCTGTATTTAAGAATTGTGGTGAACCCTCGGACCCATCCAACTATCGCTCTATCAGTCTTCTACCGATATTCGGGAAAGTATTCGAGGTTATAATCAATGCTGAAATAGTTCATCATCTCACCGCCCACAAACTCTTCTCCGACAGGAAATATGGATTCCGCTTTGCCAGGTCCACGGCCGACCTGCTAACAACCGTAACGGAGTACATGCTACAGGCCCTTGATGAGTCTGACGAAGCTCGCGCGGTTGCTCTGGACATCTCCAAGGCTTTCGACAGGGTTTGGCACTCTGGCCTCCTATGCAAACTACGCGGTTATGGTATTACCGGTCGCCTGCTTGACCTAATCCAATCTTTCTTAAATAACCGCAAAATGAAGGTCGTTCTGAATGGGTGTGCCTCTTCGTCCTACAGCACGAATGCTGGTGTCCCACAGGGCTCTATCCTGGGCCCGACGCTCTTCCTTATTTTCATCAACGACCTCGCAGATGAAATCAAGTCCCAAGTAGGCATCTACACAGATGACACTACAATATACTCCTGCACCAGTAAGAAACCTGTCGTGGCGGACAGACATAATCTCGCTGCTGACCTTGAACGGGATCTACACTCTGTAGTGAACTGGGGCAAGAAGTAACTTGTCAACTTCAATTCCTCTAAGACCAAGCTGTTGTCTGTCAACCATTACAGGCAACCTCTCCTGCCTTCCATAAGCATGGACCAAGCGATTCTCCCGGAGAGTAATACACTACGCCTCTTCGGACTTACCCTGTCCTCAGACCTCAAATGGAACCACTATATTGAATCCATAGCAAAATCTACTGCTAAGAAGGTGGGGTCACTATGTCGATCCAGGATGTGTTTCCCACCTGAATCCATCCTGCATATATACAAGTCAACCATTCACAGTCAGGTTAGCCAAATGCAGACGACAATTCTACTCCTGCAGCTTCTTCTCTCGCACTTCCCGCCTGTGGAACTCGCTCCCGTATTCTTGCTTTCCTGACGGCTACAACCTCCAGAAATTTAAATGCAAAGTCAATACTCATCTGCTACCCACTGGACTCTAGCTCTCTCCCCACCTCCGTATAACCTTCCCTTTCTCTCCACCTATGTATCTGTCATCGCACCTGCTTTCTCAGCTTTCTATTGTTCCTTTCTAACTAGTTTGTACTCCTCACTCTTTTCTAATTAATCTTTTTACATTTATGTAGCCCCTGCACATCAGTGGCGTTTCCGCCTTCCTCGGGGTGAAATGATTAAAAAAAATAAATAAATAAAAAATAAAACCCTTCAGACATATAAGACTTGCCACCCCAGATCAGTAGGACACACTCTCGGCTCTGTTCATTAGAGAGATAGTAGTCAGGCAGCGTCGGCTCAGTTATTTCCCTTTTACAACCGGTTATTAGATTTTGCCATGTATTTGCTGTTTAATAGTGCCTTAATAATTTATCTTTTTGAAATAATTATGCCGTCGAGTAGTGAAGAATATATATATATATATATATATATATATATATATATATATATATCCTATCTAATATAATAAAGACCGTTGTGTATTATATATATATATATATATATATATATATATATATAGCCTCCTGTCACGATGACCTGTGAGGATACAGCTAAAAATAACATGTATATATATATATATGTATGTATGCATGTATTTTTAGCTGTTTCCTCAACGGTCATCGTGACAGGAGGGAGTATATATATATATATATATATATATATATATATATTCCCTCCTGTTACGATAACCGATGACCTGTGGGGAAACAGCTACAAATACTACCAAATATTTTGCCATTCCTTTTTGACGGCATGGGTACATTCGTATTGAGTATATAAAAAGCAGGAATTTACTCGAACTTCATGTTGCCAATATGACTCACTTAGAAAAAAAATAACATTTTTTTTTTCTGCAGGTATAAATATATGACGTTCAAATATTTAGGAAATGCACAGGGTTTTCTATGTTATCAAATCCAGCAACAGTGCATCCATGCTGCTCTGAATTAAACAAAAATATGCTCGTACTCATTAGATCAAAGATGGGCGGAACACAATATCCTCCACCCCCCAAAAATGAAATAATTATAAAACAAGGTAGTCGATGAAAGCAAGAAGAAAGTATCAAATATTAACTGAATGAAGATTGAATTAGATGCTAGCAGCAAAAGAATCAGCCCAAGATGAGAGTTGTCTACTGGAGAAGTCAAAAATCAAGATTGATTTTTCTCTTTTTTATGATTATTAACATTTTTACAGCGAAAATTTTTTTTTAAGATTGTTACAATTTTGGAGGGAAATAATAACGAGGTATTGATATAAATCCTACTAATTAACCTACAGTTAAGGGAAGAAAAGGTTGAGTCATACTTTCCCGAAGAATATTTGCATATAAGTGAATACAACAAAAGCTAGTGAAATTGAAACTCGGCTCTCTGATTAGGTCACCCATTTATGAACTGATCGAAATCAATATTCCTTAACTTCGGTGATCGTACGAGGAGCAATGTAACATAGCAATCACCATATGGAAATCTAATTATCCTGGCATTAATAAAACAACAAATAGAAAATCTGACAGAGTTTAAAAGGTTTAACTATACATAAATGCATGCCTATATATATATATATATATATATATATATATATATATATATATATATATATGCATACGTTCCTTTAGATATAAACTAGCAGCTTCCATTACACCCGGCGTTGCTCGGGTGTAATGGAAGCTTTAAAACTAATCCATGATCCTGGAGCTAAGACTCTTTGGACATTGGCACGAAAGACTAAAAAGCAATAGTTGTTTCCAGTTAAAGCGAAACCGTAGACTGAAAGAAAAATGAATGTATGTAAGTCAAATTTTGATTTCCTGGTATCGATATCAAATTTTCTGCACTATTGTAAGAACTGCAACCTTGAAACTTCCGAATACCGTTTCTTATGTCTTTGTCTATGAGTGTATCAAATATGATTAAAATCGGACCACTCCTTCTATAACCCGGTTTTTTCGATTATCGATTTTCGATATTAATCGGGGGTACCTCTTCACAAAACCTATCTAAGAACACTCGCAAACGCTTAGAGTACAACTGTGAAAACTTTCAAGAAAATCGGTTCAGCCGTTTCGGAGTCTATAGGTAACGGATACACACACACACACAGAGACACACACAGAGACAAAGTTCCATTTATAAATACGTTTAGATATAAATATACATATATAAGGTGACTTTTTGATGTTAAGTAGTCCCTTTGGAAAATGCTTAGGTTTACCCAAGTCTTGTGTATAGAACTGTACAAAATCACATGTTATTATTGCCAAGTGTTTGAGAGTACTGACGTTTTTTAAACTGTTTAAACACTTGTATCATCTATCGACAAATTAGTAGAACTTGTAACCGTGTATTATTATTACATCCAAAAGAATTTTTACAATTTCAATCTCTTTACTGGTTGTAAACAACCGGCGGAAGTTTGATATACCGTAACAAACAAATGGCTCTCAAAAGAAAAAGCTGACATTTTCAAATTACAATCTCTTGTCTCACAAAGTTCTAAATTACGAATTTAAACTTGATCAAAAATCTTATTCATCGACCCCTTCCCCTCCCAAAAAATCCTTAGTTGCGTTTGGATAGAATCATATGTAATTTTGTGTTGGGCGATATTTTTCTCTTGTTTTGAGTTAATAACAAAAGGAGAGAAAAAAAAAAGACATTTCGCTACTGGAAAATTCTTCCATTTCAAATTTTTGTAACTTATTTTTACCCACTTAAAGTTTTTTTGCTCTTTTGATCTTCTAATGTTAGAAAATGACTGTTGAAGTTTTGCCAATAGCCGAGTTTCTGAAAATAAGACATCTGGTAATGATAACAGTAATAATGTATAATGTATAAATGTGAATTGTTTGGACTATTGTCCTCATCTTTATTAACATATTCACAACGTTTCGGCCGTTGTACGCTTAGTCTTTCTTCAGGTGCTTGGAATTTCGAACCGAACCCTTTATTTCGATCACAGGGGTATATCATTCTCGTTCCATGTGCCATGCTACTTCCGGATTTCATGCAATTATTTCCCACTAACTCAACTCTCCAAATTCACCATTGCTGTACCAGGGTATTGAATTCACAAATTTTGGGTCAAGTCACTGAATCAACACTTTTATCCACTGGGCCATGTATCCTCTTGGAAATTATAAGAAGGCCGGAGCTTACAACGTCTGAAAAGTCATTAATATGTCAATAAAGGTGAAGACAACAGGCTGAGCAATGTAAATACAACCTCATATCATAAGTATAGACAAATATAGTACAAATGTAATAATCAAAGAATTAGAGTTAACACGTCCTAGAATAATCTGCATAAACAGTTACAACTGTAGGGATTTATATTCTTGTAGCTTTGAAATGAAATAAGACAAATTTTATTTATACTATTTATATGTGGAATACGATACTCATCTTTGGTGTTATTGTTATCACAATGTTTGTGGCTAATGTGGCTTCCCGTCTTTATCAGATGTATGCCTATCCGGCAATTCTAAATGGAATCCTTTATTCAATCTACTGGGTAATCAGTTTTCGTCCTACTGCCCATTTCTAGGCAGGTTTTGTTGAGTTAATATTTTTAGTACTACTCAAATTTTAATCTACAGAGGTATATTAAACTTTTAGATTTTAGTATTGCTTGTCATGTTTCTACTGAGTCCATGTACACACTGCCCGAGCAAGAGATTTAACTCACAATTACTACCTCACTAAATTCATGAAGCAACTCTTTAATCCACGAAACTATTGAAGAGATGATTCGTGAGCATGGTGATATAATTGTGAGTTCAGCCCCAGGGGCGGGCAATGTGTACTGGGTGACCAATAACTGAGCAGTATTATAAGAACAAGATGTGATATCCCGAGACCTTAGAAGTGGAATGAGAACTATTTACTTTCGTAGATTAAATAAGTGGTTCAATTTGGAATTTCCTGTATGTTAACTGGATTGACATCTGTTGAAGGACGAAAAGTTGTGTTGACAAAAACAGACAACAATAGTGCGCATCTAACTAGTGATAACTCCTAATCAGACAAAAAATAATATAAACTTTATATAAAGTATTATTTTGATACTCAGTTTGACCGTCCAAAGAAAAAAAAGAAAAGACAACCTGACTTAGAATCTGACATCTCAGTTTATGTATTTTAACATTTCTATACAGATATCCTTGTTGCTAATCTCAATTAATTTTCTTGATTTTAAAGGATCCTAAATCAGCATTGTTTGATGATATATGTTTGTTAACAGATTGACAAATACAGAGCTGTCTGTATTTGGAAAATAAAACATTCCTATAACTCCAGATACATATATAAAACAATCCATACATTCAGTTAAAAGTAAAAAAAAAATCATCTTTGATAATGGCTACAATTATAGTTGAATGTGCTCGGGCATATTAAATATTTGCTCAGTTTCTATATAATTTAAATCCAGAAAAGAAAAACGTTATAAGAAAACATAAAAAGTTAAATAAAAAACCGCTATATATGACATGACTCAACCTCTCGACAGAGTATGGCCAACGTAAGTCTCAACAAGAATTGTGCGCGCTTCAACTGCAGATTTCTTTTGAATGCAGTAGTGCAGTAAAATTCCCCGCAAATACACTTTCTTTTGCACGAAATCCGACATGTATAAGGCTATGAAAAATACTTCGGCGAAATGACATACACTAAATTTGAAATTTACTTCTAGATGCGCTACCATCTGAAACTACACACACGCAGTTTTGAAAACGTCATCTGTGGGAAAAGAGTGAGTACTTATTTAAGGTTCTAATATATTTATAGGTAAAGATGCTCAATATTGGACACTGGGCAGTAGTCTCTTTCGCGTTTGAACAAAATATTCAGGCTTTAAAATTGTATTCAAGCATGAATCAGACGTTCGGCACTCAGTATTGACGTCAGTAATCAAGTGTACGCGTGTGCGTGCGAAGAAGACCGTAAGCAATTCAAAAGTAACTCTACTCTTCTTGAGCAGTAGACCTTCTAAACAAGAGAGCAAACACATGCTTCTTCGAATATATATATATATATATATATATATATATATATATATATATATATCTCGAGCGAGAAACAAATAAATGCATCACAGAGATATTAATGTGAGCAATGTCTTTTTGTTTTTTGGTTCGGTGCACTTTATAGTCGTCTTTTTGTACAAACCATAAAAGGATATTACCGAAATTCTCGTAATCAAATACTTCTATAAATTTAAACACTTTCATATATGTTTATTTTATCTGTGACATTGAGGCCTTTAATTTATTTAGTATCTGAACCAAATACTAAATCGAGCGTAGAAAATTCAATTGTTCTATTCAATTATTTTTTGTTATGCACAAATAGCGTTTCATTG
This sequence comes from Ascarosepion bandense, assembly GCA_037127315.1. Lineage (NCBI taxonomy): Eukaryota > Metazoa > Mollusca > Cephalopoda > Sepiida > Sepiidae > Ascarosepion > Ascarosepion bandense. The sequence continues at coordinate 1,451,481 of JBBBDQ010000841.1, read as the reverse complement.
TATTTTAACGATAAAATGCTTGCTTTTAATCCTTCAATAAACTCAATAAAGTGGTGGCAATAAATCCATTATTAGGCAAAACAAATCGAGTACATATTCAGAAAAAAACTGAAAAATAAATATTTTAGAAATGTGAATTTGTGTTTAATAATATTAAATATATCAGCATTGCTTTTTTTTTTCGTACACAGCTTACTCTTGTTTTATCCTATAATCTGGTATGTAAATGTTATGGCCGGGACTAATTGCAGTGCAGAAAATGTTTTCTTAATAATAAAATATAATAATATACATATAGACATGAAAAATGAAAATGAGGAGACTGCACGAGCAATCATTATTCGTATAAACTATTAAAACAATATGTTTCAGCACATCAAATGCATTTATAATATGGAGCATGAATGTTGCTTAAAGAAACCTCGTTATAGCTAAATAATCTAAATAAATGAACGCTAAATTCTGTCTCTCCGTCTATGTGTCTGAAACTTGCTCTTTACATAGACATATACATTTTTGGAATCAGGATGATCCCGGGATTGACAATCTGCCCTTCATCTGGAGCTTGAGCTTTGAGCATTAAGATTTGTGCCCGGATGGAGAGGGAACAGTTAAAAACTTAGTTTTAAATAACTGAAAAAAATTATTGATTTTTTATTTTTAATTTATATTGAGTTTAAATTAACATAAAATATTTTGAATTCACAACTTTTTGTTTTAAATTTAGTTTAACATATATCCAAAACTTTGTGAATTGAGAAAATAAATTTGATTTTTTCAAATTGCTATGGAAAAAAGAGTTTAAGTGAGGGGTTTCGTGATGTGGGGTTTTGATTTTCCACGGAGTTTGTGATTTGAAGAACTCAATTTTTTTTCTGAATCAGTCTTTTGGCTGGAAGTGGACTTATAGTTTGAATCAGAGTTAAAGTGAGGTTTTGAAATTCCATGAAGTGAATTTAGGAATTCAACGTTATTTCTTCAAAATTATCATTGGTGTTTTATAAGCTAGACCAAAGTCTTTGGTGCGGCTTGTAAGCTAGGAATCAATGAAATGAGTATTTGTTTGTTAATATTCAGATGTTGATGCTAATAAAAATCGAAAAATCGTTAACGACTTTTTGTTATCTCGTTATTTCTCCATAAATGTTTTAACAGTTATCCTAATCCATTATAATATAAAACAAAAAAAAAGTCATTTTTAGTAGTATGGAAAACATGATCTAGATTGATCTCTCTTACCATAGTTAGCAGAAAGTCCATGTTAAACATTAATCTTCCTTCCAAACCGTGGGGAAGGTAGCAGGAAAAATATTACCAAGAAATCAGAGAAATCCATAATAATCATGATAAAGAAAATGAATCTAGGGAGAGCTATGTTCACTAATGGTTCAAGAGCCACTCAAAGTAGAGGGTTACTAAAGGCGGTTATTATGTGAATAGTAAGAGTAAAAAGTTAGAGCAGTATTTCGTCAGGACGTACTTGTAAAATCATTAAAACTCTTGGGGGAACTTTAAAGAAAAATTAGTTATTAAATTTGAAAATAGAAAAATAAAGAAGTCTCCTGATATTAGCTTTCATTTTTAAGATATTACATTGTATATTTCAGTGTGTTTGTGCAAAACCTGTGCTTGATGGTCTTTGGCAATTTTTTTATGTCTTGAGGAAGGCAAAAGATAAAAGATTATCCATTCTATCTAAACAATTAAGGAATTTCGCATTCAGTTTAAAATTTCAAATGACAAAGACTTGACTAAGACATGCAAGACATGTCCTTGGTGTGTCCGGCTTTTTAAAAGTATTCTTTTTAATATAAAAATAATTCAAAAATTTCTTTTCTTTTAACTTGAAGTGCAATTGGCTACCATTTAGGACGCAAGGTTTGAGTAACGCTGGGTTAGAGGAACAGTTTATAGGCATACATGGGAAAAATAACAGTTAACCCTCGACTAAAGTTGCCAGATTAGAACATTAGAAATACGAGAAACTCTTAAAATCAACCTGTCAATACCGCTCGTTCCGCCCCCATCTCTCTCTCTCTCTATATATATATATATATATGTATGTATGTATATATAATATAGGGTAGGTATGGATGGAATAAAATTCCGTTTACAAAAAAACACTAGGCTTATAAAAGGACTCAATACAAAGTATAGCGAATAATATTTATTTAGCATTTATAACATAAATATGTTAAAATATGCCTACACACCCAGACTAATAAACTATATAAAAAAGAGTAGACACTTCAACGTGGTGTAATGGTTAGCAAACTTGTCTCACTAGATCAATTACAACTTAGTAGTGAGTTTAATCCTCACTGGATACTCCACGTATTTGGCCTTGAGACACGTCTAAGCTATGCTTAGTAAATCACTATTATATAAAAGAAGAGATATAAGTTAAAAACAAATCAATGGTTTTAATGAGTTGTGGGATAAATGAAAGCAAAGTCATTTCAAAATTATTTAACTATAAGTATTTTAATAATTTTTATTGCTAAGTAAAAGAAATCCTGTAAAAGTGAAATCATTTGAAAATATTTATTTAATACAAACAACAGAGAAATAAACACGTCAGTTTTGTGTAGACTTTTATCAACCCTGATTTCCTCGTTACATTTGGATTATTTTCATCAGAATCTCTGGAAAGAAAGCATACTTACTCAAAGTTACAACCAAAAACTCTAAGAAGCCATTAAAAATATTTTTTTATTACGAAATTTGAAAATTAACTAAATACGGAACATTTGGCGTGTCCCTGACAAATCAATACGGTACAGGGGACAAAATTATCCAATATGGACCATGTACAGTATATAAGGAACATCTAACAACCCTGCCTTAGACTTGAAAAAGTTAAAATTGTAGTACAGTATAACCCGGATATAAGAGAAACTAGGATGTAAGATATTTTCTCTGGTCCCAAATTACAGCCTGTAATGTATATAAAATAGACCAAACCCGGATATAAGATAAATTAGAATATAAGAGAACGTTACACGGTCCCGATAACTCTCTTATATCCGGGTTACACTCAAGTTGGGAAAGCTTAAAAAATATATGTTGTTATAAAATATAGGATTTGTTTGCTAGTAATGCCAGCCAACGAACAATCAGACGGTTAAAAAGGCTTATGAGAAAATAGAGTGAACAGTCAAATTAGAGAGCTAATTGTAGCTTATATACTTTTTTGTCAATTGTTTGAAGGACAAAAAAAAAAAAATGTTCTAATCGGCGCGATGTAAAATTTCCCAGCATCCTTTTATTTTAGAAATAAAATCGTTTTCACTTCGCTATTATTTTAGCGTATGCTCTTTAATTATTTCAACCTCAACAAAAAAAAAATGCCTTTTTTATGTTTGAAATTATCTGAATAATATCCTTGCGCCTACCTAAATACGGGACTAACATTTTCTTCTCTATTATGATAAGGTTTTTATGTGCTTTTACTGAAAGTTTCATAATGTTTTTCGAAATTTTTATTTACCACATCTTCGGCTTTTATTTTCCTTTCTCCATTTCATTGTTTTGCGTAGGAAGTGGAGTGTTTTTTTTTGTTTTTTTTTATCGTTTTACCCCAAGCAAGGCGGTACTGCCACTGATGCGCAGGGGCTACATAAGAGAGTTTAGGCAGAAGGAGAGTGAAGAGAAAGAACCAGTTACAGGGAGTCTCAGAGAAAGGGCAAGAGAAGGATGGGAACACAAGTGTGAAGATAGTTGCGAAGGTAGAGAGAAAAGAAAAGAACAAGATACACAGGGTGATGTAGAAAGGATAAGGAAAGAACTGGAGTCAAGTGGATAAGAGATGGGAATTGACATTGCATTTAAATTCCTGGAGGTTGTAGCCGTCAGGAAAACAAGTATACTGAAGGGAATTTCACAGGCGGGAAGTGCAAGAAAACAAGCTGCTGGAGAAAAATTATCGGCTTTATTTGGAAGCGGGTGAAACCTTGTTGTCAGTCTGGTTGCTCGAGTAAATTCTTGTGGAGGGGGCACTAGTGACCTAAGTTCGTCGGAGCAGAAGCCATGAAAATATTTGTAGAAGAGACAGAGGGAAGCCACATCCCGCCGATGAGAAAGTAGCTTAATCTTAAGGCATTAATTAGTTGAAGATACCATTGCCACTAATGTCTTAGCATTATGTGGGATGAAATTCTGGGAGGTCTGAGCTAGAGTTTTGTTTAACCGCATATCATCCTCTGTGGGTGGGGTTTTAAGTAAATTTTTAAATGTTGGGTTATAGTGTGAGGGTGGATTTAGTCGGATTTTGATGAAAAATTTGTTTCGTTTTCTACTTTTTTAGAGAACTCAAGAGGTCTGCTGTTTTTTATTTTTATTTTTGAAAAGGTCCTTAAAAATGAAGGAAAGGTTTGGTTCGATTTGTTTTACGGCATGTGGTTTATTTAATGCCGACAAGACTTTTACAATATTACAGTGGTTTATTTAATGCCGACAAGACTTTTACAATATATTCGTATAAATAGAATATATATTTCTTGTAAGAAATCAGTTTGTATATCAAGTTAATTGACATATTTTTTGAAAGAGGGTTTTGTCGAGAGTCAGATGTATATCAGTTAATTTTTACTTCAAAAATGTATTACTAGTGATATTTTTTCTTCATAAATATATTGCTGATAATATTTTCCCCCTCTTTGAAAATGTATTGCTTGGTTCTTCTCAAAAACGTATTGCTGAAGTTTTCACTATAAAGTCTATTTTTATATTTTCATTGTGTTTTGACCCAGTTTCGAGATTAACTGTTTGCCCATAGCTGGGACTCTTACATATATTACCACCACGGGTCAGAGCGGATCTGGGAACAGCAGTGATTAAGAGGTAGTTCAAAACCTCCCAATTAGAGGTCTTGCTGCCGGATGCAGTTTATCGTCAAACACGGAACCCGGATGTAGTTTATCGTCATACCAAGGACTCCTCATTGTGGGAGGGGGGTTTTGCTCTTCTGCAGAGGTGCAGCCGGCGTAATCTGAAGCCCAAGTCGACAGGGCGGTCAGGGAGGTATTTCTGTCGCACCCTGAATATAGATTAATTTAATAGGTATTTATTATTTCTTGTTTCATTCGTATTTATTTTATTTTCCTATTTCTTCTCACGCCCTAAAGTTGTAGTTTTGATTAACATATGTGTCTCGAATAATAGTTAGTTCTACCCTAACTCGGAGTTTCAGACTTGTAATTTTGTGCGCTTTTAAGTCGAGGTTTTCGGCGTCGATTGCCGGCCGAAAGTTAACACATTAAGTACACTTGTTGTGTGCCAAGCGAATATAGCCTTGAGCCAGACTATGTTAAGCAGGGTAAAAAATGTACTTTATATACCTTAGTGGTTCTTTTTTCTAATTTACTCTATTCGATCTTCACCATGAACGCCATGTTTATGGCTTTTGTATACAACAGTTTCAAATAAACGAGGTAGCTGAGAAAAAAGAGACGAGAGGAAAATTTACTCAAATAAAAAGAGTGGGTATAGCATTATTAACGCGCTTTCTCGTAGAATACTTAAAAGAATGGGAGGAAATTCCTGATTATTTATTAAGAAGGGTAGCTGGAATAAGGATGTCCGGGTGTTTTTTTTTTGTGGTTTTTTTCAAAGAAGAATAATCGTCCCGGTCTGTCAATTTGAAACCTGAAAGTAAATACTTATTTTATTCTGCCCTAATTTATTTTTTTTTAATTTCTTTATTGCAATTTCTTTTCATGATTTAAACCAGCGTTTAATTGTATCATTTAATTGTTTTATGTTTTTGCACTTTAGTTTTTTTTTTTTAAATTCTTTGCTAGTTTATGCACGCATTCATCTTTTCAGTTATTCAAACGTTTGTGTTTGCATAGTTTAGCTATGCGCTAATCAGAGTCGGAATATCAGAGCCTGCACTATTAATGCATGTTCGTGTCTTTACACGCATGTCCCTCCGCTTACTGAATGACTTTACTCTGACAAAAGTATTCCTGAGTGCATTTTTATGTACTTGTAAATAGCATATTTAATCTGTCAAAAACATTTGTTCATCTTCCATGCTTGTAAATTTTTCTCGTTTTTTTTTTTTTTACCCCAAATTCATTTGAGCTTGCCTTATTTACTCGATACAGACGCCCGATTATATTCTTGTTTAAACTGAATTTCTTCAAGCCTAATTACGACATTTAATTGTTGTTATATGTTCTTTATTTTTCATATTCCCTATCTCCTTACATTAATTTTCTGTATTTTTTTAAATATTCTTTATTTAGAGATCGTTTGCTGATCAATAATCATTTTTAATGTCACCTTTTTCTCTTATCTTTCTCATCGCATCTTCCTCTTTTCAGTGAGTTTCAGAAAACAAACAAATAAGCTGCTTGTAAATTCAAACCTTATGATAAAGAAATAACACCACAAACGTAATTCTTTTTTTTTTAAGTGGGTGTAGGACAACCTGTAAAAATATAAGAAAAATGTGATTGAACTGAATTTAATAAACGGAAGAAAAAAATTGCTCAAGCTGAATATTTATTTCTGCTAATGTTGTCTCAGAAATTCACAATGCCGGATAAAGCTTAAGGCCAGTGACTACATCATCTCCATTAGACAAGAGCTTCTCCCTGCATTATCCTCCCATCCGCCGTCTCTTCTTCAGTGTTTGTGAATACAACCGGGAAATAGACGCAAACAAGAGATAGAGGTGTAGTGAAGAGCCAGTTCTTAATGTATGCTGCCAAAGTGTTAATTATCTTCAACGACTTTCAATAAAAAATTTCTTGCCATTGCAGCTTGCATTACGACTATGTTTCTGCGGGAATTGAGGCGTAACAATTGGCGTCCCTTCGACACTGACATATTTGCTCACTCGACATGGGAAGGATTTTTCGCACGGCTCCAGTGTAATTGTTATAAACAGACATTAAAAGCAATGAAAATAATCGGGAATTTACATTCTTATGCTACGTTTACTAAATCATAAAACTGAAAGAAATATTTCAATTGCACTAAGACTTCTTAAACAAGTATTATTTTTATCATAAGCAAGGCGATAATGCCACTAAGACGCAAGTAGTTATGGTGAGTGAAGTGATTGAGAAAACTTTAGTAAAGAAAAAGAACAACAAAAGAACAAAATTCAGGAAGACATAAGGGAATTTGCGTTGCATTTAAATTTTTGATTTTAATTGGCAAGGAGACAAGAAACCGGAAAAAAGTGCGAGAAAAGGAACTATTAGTATAAAACTAACGGCTATATTTAACTATTTCAACAGTAAAACGATGAGACCTAACTGCCAATAATTGTCAATAGTACATCTAAATTCATGCGATTGTCGTACCAGCGAAGGGACCCTTTTAGAGCAACTGCTATGAACATATTTATAGAAACGACCGACCGTCACAGCGGTGGAAAAGTAACCGGAGTCGTGATGCCAGGTCACAACAAATAGCATTGCAGACCCTTAGTTGTTTTTTCGAGAATCTCGAGAGATATATCCAAAACACCAGATGAGATATAGCAGCAGTACTGAATGCACGGATAAATGGAAGATTTATAAATGTGAAAGATGGATTTTTACGAGAAAAATGTCTGCACGACACAATGAAAACCGTTTCCTAGCAGACGACCAAGCATTTGATTCAATATAATCGCTCCGATTCATATAAGCAGAAAACACGAGAATAAAAAGGTGCAATAAGTTGCTCTTCTGGAGATTAGCATCAGCGATGCTTATGGCAGGCAGAAAAGGTTCTTTATAATGATTAAAGCAGCAATCTATATAGAAAAAGAAAAACATTTAAAATAGCAATATTTAAGTTATTTTATATGTGGTTATATCAATTCATTGGAATATTCAAAACGTCCTAAAATTCACCAAATACAAAAGCCACTCAAAGTAAAGGATTACTGTTAAAATGGCTATTACGTATGGAGTGTGTAATATGAATAAAGTGTTGAGGTAGGAATTGAGAATAAAGAGGAGAGGTAACAACTAGCTCATGCCTTACACAAGTTTAGTTTATAGTGTTCGGTTTGATGTTGGTGCATCTAATTAAAGAAAATTAAAGACAGATACTATTTTATTTCAGCATTAACTTTATATAAAAGCATATTTACAAATTTTTTTTTCAGGATTTTCTGCCATCATTCAGATATCTCTATAATTTCATCATCTAAAACATTTTTTTTATTTTTCTCGGCAAGAATCTCTAGGTTTATTTGGAAATGATGGTCTTTTCATAATCCGGAGAGACACGATTTGATAAAAAATTTTCACAAAGAAACATCACTCTTTTTTTTCTATACATCGTGTCTCTTCAGGATGCTGGCAATTATGGCCATCGACGGTTTCCAGTCTTTTGTAGCTTTTAATAACCTGACTTTTGCCTTCTTTCCCAATACTTCCTCTGCCATCCAGTCACACAATCTCGCCAGGTATCTTGTGCGTTTCTTTTCTCCGTCCCTTTTACTTTCAATCTGCTCTGTACGGACCAAATTTTCCAAGCCCACTTTCCTCATTATGTACCCGAGAAATTTCACCTGTTTCTTCCTGATACGAATTATAAGTGTTTTGTTACCATTGTCTCTAGAACTCACATCGTAGCACACCTGTTCAATCCATGATTTTCTCAGTATCTTTCTCATCATCTTAGCCCTTATTTTCGATCGCTACAAAAAACAAAAAACAAAAACAAAAACAAAAAGCAAAACAAAAAAAGAAGCTTAGTGGATTATCTTCTATTTACTGTGTCCCTTCAAGGCGTTGAAGATCACGGCTCTCCGCAATTTTGTATAATTTTTGTCTTTTTCTACACCTTACTCTGCCATCTATATACTGAAGCTTGTTAGGAAGGTTACGCATTGTTTTTTTTCCTCCGTCCCTCTTGCCTTCAACCAATCCTGTGAGTATCACGTTTTCTGAACTCTTTGATCAATATGTATGGTAGAATTTTCAACTGAAAGAATATTACGAACTTTTAATTAAATTTCAATTATGTTT